>JAGFMF010011792.1:1970700-2157547 GCA_019455555.1 Galemys pyrenaicus | reverse complement strand
CTTGATGTCTACAATATCACCTTTCTTGTAGATTCGCATGTATGTGGCCAAAGGGACGACTCCATGTTTTCTAAAAGGCCTAGAGAACATATAGCGGGTTCCTCTTCTCTTTCCCTTTGTGTTAGTCATTTTGGCGACTTACTGGAAGATGGCGGTCCCGGCCGAAAGGCTCTACTCGCTTTATATAGACTTGGTTCTTCTATCATCACCTCTGATTTATATGACAAATATGATGCTGAGAAGCTACATGGCAGAAACAAAATATTTAACACAAGACTTGAAAAAAATGTGTCACTCCAAGGATTCACTTAGTTTAGAATATCTTTGTTTCAGATTTGACTCTTTTTCATATAATTTTATTGTTTGTTGAATTTTCTACTGGAAAACCTATGCTCTGCTTACTAGATTCTCCAGGCTGCTTAGGTGAGGTAGGAGAAGGAGAGAGAATATATTTCCAATCATGAAATATAAAGAAGCCTCAACTTGCTTCTAAGAATGTCTAAGGCAGGGGTGCTTGTAAATGCCTCTGCATCTCTCCAGGGTGTCAGCTCAGAGGGGATTGGCTCCACTCTGCAAGGAGGGAGGGATCTTGTGTCCTGAGATCTCTTCACCCAGAAGCCTCCTTATTATTTTAATGAGTGCTTGTCTTGGCTTTTCTGTCTTTAATGATGTGGGTGTGTGTCTCCCTTTCTTCCCAGGGGTGGCTGGCCTTGGCAAGTGTCCCTCCGGCTGAAGTCCTCCCGTGGAGATGGCAGGCTCCTTTGTGGAGCCACGCTTCTTAGCAGCTGCTGGGTCCTCACGGCAGCGCATTGCTTCAAGAGGTATGTGTCCATTCTTCCAAGCAACTCTGCTTGACTCTCACTTGCCAGTTCTTCCAATCCCTTCTTGCTCTACAGCCACTAGAAACCTGGGGTATCAGAACCAGGGTGAAGACTCTTGGACTGTTCCAGTGGCATGGTGGATGTGTGGGAGGTGACTTACGGAAGTCACATAAGGAGCAAAGAAAGCCTGCAGGAAGCTGCTCCTACACTTGTGTTGAGGCAAACTCTAAATTTAGGGAGAAGGATAGGTGCATCTTGGGCTGGAAGTATGTTAGTAATTCACCCAAGAACATATCTGAGGGTGAAGTCATATTTCCTTGGAACCAGAAGAGATCTCATTACCTACCATTGAATGCTGAGGAGTAGGGAGTCCAGCTTTAAATTTTTTGATCCTTGTGTCTTGTAGATATCTTTTCTTTTTTTTTTTTTAAGATTTATTTATTATTTATGCATACAAGAGCTGAGGTACAGGCCAGAGTTGCAGAAAGTAAGAGGAATCACCAGAGACAGAGTGGGAGCAGAATAGGCAGCTCAGCTGAAATACTCTACTAACGGGAGCAGCGGGTGAGACAGGAGAGGTCTGTGGCTCCATGTGGGACCCCTCCTTGGCTGGGGATTGAACTCACACTGCTGAGCAGAGGGTGCTTCACAGTGCAGTGCTCGACCTACTGCGCCACCAGGGAGGCCCCATTGTAGATATCATTTTCATTTTGATTTCTCTGTACCTGCTAGAAACTCAGGCTTCATCCTGATCATTGCCTTTTGTCCCACACATTTATCCATCCATTGAAGTCTTCCCAGGTCAGAGGGGAGGCCGCACAAGGGAAGCCATTGTGCCAGGCACAGTATTTACCGTGGTGGGGCCTGTGTGGTCTTCTCCTGGTCCTGTTCTTTTTCCTGGGCTCTGGTGAATGGCCGCTTCCTCATCATGAATTTTGGTGTTCAAAATCTGCACTGACCTAGGCAAAACCTAGATCACCACTGAAGCAAGGCGATGCGTACAAGAAGTTTCACCCTACTGTTCCAATCTTGTGTATTAAAGTGGTCATGATGCGAAGTTTTCAATAAAATATGTGCCATATTTTAGGAATATTCTTCCAAGTAAAATTAACTTTTGTCACATGATATCATGTGACCCTGTTGTACATTTATAATCCACCCACCAGATTCATTGGCTTTAGCCATCCTAAGACCAACTACCCTATTATACGACTACCCCATGGTCTCCTCATTTCCTTATTGCTAGATAGTTATGTGGTCTCCATTCTTTCACTGTCACAAGAGCAGAGCTGCAGTAGACTTACGTGACAGGTCTCATTGGGTACATATGCGTGGTTATGTTTTGCTGGAATGTGGGTGTCGTCCAGTTTTACTGGGTACCACCAACTGTGAACTTCCTAAAGTCTTATTCTCGGTTGACATCATAGCAATGTACACATTTCTATTGTCTCACATCAGCACCTCAACATTTAAAATTTTGCCAGTGTTAGAATTTTGGATTTCTTTTTCATTCCATTTTCCTCAGCAGTATCTTCCTCTGTGATGATTTCTTTGTTCATATCCTTTCTGATTTTCCTTTTGGATCATCTTTAACATTTTAGATATGTTCTGTGTACAAAGTCTTTTTTGTTATGTGTTATAAATACCTTTTCTTGTTCTCAGGCATATCCTTTCACTTGTTTAGGGACTTTTTCTTAAGAAGAACTTTTTTTAACTTTATAATATTTAAATATATCATATTTTTGCCTTTAAAGTTTTAGTAAAATTTTGTATACCTTATTTTAAAAACACTTTCCTAGCTCTACATAATGAAGATTAAAAATTTTTTGATAAAACATTTCTTTCTATATTAATCTTTTTAATCTGTTTACTGTTTATTTTTGTCTATTATATATGGCACAAGGAAAGGACCAAATTACTTTTTTATGGCTAGTTTCCCCAGCACTTTTATCAAACACTGCATGTTTATGCTTATCCGCTGATTCATGTCAACTCTGTCATAGGCCATGTTCTCATGTATCACTGTTTCTGGGATCTCTGTTCATTTCCTTTTATCTGATCTTTCACGTTCATGGTGCAAGAGAAGATATAATATGTTTTACATGGCCTTTGACATTTCTAGAATAATAATGGAGTTTGAGTGTGCACCTTTAGAGCAGTGGGTTTAATGTATGACAGGAATGGTACATGATGAAGATTATATTCCTTCAGCAAATAATTGTTCCACCCCCTGGTTTTCCTCAGAATGTTAGATCCACTAGAGATACAGTGCAGAACCAGACAGGAGCCAAGATCCCAGAGGAGAGAGACATCGTTATTGTAAATATGATATAACAATATTTACATAATGTGATTTTGTAATGATTATATCATAAATATGGTATAATCATATTTACATAAAAAGGAAAAAGATGACTTTGGGCACTGTTTTTAAATTGTGGGCTTTTTACCACAATATTAGTTGCATTTAGCTTCGTTAAGAATCTTGTCACTGGGACCCCTATTCTATATCTATTGAAATCTGTGGAGGTGAGACCCAGGAGTCTACATTCTTTCGAGGTCTCTCAGATGAGTGTGATGTACATGAAAGATTCAGATCCATTTACTGAGTGGAGAGAATGAAATGTTGTTTGGATGTTTGAAAAATGGTGATGGAGAAGAATGTATTGGGGTTGATGGAACACTTATCCTTGGCCTAGTCAACATGCTAACTTCATTGGGAAAGGACACTGATGGCAAGTTAATTACATTTTTTGATCCCTGAGGAGTAGGAAGACAAGTAATGTGTTGGAAGATAAAGTCCACAAGGACCAAATATCTTGATAGGATGATTCTAGTAAGTAGTATGGAGTAAGGGCAATGTAAAATGCTGCTTTTAGTTCCCGGAAATATGGCTTAAATGCAGCACTAGTGAAAGAGACCTCACAGGCAGCAGCATCCTTCCATTTGTATGTGATTGACCGTGAAGTTAGCAAGTGTTGGGCACCACTTACAGAGCACTGTTCAGACGAAGCAGCGAAGAGCTGGCTATTCTGTTTTCTTGTGCTCAGCTATTGTTGGGGACAAAAGCACTGTCACTCTCAAGTGCTGCATTCTGGGTGTGGCAGGAATGTGGTACACTCAGAAAGACAAGCAGCAAGGGGACAGCAAGTAAAGTCCCACTGATGCATTATCTGTAGCTTCAGTATCATGGATGTTAATGAAGGAGGTGATGATTTTCATTTTAACACAGGAAGAGGTTCTTTGTGTTATGTTCAGTGCTTATTTCTTGAACAGTTAGGACTGCTGGAAGATGAAATGGCCTGTGTGGGGGAAGAAGAATGAATTCTGTTGTGAGGTCTGCTCAGAGAGAATGGGTTCTTCTATAAGTGGAACTGGGGGTAGATGATGTCTGATTTAGAGCAGAGAGGGGAAAACTGAGCCAGCCATACTGGAAGGATGACAGCTATCAGCTGGAGAAGTGGTCTGGAATTTGTGTGGTAGACTCAGTAGAGAGAAGCAGGAAGGCCTGGGATGCAAGGGGAATGAGTGTTCATTCATTTACTTGGTGGTAGGAAACCGTTAAATGTTTTTAAGCCTTGAAATCTGATCAAGAGAGCCATTTGGAGATGTATGAAATAGGTAGAGGGAATCAAATACATTGGTTAATCTAGAGGTCTGTGAATGAAGTTCAAGTTACATGAAAGATCTTTCATGTGCTTATTTATATGCCTTTTTATTCAGTAACTCAAATTGTTCTTGTTATCCAGTGATTAAGATCCACTATGGTGGGAACTAGAGGGAGATGGGTCCTAAGGTGGAAAGAAACGGAGGGTGAGAAGGCAGGGGCACTGCGGTAGGAATCAGCACTTGGTGCAGCGTAACAGGAAGTGTAGATCTGCCCTCCCAACCAGGGTTACAGCACTAGCTTCTCTGATTGTTTATTGTTTAACTTTGCAGAAGTTATTGAATGTCTCGGGACCTCAGTTTTTTCATTTGTAAGATGAAGCAATGACGTTCCACAGAGAAGTATGTGAAAGCAGTTGATAAAGTGTAAAATTCCAAACAGACATGAGCTGTTATTATGTTGGAGTTGAAAAACATGGACTTAAAGATTATTATTGGTAAAAGTCAGGAACTCAAGATGATTTTATTCTAATCAAACATGGAGAAAACTGAGGTAAGAAACTGCAGAGATCTGTCTTGGAGCTCAGAGCTTAGGAGAAATAATTCAGTAGGTCCTTATAGATCGTCCTCATCATGTTTCATACTCTATCTTTCAAGTCCCTGCTTAAATTTATGGTCTTAAAAATTCAAGGCTTATAGGCCCCTCTGGTGGCGCAGCAGGTTGAGTGTCGCACTGCAGCATCCACATCACAGCAGTGCGAGTTGGATCCCCGGCCAAGGACAGGACCCACATGGTGTAGTAGACCTCTCCTGCCTCGCCCACTGCTCCCCTCAGCAGTATATTTCAGTGGATCTTTCTATTCTGCTCCCCACTCTGTCTCTGGTGAATCCTCTCACCTCCCATGACTCTGGCCTGTACCCCAGCTCTTGTACACAAAATAAATAAATCTTTTAAAAAAAATTCAAGGCTTAAGAAAATAAAGGAAGGAGATTGCCACAAATTCCACTGAAGTAGAAAACTTGGTCTGACTTTTGGGTTTCTTTTTTCTTTTTTTTCCCCCTTACTTTCAGGCTTGGATTTATTTGTTTATATGTCATTATTCCTCCTTTGGCCTGGCCCTACTAGATTATTGCTCAAAGTCAGTAATCATCTCCTTTGTGTTTATAAAGCAAGTGTCTAGTATATTACTTGGCACAGAGTTGATACTCCTAATTGATTGTTACGTGATGAAAGTGGGCTCGGTTGCCAGAGTCCATATACTTAGGGGCATTGGATTCTTTAGAGGATGGTGGCATTTTAACCTTAGGTCAAGAGATAACTCTTTCCATATGTCATTTTGGATTTTTTCCCATTATCTGCACAGCATAAAAGAAAGATAGTTGATTAAAAAGTAGAGGAGCAGATTATGATATGTGGCATTTTGGTGCGCTTTGGGTTGAATGCTAAATGTGAGGAGGGTGAAGATTGTTTTGCAAATGTGTTATGCATCCAGTTGACTTGGACTGTAACCTTTACCCAGCTTCATAGACTTCCTGTTTTGAAGTGTCTCACGAGGCTGTAACTCACATCTTTATTGCATTCAGGTTATTGAAATGCATAGGGTCAGTTACCCCTGAACAGAACAAGCTCACAACTTTGTTTTCTTCTAGGTTCAGGGACTTGGCTTATAACAACTATCCTTTAATCATCAGGAACTCTGGAATTTGCAAAAATAGATTTCCTCTGGAATTGTAGAGATTATAGTGCAGAAGCATTGTAGTCAGACTCTGCAAGGCTGCCTGCGTTTTAGATGTCATCGGAGCCTAATGTAGATTTCTCTGGGAGGGGCCTACGTGTCATATTTGGTAGGAAATCTTTCTATTTGTAGCTCTGCTACTTAGGCATGTACAATACACGTTCTCACCAGACAATGCATTTCACCTTCATTGGTACTTAATAATAAATAATAAATAATAAAGGCTGGTGCTCTTGAGAAGTCACTTCTGAATAACAATATAGATTGCTATTGTAATTTTATTGTACAAGATGACAATTTTTTGCTTGTTTGTTTTATCTTCACTGAATAGTTATCTTTTACATTGGCATGTCAGAAAAGTCATGACACATTTTTGCATAGAAAAAAATACATCATGACTTTTCTGACAACTCAATATAATTCCCATAGCAGAATAACCTAGGAATGATGGCCTTGGCAGAAGAGACCAGAATACCATTAAATCAGATCCACCACCATCAGCTACCCTCATTTCATACACAGCCTTCTGTACGTGAATACGAAACATGACTGGAAGGCTGACAGAGCTCTAGTGTTCCAACTCTAATTTGCCTGTAGTTTTCACACACTATCAGGTTCCAAAGCACTCCCCTGCCAGTGTAACACGGATAACTGAGGCAGTAGTGAATCACTGTTTAAAGGTCTTCAGTTTTATTTTTTATATTTTCCCGAGTGTTAATATAGTGCAGACTTTGGAATGCAGCATCCCTGTTGGCAGTTTGAAGTGGAAACTTGAATAAATCAAGCTTTTTTTTTGTACTTGTCCTGTGAATCTTACATAATAAATTTCTGGCTTTTGCTATTTTCTGTTCTAAATGACAACCACAGATACCAAAAATTGACCCTCTCCCTATGGTGGTGTGAAAATATAAGTGAGAGAAAAATTTCTGAGAATTAAACTATTTCCTTTAAATTGCTTATTCTGGTAACAAAGACCACTTTGGAGAAAAGAATGTACTTGCAACAAGGACTGCCTTATTTTTGTAATTCTATTGAAAATTGAATTTATTTAAGAATATAGCTTTACCTGATTATATCTTTTTGATTTTTTGCCTAGAGATGTCAGAGCAGTAGAAAATTATCAGATTGTTGCTCTGTTTAGATCTTTATAGTTAGATGAGCCACAGTAATGGCATTTGCTTTTGAAGAATACGGTATTTAAGGTGGTTAACATATGCTTTATCATGACCTCAGGTGTGGTGGAGTTCTTAAGAACACGGTCTTGTTGAGATATATAAAGCTATCAATCATGCCCAAAGTACATCTTGATCCTGTGTGTGTATGTGTTCGTGTGTGTGTATGTGTATGACAGTGCAAGCTTCTACAGAGAAGGTCATTTTTTCCTAAGCAAGTGGAACCATTTACATAAGCTACCTCAGTCAAACATTTAGAAACAACTCAGTCAGTCCTTTTCTGAATTTCATCCAAACAACAGAGAAAAGCAGATTCTAGCAGTAGCAGATGTGCACAAGCTGGTGTGCATTATCTCTTTAAAGAGCTGAGTCCATGTAAAGAATGTGACTCTGGAACCTGCATGAACACCTCTATTTTTAATTCTAGCATTTTTTGGTGGTGGTTTAGCACTAATAGAATGTCAGAGAAACTGGGAATGTCAGAGAAACTGGATTTTATTAAACTGTCATCCCAGGTCCTCTGTATCTCAATCGTGTCTGGGAATTTCATCAAATTTTTACTTGAGGGGGAGTTGAAAGCATTCTAGCAAAGCAAACAACCAAATGGTGTGTCAGTCAAAACAGGAAATGTTTGTTTTAGAAGCATTTCTCAATATAGTAAAGTCTAACAAAGGTTCTGTTAGAAGGGCCTTAAAATACACTGGAGAAAAGGATTTTTACATAGTTTCTTGAGAAGCCTAGAACTGTAATAGATGGCTTTATAGTCCACAGTCATATTGGGAACCAGAGCGAAAGTGTTATTCCTGAAGCATGTATAAGCACCTCCCAGGAGAGGTGACAGTAGAGGAGAAATACTTCAATTGGAAATTAATCCAGTCTTATGTCAGATCCTCTTCAAATTTCCAGGCTTAAAATCTATTTTAAGAAAAACTGGAGTGAGAGGTGTGTGGGAACCATACACAACTTTAAAATATAGGTGCTAATAAAGACCTTTCTTTTGATGACAATGGTGCTCTTTTTCTTCTTGTTGGAAATATTTTATTTCTAAAAATATTTTATTCTCAGTTTAATTTCAACTTCTGATTGGTGAGAATACTAATTTTGGGGTATACTTGAAAATACCCACCCAAAGTGACTTGATCTGAGAATATGACATATGTATGGAACATGTTTGCCTTTCCCTTTGCTATGACTGCTCATTGTTAGGATGCTTCCTGCTTCACCCAAGTGAAATTCCAGGCATGGAGGTGCAGGATGCTCATGCAAAGACTATTGGAACCTTTGGGTCTGTAGTTCTTAAGCTTGTGAATTTTGAATAACCTATGGTTCTACATCAGCCCTATTCATTTATTAACTTAATTATGAAACTCTGTGTGACCTGGACATTTGTATTTTTAAAGTGATAGAGGTAATTGGGACATACAGCCAACATGAACCATAACTTTAGATATCTTTGGAGGATTTATTTTTATGAAATAGAAACTTTTGTGATGGTATTATCATATAGAAGGGGGAAATTAAGGTGAATGTTGTTAAATGTATATTTTTCTATTCCAGCAGTGAAATACTAGCCCAAAATAGGTGGTGAGTTGATGAATCCGGAATTACAGTTTCACCACATAAAAGAAAGATTGATATTATTTTTTGCAAAACGGCAATTGTGGAGTCCAAGACTTGTAAGAAGGGGAAGCTGTAGTAGTTAGATTGGAATGAAAACAAAACAAAACAACAAATCAGTGGGGTCAAAGATTTGCAGTCCAAATGGGTTGAAGGATTGTAGAGCTATAAAACTGAAGCTAGGAGGTGGTAAAGCGTGAACTGCTTGACGTCAAGATTCAGAAATGTGTAGTATTTGCAGGTGAGGACTTAGGGAAATAAAATGGAAAGGTTGGAAATTAAGTTATTAACATTATCTCAGGTGATAGTAAAGGGCATGAGCAAGGTACGCTCATCTTCACTGGGGGGAACGAAATAGTGGCCGGCAGGGCTTGGTTCATGTATTTGGTGTCAGTGGATGTCAGTGGAGGACAGTTTGCACAATAGGGGGCATTTAGCAATGTCTGGAAACATTTTTGTTTGTCATAAAGGAGTGTGTGTGTGTATGTGTGTGTGTTCCTGGCATCTAATGAATTGAATCTGGGGATGCCTCTAAACCCCCTACAATGCGGAACAGTTCCGCAGCCCCTCACATCAAAGCCCCAGTTGTCAACAGGGCTGAAGTTGAGAAACTGCTTAAGGTGGATGTACAGAATCAAGGTATATGTTGGCTGAAAAACGGACTAATGACTATCAATCTAATAAATATTGGCTCTATTTTAAGTTAATAGTTCCTCATGGAAAGAAGATATATAAAAATGTACATTTGTTCACTCAATCAACAAACATAAACTACATCCCCACTTAAAAGGGCCTCATTGTTGTAGGTGTTTAAGATTCATCACTGGACACTACAGATAATGATGCCCTTGAATGCCTTTTATTCAAGCAGGGGAGACAGAATAAAACACATAATAAATAGTAAATGAGATAGTCTGCTTGAAAGCAGTGTTAAAAGGACAATGAAGGCAGCAATGACAGTAGTTTTGCCCTACACTATTTGTTTTTCACTTAATGACAGGTTAATGATTAGCCCCTTATTTTCCACTCTCCCTTCACATTTGCTTTTTCAGAAAATAGATGGTAACCTGGATTAAATACTGAAATGAAGAAAGAAGGTGATGGGTTTGAGTACAGAATTCGAAACCAGTGAGGTCAGAGAGATGGAAAGGTTAAATTTTAAAAAGGAGCCAATGATTTGTAAGAAAGGCCTACAGTGTCTCTTCTATTAAGCTACTGAGTAATTAACCTACTGCCTCATTTCAGCATGTAAGACAAGCCTCTCATTAGTTCTCTCTTCCTCTCAGGTATGGTAACAGCACTAAGAACTATGCTGTTCGAGTTGGGGATTATCATACTCAGGTGCCAGAGGAGTATGAGGAAGAAATTGGACTTCAGCAGGTCGTGATTCACCGCGAGTACCGACCGGACAGCAGTGACTACGACATCGCCCTGGTGAGACTGCAGGGACCAGAAGAGCAATGTGTCAGGTTCAGCAGCCATGTCTTGCCTGCCTGTTTGCCACTGAGGAGGGAGAGGCCACAGAAAACAGCCTCCAATTGTTTCATCACAGGATGGGGAGACACAGGTAATACAAATAATACAAATAAACGAGTCTGCACACTTCTGCAGTCTGGGGTTATTCTCGCTTTGTGGCACACAGAGGGTAGTAAAATCTAAAGAAGTTCAGGCTTAGTAATTTGGAAATTCTGCCAAGTGTGAGATGCAAGGATGTGATTTGGGTTTACATCCTGAGGGCACTGTTGGCTCCCATTAGACCCTTAGCAGAAAACTGACAACCCAGCTGCCTGGGACAGATTCCTCTACTTGTTCCCCAGACAGAGGAAGATTTTAAGGCCATAATGCAAGACTTGGATCTGGCAGTCTCTATCTTAAGCTTTCCCAACTGATTTTGATGTAGCTAGCCCTGCAAAGGGCTGTGTTTGATGGTTTCTTTCTTTGCATGAAGCCCTTTATCAAATTAACTCTTGGAGAACTTAATTCTTATTCATAACAGGGGGCACAAAGCTGCTGAGGATTAAGTGAAGGGACTCCATCCATTTCAGTTTCTCCTCAGTGTCTCCTTTCCCACCTCCCAACCCACCAGTGAAAACTATATTGTTCAGTTTAAGCTTATGCTTTTTATAGAATATAGGGATATGTTAATGCAGAACCATGAGTGCATCCTCAGACTTTCAATATCTAGGATTGAAATACGCAAGCTTGCATAAATACACTTTTAGTTAACTTCATAGCAAAGTACTTAAGTGTCACTCATTTATGCCCACAGAAATACAGTGGTGAGAAACAGATTACTGAAGCATAGTGAGACGAGCCAGCGTTAGGAATGTCACAATGGGTTTATTTTCAAGATGACTCAGTGTTCAGTAAACCGTTAAACGTAGCTTTTTTTCTGAGACCTTTAATTGGAGTCTAATTTAGATTATTTGGTCTGAGTAGGAAGAGCCTATTCAAGAACTCTTCAGCAAGCCGCCATTCCTTTACTTCCCAAGAGGTTTTGTGAAGAACGCTATAAAGGCCGGTTTACAGGGAGGATGCTGTGTGCTGGAAATCTCCAGGACCACAAACGTGTGGACAGCTGCCAGGGAGACAGCGGAGGACCTCTCATGTGTGAAAGGCCAGGCCAGAACTGGGTTGTGTATGGGGTGACCTCCTGGGGGTATGGCTGTGGAGTCAAGGATTCACCAGGTGTTTATACAAAAGTCTCAGCCTTTGTACCTTGGATAAAAAGTATCACCCAACTATGATTCTTCCTGAAAAACCTCAAGAGAAAAATACCATCTGAAGATCTATTGCAGAAATTTCAGGCTCCATTCAGTGACAAATGGGAACTGACTTTCATGTTTATCTTGTAATTATGTTCTCCCTTCCCTTTGCTGCTTTTGAGATTTGTGATGTGAACACTTTTGCCTACAGATACCTCAGTGTAATTCTTATTATCTTTAATTAGCATTGTTGCTTGCCCAGATTAGTTTTACTGGTGATTAACCTCTTTATTCTCATTTAAGCAGCATTTATCTCTTTTGCCTGTTTCTGGAGCATTCTCCAGACATTACTGAATATTGGATTTCAAATGCCTCAAAATTGAGTCACAGTTTAGATTAAAAACAAAAGTACCCTTACTATACTCAAATAGTAGGAGTTCTTCAGAAATATGTATTTCTATGTGGTTAAGCCTTGTCAATTAAGGAAATAAAAGGTCAAAATGGTAAAGGAATAGTCATCATAAATCTCAGTTGGAACAGGATCAAGCCACAAGGATATCTGTCCAGTCAGTTATTCCTGACTGAAGCCATCATGCCAAACCCTGCACCATGACAAAAATACATCCTAGCTCCAGGCATGTTACAAGGAAAACTTAGTTTCTGATAACGAAGAATGCCTTCAAGTTAGTGGCTGCAAAAGTCAATCTGTGCAGCTTTCTAACACCCATTCTTTTCACCTTTCCCTTGACATGATGCTCCAAGTCTTCTGGACTGATGTACATGAGAGTGCCACCTACTGCAACTTTCTAGTGAAGGGTCAAAACTGCAGATCCTGATAAAACCGGACAGTGGTGTTTTTCTGTCTCGGGGAAAAGCTCCCCACTTAATTTCAACCAATTTACTGTGCATAAGTACTGCTTAAGTGACCATCTACATCAACTTACAAAGGACTGGAAATTTTAGTTTTTCTAGTTTTTAATTGGGGAAATAGGTCTAGGGGCCAAGGTGAGACAGCTGATTTTGAAAGGCAACTCCAGGAACAAATTCTGATGCTGACAATGGTTACCACCCAACCCCCTGAAGTTTCTCCTCTATGTAAGGTAGGGTAAGGGAAAACAGCTTATTTTGCACCCTAAAAACTCTTTGCTAATACAAAAATCTCTGCCCAAGTATGAGGTATGTCCCTCAGGACACTCAAGTGATTCTCTGCAGACATGACTGCCAGTGAATCCTTCCTGAAATTCTAAGAAACCTCATACGTGCAAGGGACATGTAATAATAAAAAAAACCTAAGTTTTAATGTTAACTTTAGCATTGAGTGGCTAAAATAGCCTCCCCCTCAAATTGCTCAGTAACAATGGACTTGACCTCCTCTTACCTCTTGCATCAAATCACATCCTTTTTGTAAATAAGCTTTGTAAAAAAAAAAAAAAAGTAAAAAATAACTGGTGCTTACCTAATGGTGCTTTATGGTTTACAACTTTGCAGAAATGCAATGCTATTTAGGTAGGATTGCATTAAAACTTCTTTAATCCTCAAGGTTTTGATAGTGAAAAATGTTTAAGCATCATGTAATGTGGAGATGACTAGCTACAACTAGTGTAGCTTGCACAAGGGCTTGGGAAACATGTGCAATACAGGTGAGAAAATCTGTAGAAACCTTACAGGCTGCCCTTTTAACTTCAGTGCTGGAGGAAGCAATTTATATTAAAATTTTAACTGAGCTAGGTTGGCAAAGTTAACTCATTGTTCAACCTTGAATTAAAGTACTTTGTAACATATGCTTTTCTTATAGCTAATTTCTTGTTAACTGTGACCTTTAGATATAAGTGTTGCGTATTTGTGTAAATAAAGCACATAGCTTTTCACCTAGTATTGTTGCCTCAATCTTTCCTGTGGTATGAAACCCAAGCACTTTTTAGGGTGCTTTATTTTCCCCCAATGCTGAAAACACCCTACAATACTCTAATTCCAAGGATATGTTAACTGTTATTTATATCTTTCCATTTACTGAAGGAAAGCACACTGAATGCCATTTTACTCAATTACAACAACGAAGTGCTATTTAAATACTTTATTTCGACATATAATGAAAATACAGCCAGAATTGTTTTCACAACATCAGCAGTCATTCATTCCCCCTGTTGAGATTTAAAATCACTGATGGTGTATGCAGGATGCTGATCAAGACTTCACTCTTATCATTTTCAGCATTCTCCACGTCTGCAAGGGAAGAAAATTTATAAACTCTTATCTGTACTTAACACACGGCGAGGCAGTCTGCTTAAACGTTGCTTTAGTAAACGCTTTCAAATTACAAGACGCCATCAAATTTGGCCTTCCAATTCCTTAGAGCTAGAGCTTTCAGGTTAATTCCAAAATACAAATAAAAGGGAACATACCTTGTTATAATTTCCATCACCCATCGGAATTCAGCCTCCTAAAAACATTTGAACAATGTTTAGATATCTGCACAATAACCCAGCCCACTCCACGTTAAGAGTAAAAAATGTTACTTGTGCAAGTCAGAATCTGATACCAATTAAATGGTGACAGCTTTGCCAATAAACAAGAATATGCTCTTCCATGGCTAGGAAGGGAGACTGCCACAGCTGGCAGGTCCCAAAGATACATGGAGATCCATAATTCCAGAACTGATCAACAAGCGCAACTACGGTTGTTACTCACCAACCGGTTCAAACTGTGGCGGCTAGCAGGACGTGTTACCACTAAATAGTGGTGGCGCAGATGGAAGATGGCCACGTAACACTGTCAGCGGAAGGACTCTCTTCGTCGGCGTCACTTGAAGCATTTCAGCTCACCCCATCGCGCTCGCGGGCTTAGCGCCCAGGGCTGCACGTGGCCGCCGCACTACCTAAAGAACTGTCAAGTCTGCTCTGGCTTTCGAGCCGAGATTTTAAAAGCTGGCTGCGATTTAGCAGCACAAGATTTTCGAGACCTTTGCATTTTTAAATATCAAAAAGTCCTACAGCAATCTTGTTTTCCGCACAAAACGTGACTACCACTTACTCCACAACCCACGCTTCCCGGTCGCAAAAGGGAGAAGAACGCCGCGCACGCCTTTTTATAGTGCCGATGACGCGCTTCCGGGGAACGCCCCGAGAGGGGCGTGACCTATGCAAATAACGCCTCCGCTCCTCTCCTCGCGGCTCCGCCTTGATACCGCCCCTCGTCTTCGCCCCCTTCTTTTTAGCGGCTCCTCCCACTCTCAGCTTCTCGCGTAACCTCCCACTACCCTCTACGCGTGGGCCACACTGGCGGGCTCCCTTTACGGCGCCTGCGCCACACGGAGCCAGAGTTCTCGCGATATTAAGAGTTGCTGGAGCTCGCGCGAGCGGCTGCGGAGCGGGAAGAAAAGAGTGTTTGCTGTGATTATAGGATAGGTGGTTTAGACGTCACCGTTTTACGGAAACGCCAGGTTCGATAGTTACAAGCGTTTTAAACTTTAGGTGGCTCCGTTTATGTGTAGCTAGCTCTGTCTCTCCGCTAGTGAAGTGTCGGCTGCCGGCGTCTCTGCCGGGACTGCCGTTCCTGAGGCGCAGGTGTCCGTGACGTGCCCTCAGTTCTCGCCCGTGGTTGGTTTTGGCCGAACCCTCGAGGAGTAGCTGCTCGGTGCCGACAGCCTCCCAGACCATGTTAGGGAGGCGAGCTGAGGAAAAAGCCAGGCTGGCGGACGAGTGTGCGGCGGCGGCGGGCGGCGGCCGCGGTTTCCCGCGCTAACGCGGGTCCGCTGCTGGCTCCGGGCCCCGGGCTTCGGCCGCCTCACCGCGGGCGCCGGCTCTCCCCCGCGCTGACCCTTCGAAAATGCAGTTCAAGAAGAGGTTGAACTGCCGGTGAGGTGGGACGTAGTTTTCGTCTTAGGTTCCCTTCCTGCGAAGTGGCACTTAGTAGCTTCAAATCTCGTATTTTGCAGTAGTAGAAAGCGAAAAGAGGACACAGGTGAAATGTTTCCATAGAAAACTGGATCCAGGTGAACTTTACTTACAGTGAGCCATTTGGTACCAAGAGGGCTGTGAGTTTGGTACCGAGGGCCGAAGTAGGCGTCCCCAGAGGCTTCGCGAGGTCGCCACACATCTAGGCGGCAAGAATGGGGTGACTGGCTGAGAGCAAACGTGGCCCGTTTGGTTAAGCTTTTAGAAAATAAGTTTTAATCGGCAAGAACCAGAGCTGTCTGGTTCTCGCCTCTCCCCACCTTACCCTTCTTTCACCGCGCCTTGTTTTACTCACTCCTGTCACCAATGAAAGAGCCGTACCTTGCCAAGGCTTAAGTGCCAAAACGCAGTGGGGAGTTTTGCCAAGTTAGAGTCTTAGAGCATCCCTGGCGGTCTGTGTTGTGCTTGAGTGGTGACAGCCGACCCCCTGGGGGCACCCCTTCTCTCTTGAGCCGGCTGGAAGTCAGCTTGGCTGCTTCTGAGTCCTCTCCTGCCCTGTAGGTGGCCCCCTTCTCGCTCTTTCTAGACACCATCTGCTTCTCTACCGCCTGTACATAACCTCTTGTCGGGACACCAAGCATTATTTACTTCTTTAAAGACATTAGTCACGAAGACAGTCATAGTCCGAGGTATTCAGGATGAGGACTTTGAATTTGGTGGTGGAGGTGGAGGAAAGATACATTCGGCAATCCAACCCATAACACCGTTCACCTGTTCTCAACTACAAAGACTGATGGAAGGTTTCTAGATGAGTCTATTCATTGGGTTTAGGCCCTAAAACGAGGCTCACATTCCTCCCCGCCCCGCCATTATAGGTACCTGGCTGAAGTTTGGTGCTTTGTCTGAAAATGAACTTTAAATTTAACCACCCCTCCACACACACACTTTTGCTCTATATTTTATGGCCCTCTCCCCATCATGCATGTTTTCAAATCTGTTTCATCTATCAAAATTCTTAGCTTTGAATGGTTTGCTTAAAAAGCATTCTGTGGATCTTTCCATTATTCCAATTAAATTTGATTTTCCCCCTCTTTGACACATACACAATGGTAGTTAACTTGTGTTTACGTGGTGGTTTCTTTATGATAAATTCCCAGTGGTTAAGGACTGTATGTAATTTTGAAGTGTTAATCCACAGTGCTTTGAATTCAACAACATCAGATCCATTATTGAATGCTCTCAAGTGCTCACTACATATTTCTTGAATTAAGAAAGTTTATTTTTATTTCTAAAAGTCATTGCTCTTCCAGAAGTGGAATTTAATTCCCCTTTGCTAACCCAACTCCAACTTGAGTGGATTGTGTTCAGTGATTATCTTTTAAAGGACAGGGTGAGCACAGAGAGGGCAAGCTTAACTTTACAGCAGAGAAACCTAACAAACAACTTAGGCTAGGTGATCAATATTCACATTCGTGATGTTATTTTGATAGTATGTATTCTTAGAAGATATGTGAGGTTGGGGGTGAGGTTGGAGTTGTGATTCTGTCTGCGATTTCCCTATGGTATTAATTCCAGTCTACCCATGAGAAAAACACCAGACCAAGTCAAATTCAAATTGATAGACATTCTACAAATAACTTAAGCAAAACTATCATGGTCACAAACAAGAAAGTCTTTGAAATTGTCATACCAGAGGAAATGACACATAATCACTAAATATAATACAGTGTCCAAACGGGGATCCTCAAGCACAAAAACTAGTGAAATCTGAATAAAGTGTGGGATTTAGTTAATAATCATGTGTCAATATTGGTTTCTTGGTTGTGAGAGATACACATAGTATTGTATGAAAAATAAGGGCATTTAAATGACAGGTGTATAGGAATTACTTGCAACATTTTTGTAAACAAGAAATCCACTTAAGATAATATTTAATAAAATACTATTATAACTTTATGGTCCAAGTAATGCTATAGTGATGGCTTCTGTCTACTGTTAGGAAATTTATTGCTTAAGGTGGTAGTGTTTCCAAATTTGTGGGTATTTGAGATCAACCCTAATGAATTTAACTATTTTTCAAGTCAAAAAACTTCAAATACTCCGGAGAGAGGATGTGTTAATTGAAAACTTAAAAATTACTGTAAATAAGGTTTGTTTAAAGATTTTGAAGGTAGACGTCAAGATGAAGTTAGATATGATAGAATGATGGCTGGCTGATATTTCAGTTTTGCTTCTGATACATGAAACAGTTCATTATAGAATACTCAAGTCTTCAACCTTGTGACTTCTCTCTGTTCTCTTTTCCTTTTGTGCTTTTACTATAGAAATTGGTAGCCATCAGAGAAACAAAATTAACATAAGTTGCACCTCCCTCTTAGAAGAATCTTAAGGTGAATGGAGGAAGTATAGTTAGGAAATGGCCTGTGAGCTTCTTCCTATCTTAACTTACTTAGGGAATCTAAACTTGTAATTGGTGTGTAACTGTAGTGTGATGTTACTGTTGAGAAAGTTCTAATAAAAGTATAGTGTTTAGAAGAGGTGGCATGAAAGTTCTCCCCTGTCTGTGCTGGACTATTCCTTTTAATTTTGAACACTTTGTTCAGTTGTTAAATTTTCATAAGACGTCAATAATGTGTATTGAACAGACATGGCCCTTGCCTCAAAACTACGATAGTATAGAAGGGAATCAGCAATGTCGCAATTTGTCCAAGTCATTCAAAGCTCAAAACCTAGGAGTTAGCTTTGATTTCTTCCTATCCTTGATATTCAACTTTTACTTTATTCTTGTGTCAGTGAATATATTACTTATCTCTGTTTATTAGGCTAAAGCAGTAGCTCAAAGCAGTATTTATTATCGCACATCATTTCTGTGCATGGTGAGAATCCAAGAGCAGCTTAACAGTCATGGTTTATTTCATGAACTTGCTGTCAGAATGTTGACTGTGGCTATAGGATCCTCTTCCAAGACGGCTTACTTGAAAATTTGGCAAGTTGTTGGTGATAGACCTCCATTATTCAACATGCAAATCTCTATAGAGAGCAGCTTGAATGCCTTCAAAATATAATATAGAATTCTGGCTGGGATACTCAAGCAGGATTCCCTCAAAGTGAGCACTGGCTCACTTTGTAACATGCTATGTGTTTTGGCTTCCATCAAAGTGAGCAATCCTATACTCATCTTGACTTAATCTGTGAAGTTTCACACCATTTCTTATTAGAAGCTCATCATCTAGTTCATCCAAAAAGGGAAGGAAATTAAGTTGACCTGCAGAGGGGACTGTAAGAATTTGACATATTTAAAAATAACAGCAGTTGGTATGTGCCAGGTTGTGTTGTAGTTCCAAATAATCTAAAATCTTTGCGACTTGTTTTGTTTCTTGTCATGCTGGTGTCCATTTTAGAGACTTAGAGTAATAAGTTCTGGAAACATTATAAATGGTTTCTAGGCAACCTGAAGAGAGAAGGGATGGTGGAGAAATCACACACTTGTACTTAAAGGTTTCCATTCTGACCTGACACTTTTCACATTGCCTCATACCTCATGCTCCAAAGCAAGTAGCATGGCTACCCCTAGCTTCCAAAGAGTGGGCACATGGACACCTGCTATTACTTCAGAGGTGGGGAATCAGAACTATCTGTGAACAGCACTAATGATTTATACGGTTGCTGCGTTAAGACATTTTTGTAATTATTTTTGTATTTTCCTTTTCTGCATTGTAACTCAGACATAATCTAAGACATGTTTGAGTTGTCTTTTACCTTAATTTCCACTTTCCAATTAACTTTCTGAAAGATCAACTTTCCTGAAATAGTATTCTCTCCTTGTTGGTCACTTGCTACAGGAACTGTTATTGAGCTTTCCTTCTATTGCCTGGTCACATCCCTAATCCAAGGCCAAAACAATGCATGTTACACTTACATGCTTCATTCTTACCTTTTCATAGCATAATTTTTATTTCCCACTCTTTCTACTTGTTCATTAAGATTCATTTTGCTTCGTAATTATTTTTTCAAGAAATCTTTTTTTTACACTATCAGTGAAAATTGATCATTTCCCTTTCTTGTCATAGCTAATATTCCTTGTGCCTTATATATATGTATTTTTTAAAGATTTATTTATTTATGCATACAAGAGCTGGAGGTGTGGGGAGGTGAGAGGATTTACCACAGAGAGTGGGGAGCAGAACAGGCATATCAATGGAAATGCACTGCTGAGGGGAGCAGCAGGCACAGCAGGAGAGGTCCACTGAACCATGTGGGTCCCTGCCCTGGCCGGCAGCAGGGATCGAACTCGTGCTGCAGTGGCTGTGGTCTGCTTCATAGTGCGTTGCTTAACCCACTGCGCCACCAGGGAGGCCCAGCCTTATATATTTAAAAAAAAATTGTTCATTAAATTGTTCATATAAAATTTTTATTGACTAAATTTGACATGTAACATAAGTTTAAGGTAGATGGCATGCTATTTTGATATATATTGTAATATAATTGTCATTAACAGTGATATTTATCACATCGAAGGGGAAAATATTATTGTCTGTTTATTATACTATGGCCAAAAAATATTTATAGAATTCCTGCTGTGTGCCAGGCCCAATTCTAGGTGCTGGGACAAGAGCAGTAAAGAAAACTTGGAACATTTTATATTCTTTGAAATTTACATTTTAGTGGTAGAAAACATATACAAATAAGACTATTGGCATTCTAGGAAAGAAGAACTCCTAAGAGATTATACAGATACAGTTTTCAAGTGGAGGGAGCAAAGAAAACTGGCAACTACAAGCGTGAACTATAATTCCTGAGGATGCACTAAAATCTGCACTAATTTCTGCCTGGTTCTAAGGTACAACTTTGATGATGGAGGTTATTGGCATGAGAAGCTTGTACACTTTATCACAGACTCAGGAATTGCTAAAGTTGGAAGAGAAGGTCTAGCCGGAGCTGAAGAATTTCCACATCTATGAGAACTAGCAGATACATGATGACTTGTATGATTTGCAGTATTGCCAATGCCCTGCCCTACCCTGACCTTCCCATTGTGAGAAAGGTATAGGACTGTCACTTCACTTCATCTACCAGCTCTCATGAAGCTATCTCCTGTAGCCATGCTAACCTGGAACTTTTCAGGGAAGACTTAGCTAAATTGACAAAATGGAAATGAATCACTACTTAATACGTAAATTATATGGTCAGCTAAAGTCAGTAAGTGCTGTGGAGAAAAATAAAGCAAGGAAGAGAGTAAGAAGTGTTTAAGGGTAGGAATTAATAATTTTTCAAAATCTATTTAGGGAAGTTCTCACTATGAAGATGAGATTAAGCCAAACACTTGAAGAAGGTAAGGGAGTGAAGCATGCAGCTGTCTCAGGAAGAATATTTTAGCCCAAGTGGCCCTGTACATTGTGTAATAGGCAGTCTTGCAAGGCTGTCACTGGTCCCCACCTGATTTTACTCCTTTATGTAATCCCCTTCCCTTGAGTGGCAAAGTGATGAGACTTTGTGTCTTGTTACCAATCTCTCTCTTCTATTTGGATTGCTTGTTCAATAAAGCAAGCTGCTATGCTGGAGAGGCTTCAGTGGCAGTTCCAGTAAGGCTGTCATACCAACAGCTCCTGAGGAACTGAATACTGTGGACAACCAGCTAAGTGAGCTTGCAAGTGGATCCTTAGCTTGTCAAACCCTTGAGATGACTACAGTCCCAGCGGTGGCTTGCTGCCTGTGAGAGATTGTAGTATCTAAGCTATTCCTGGACTCCTGACCTAATAAAAGCATGAGATGACAAATACTGTTTTAAGTCAGTACATTTTAGGATAATTTGTTATTCAACTCATAATTTGCTTTGTTCAAAGAACAAAATTGAGTCCAGCTTGGCTGGAGTGGGATAAGCAAGTAGTAGGTAAACTTAGAAAGGTAATGTAGGCAGCCAAGGGTCTTAAAAGGCACATGGTTTATAGTTTTTTATGGTTTTTAGAGTTTTGTCTTTTTTTTTTTTTTTGAGCTCATAAGCCATTGTGAGTCTTGAGTGACAAAGTGATAGGATCTAGTGTGGGATTAACCTGTTTTTTCTGGGTTTTGTTGAGAAGGACAGAGAGTAGTGGTGAGATAGTGTAGGGCAGAGAAGCCAGAAGGCTTGTGCAGTAATACAGGTTAGAGAATGGTCTTGGCTCAGCAGTACCAGTGGAGGGAGGAAATGATTCAATACTGGATTATTTGAAGACACAGTAGATATAGGATATAAGAGAAAGGAATATTTAGGATGTTTAAATATGCAATGATTTTATTAAATTTTTAATAATTTTAATATTTCATATTTTAATATTTTAAAATGCAATGATTTTATTATTTGCTGACAAAAATGCATGAGTCAAAGCAGCTTTGAGAGCAGTACTGAGGAGCACAGTTTGAGTTTCCTTTTAGGCATCCATGTGGAATTGCTGACCAGTGATACATGGCCATGGAGTTCTCTGGAGAGGTCTGGCTGGAGAAATAAAAATAAGAGATCTTAAACTATGGAGGGTACTTAATGCCATGATATTGGGTGCTAATAAAAATGCACAAAGGTTAGCAGAAAATAGGAACAAAAACAGCATATCAATATTTGTCAGGAAAAATAGTGTTATAGGGCAGGGAGAGGGGCACTTTAGAACCCCCAAACCTGCCCTTTTTAAATGGGTTTTGCCATTCGCTGCATCAAGACAAACAAGATTTTTAATGGAAAAGAGTTTTAATGCAATTAATAAACAATACATAAAACACAGAGAATATAGTTACTAAATCAAGCATCCAAAGTTACCATCCCTTCAGGAATAAAAATCCAGTCAAAAAGGGCCTCCCTGGTGGCACAGCGTGTTGAGCACAGCACTGTAAAGCATCCATGGCATACTGGTGCAAGTTAGATCCCTGGCCATGGAGGGGACCCACATGGCGCAGCAGACATCTCCTGCTTTGCCCACTGCTCCCCTCAACAGTGTATTTCAGTACATCTGTCCTGCTCCCCAGTCTGTCTCTGGTGAATCTGCTCATCTCCTGTGACTCTGGTCTGTACCTCAGCTCTTGTATGCATAAATAAATAAATCTTTGAAAAAAAAAAGAGTCCAGTCAAATAGGATTGGCTTAAAGCAGGGCCCAAAAGGCGGCCACAAGTCTAAAGCACCTTTTGGTGGAGACCCATAAAAAAGGGTTAGAAAGGGTTAAATAAATCTGGGAGGAAAAGAGCAAAATTAAGATTAAGTCTGCCATTATTAAGCTCCCCATGGGTTTCTCACCTGCATCTGTTTCAACCAGACCAGGACCAAAAAAGCACAGGCAGTTTTATCACATGTCTCTCTGCTCCATGTGCCTCCTTCAGGTCTCCTTGCTGCTCTTCAGCTTGCTTCCTTCTTTCTTCTTTTTACCCCTGCTCAGTTCCACCCTACTTAGGATGGGGCAGGAATTCTGGAACGTCCCTTTTCCTGGGAACCACCCTGTTACAGTAGGGTCAGCACAAAGATTGAGATATGAAATAAGAAGGACATTGGACTGTGGGATCCTGAAAGCCAGCAAGAGAGTTGTCCAAAAAGGGATTGATCAACAGTTCTTGGTACTGATGGGAATGGAGGAATGACTGTTGGGTTTAGTAATATGGAAGTCATTTGGAACCTTTTAAGAACGTTTCTGAGGGAATGGCAGAAGAATTACAGAAACTGGAATTGAATAACTCATCTGAAGACTTGCACTAAAATGAGGAAGAGAAATTGACAGTATCTGTAGAGCCATGTGGGATCAAGAATAGACATTTTTAAAGCATGGAAGAACATAAAGCATGTTTGGATTCTAATGAGAAAAAAACCAGCAGAAATGGAGATGTGATGATGCAGGAGACATTTGATGAATTGCTTGGCTGAAGAAGTGTGATCTTGTGTACAAAGTCAAAAAGTTATTCTAAGATACTACTTTATAGATACAGGAGTCTTTACAGATGTGATAGGTGAATGAATGTGATGATACAAACTTCAGTTTTCTCCCCTTTTTACAGTAATAGAAAGTGAGGGCTTTCTATAGAGGGGTCCTAAGGAAGTGACGGATATTTGAGGTAAGAGGTGATACAGTTAGCAGAATATGAAGACTAGAGAATGTAGAATTCCTGGACTGCATTAGAGACTCACTTGAATTCCTGTAATGCACTTAGATGTATTTAAATTAAAAAATCAGCATGACTATTTCATTTTCCCTACACTAAGTATAGCTGCCTAGGTGTAGGTGTGGAGCTGACAGAGTTGGGATTAAGGTTGAGGTTTGCCTAGATTAAATAAGAGAAGGGAGAGGAAGTGTATGCAAGGGAGTGGTCATATTGTTTTGCCTTAGAATAGAGAGTAGGTAGGGATGATAACACCTGAGAGAAGGGCAGTGAAGTAAACAATAATTTTGGGGTGGTGGTGGGTCAAAAGAATTTTGGCATTGGGTATTAGTATAAATGACACCATATTATATCCCTATACTTGGGGAAGGTAAGAAGCAGAATGCTGAAGCTTTTATGACTTGGGATGATAAACTTCAGGGTTGCCCTGTTGTTCTGTTATCTTAGGTTGGCCACCTCAAGAGTGATCATCTGACTTAGATGTAGAAACTTGTTCATGTCATGAGGGTGTTGCACTCATATTTCAGTGACAATTGACATTACAAAAGCTTGACTTCATTCCTTTCCCAGAGGGTTGACACACTGGATCCTTGCTTAAATATTTACTAATGAAGACTTTCTGTTTTTTGTTTTTAGCTTGCTGGCTTTTATTCAAAAGAAAATTTTTATTTAGCAATTAACATGGCAGTATACTAAAGTGGAAGATAGATTTTATTACTGCTGTAGTATTTAATAGTTATAGAGTAATGCTTTTATACTATATATATTAAAATAATTTGAAAATTTAATGATCCTTTGTTAAAATTCTCAATTTTCTTAATTTTCTCCTATACTTTGTTTCATGGTTTCTTACATTCACACTAGTACTCTTAGCACAATTCCTCTGATTTACTGTCCAGCGGGATTATAAATATCTATTGGTGATAAGATAAGCTTATGATCAGGTAAAACAATGAGATAAAAATTATAACAAACATATTTCTACCAGGCCACTAGGTGGCAGTGGTACCCTATTATTTAAATCTGTGTTTAAAACCCTAAGCTTTGTGTTTGATGCATTCAGTTAATAATGTGCATAAATGTATAAAAAATTGTGTGGCTAATAACATGAAAATGTCAGCATATGTAATGGCTCTACCAGTCTGCCCTCTCTGCTTCAGCTTATATAATAGACATCTATAGTGACTGTTGAAAAGCCTTAGATTATGCCAAAGAACAACTTATTCCCCAGGTGCAGACTCTAAGACTATAATGGAAACACCACAGACCTTATATGTGAACTTGATTTATAGGTTTTTAAGACATTAAATTGGTCAAATAGAGTTTTAATTTATTTCCTATTGACAATATTTAAATTGATACATTTTTAAAGTGTGGTGCATCAAATTGCTAGAGAATAACATTTTTTCTCCAATATACCAAGAGCAAGAATATAATCATATTCATCTTAACTATAGAAAAATGAGTTGCAGGTTAGTTTATTAAAGCAAAAAAAATGAGAAGTGTATTTTGACCTTGGACACTTCTAATCCCTGTCTTTGCTAAAAGTTTTTAATTGAGGAATTTTTGTTTTCATTCTGTGGTAATATATTTCAAATTTTATAATATTTATCATTTCCAAATAAAATTTTATGACAAATTTGGAACTGATCCCTATTAGTCTATATTTATAACTGGAATAGATATTTACTGTTTTTGGATCTCAGAATTAGAGTTTATATTCTTCATAAAAGTCAAGAACTCTGTTGATTGATTTCTATTTGATCCTCAAAGAATTGACAGGACTTACACAATACTGTGAATATTTTAAGTTGGACTGAATCTCGAAAACTCTTATCACTCTCTTTATAAAAAGTAAGAGACTGCAGATGTTATGTGAGAATATTCCAGTTTAACATATAAGATGCTGTAGTGGTTATTTTTTAATTCTATTCAAGTTAATTACTGAAAACCAAGCAGAATTAGAAACAGAGAATTAGACTTATATTTCTCTAATTAAAAACCCTGACTTTTATACGATAATTTATGTTAATGGATAATATGTCTTAGATATCAGAATGGTCCTGAAAGAAATTTCTGGAATTCAGTAAATTTGATAAAAGCAATTCATTCTTTAGTGAACTGGACAGTAATAACTGAGAAGACCTGAGAAGGAAAATTTTGTGAAATGAGCAGATGCAAAAGGGGTTCTGAAAAGAAGAGTTATTTTAATGATAATAGTGTTTATGAGTATATTCATAACTCTACTCATTTTGTCCTCAAAATGAGCTGAGGATGTGCTATTACAGTTCTGTTTAACAGATGTTTAAATCAAGGCACAGAGAAATAAGGTTATAGCTGGGATTAGGTGTAGTCTAAGTGGCTCAGAGCCCACATCCTTTGTTGGTGTTGTGTTGTAATGGAAAAATAATGATATTAGATATAAGATAAATAAAAATCTGGGCTGAACTGTAAAATTGTTGACCTATTACTTCAGCTATAAAAGGAATCGAGCAATATCTTCCTTTCAGTATTGTTAGGACCATTTGTAAATTCATCTGGTAAACAGAAACAACTATTTAATAGTTAAGGTCTTTTTTCTCATATTTAAAATTGATTTTGCTAATTTTAATTCTTTGTTAGAAATTTGTTAAAGTTTGAATCTGTATTTAGGGGAAAAAAACATTGAATTGTAAATCTTTACTATTGAGGAAATACGCCTATCTTAAGCAAATGTATTGCTTTGCAAAAAAGTTAAATATATCAAGTATGGTATTGAAAGTGCCTCTAGTTTCCACCATTAGCATTCCTCTAGTCATCAGTCTGTGCTGCATGTTAGGTATCCTCCTGTCCCTTCGAATCAAAAGACCTATTTTTAACAATTTCTGCAGCTTCCCAGAAGAATGGGAACTTTTGTGGTTTTCTTGTGCCCTGGTGGAACTGGTGTCATGTTAAGCAATATATCTTTAGAATATCGTGTACTATTTCTGCTATTTTGCTCCCACAACTTGGTGGGCAGAAGAGGTTGCTGCTTTGCATAGTTTTAGATGGAAAGTAGGACACGGTTTTCTTAACTTTGGGATTCTCTTTATGAAGATCTCTTATCCTTTCATTTTCAGGACTCAGTTTGGTGGCAAGGAGAAAGGTTGAGGGATGAAAAACTCGTACTCCAGTTTCCCTCTTTTCTTCCTTTCACAAAGTCATCTTCAGCCGGGAACATCCAGTCTGAGAGCAGCTTGGGAAGGTGATTAGGAGGTATGGTCTGGATTTCAGTCTATATTTCTTCTATCCTGTTGTTTACGGTATAAAACTTTGGCTTTTGGTACTTAAATTACTTCCAAATCCTATACTAATGGCTCATACTTAATTGATCTCAGAATTCCTTTATATTCTTCAAAATTGCAGAAGACCCCCCCAAAGGACTTTTGTTTATAAGGATTATAATGCTTAATAATTACTAGATCAGAAATTTAAATTGAGGAATTAAACATTTTAATTATAGCTAATAAGACCAAACTCATAGTAAGATCATAGTTTTAGTGAAAATATAACTGTTTCCCAAGACAAACTCAATGAGAATTGCTGTTGTGTTACATTTTTTTGGCCAATCTCAATAGAAGGCAGTTTTTTGACTCAATAGGAGGCAGTTAGATTTTTCATATCTATTTTAGTATTGTCTATTATAGCACTATGTTGTTCTTGTTGAAATAAATGAAGAAAATCTTACTTCACATTGATAGATATTTGACAGTGGGAAGTGTGTGTATACACATTTGCCCAACACACACACACAAAATTCAGATAATTGTGGATATTTTTCATTGAAACTACTACACTACAACTTAAGTGGTATTTTGTTAAAAGCTATTTGTAATGTGAAATTTGAAAATGAAATAATGAACATTTCATACTTTGCTATATCATGAAGTATTTTTTTTGTGGTAAGAATGGATCTTTTACCATTATGATCATTTGTAATCTAATGCCTCATTCTTTTGGTTTACTGAGTTACATAGATTTCCATATGTTGATACATGTCATACAATATTATAAAATCATATTTATTAATATCATCATCAATATAATCAGAAAAAGTCTTTAAATATTAGTATGCTGTTAAACTCCTAATATCAGATACGAGTTCTACAAAATCAAAATTTTTACTCAAAAGCTCACGTTTTATCATTGGTGATAAATATTGTCAGTTGTTTTTGAAGTGTTTACTTTGCTGATTTTCAAAAAAAGGTCTGCTATCACTTGTCTAAAAAACCATGGTTGTTTGCCAGTTATTCTTTTAAAAAAATGAAGTAGCTACTACTGCAAATGAAGTAGCTGCTTTAATTTGCAACTCAAAGTTTTTTCCTTGGACATCTGCGTACTTCAGTATGTAGCAGAAATGATCTAGGCACACTTCAGTTTTGTCACAGAGAATGTTAAAAAGGCAGGTACTTAAGGTTTGAAGTTTAATATTAATAATTTTTCCTGCTTCATCAATTGAGGACATTCTTATGTGAAGTAACTTTTAAAAATGAGTGTGTAATGGTAAAGAATGCAAAGACTACTACTACAGATGGATGGAACTGCCTTAATTCAGCGTATCAGCAGTTTTATCCATTATTGCTATTGAAAAAATTTAATGAAAATACCAACGCAATGACAAAGGTATAGACCTTAGATTAGTGTTACTATAGGTCTAACCTGTAAGTCCCTTGAAGGACTATAAACCCTTTCACAAGGGGTTTCTAGACTATACTTAGAATCACTGCACTAGAATATAAGAAGGTGCTTCCCTGGGACAGAGTCAGTCTCTGAATAACATCCAGCCTCTGATGATAAAGTCAGCTGGTGCTTACATTTGTTGCCTTGTGATCTTCCCAGTCCACCGGCCACACACTGTTAATACTGAATATTTACTTATTTTTTTAATGACAGTTTGTTAACTGCTTTTATTGTTATAAAAAGTAGCGCATGCACTTGGAAATAAAATTTCCAGTATTTCTCCTCAGTCCTACACTTTAGCCCCATTTATTAAAGGTAAGTCCCTTTTAACATTTTACTGAAGTTGTATTGATTATAAATTCCAGTTGTCTCTTACCTTAATTTTTTTCATTTGTCAACTTTAAGCAGTGTCTGTTGGCTTCCCATGTGAAAGAGGAGATATTTAATTCATTTACATGATTATTTCTCATTTACCCTCTTACTCATTTTCATAATTTTTGGCATATATTCACATTTTTGTTTCTACTCTTTTGTTTAAAAAATGTGAAAATAGATTTCTGCTAAACTTACCCTTATAGTCTCCAAAGAGAAGTGAGATAGGAGAAGATTAACTCCTCAAGTCCAATGTTGGCTTTCAGTTTACCATTTCTATTATTCATGGTTCCTCCCTGTGATACAATGTGAGTGACAGGGAGAGTCAAATGTCACAATAACTGATGATAAAACAAAACAAGCTGTTACCAATGATCATACTTGATTTATTTCATTCATGACTGGGAAAATTGAGGTCTAAAAGAGAAAAATAACATTCCCAATGCCATTTAGTTAAGAACAGATATTGGACTATTATAGTCCAACATATCCTTTTTGCTATTCATTTTTTGAGGACATTCCTGTAATTAATATGGGATAGAAATAAGATGGTTTTCTTAGGCTGATGGGGTGAAAATTTATCAGTATTATGTTTCATAGTTTCCAGAATTATACCTTTTAATTTCTTAGGTTTTCAAGTTTATTCATGTGTGGTGTAAGCTTTATTTTTTGATAGTATGTTGTTTTGTGGACCTTTAAAAGTTTCGTTTACTTTGAAGGACATAAATTAAGTTCTTAAAAGTTAGAATAACTCCATAAGAGTATGTAGTGTGTTCAACTTGCTTTAATGTTGAAAGTAGTTGAGGCTGAGAAATTTCATATTCAGAATATTTACCAAATAGAGGCGATGACCAATCTTCTGTGTTTGAACTGTGTAAATTATGCATACTATTTAAAAGCAATATCTGGTTTCCATCTCATTATTGGTGTGAGCTAGAACATTTTGGCATCAGTAGTGTAGACAGCAGGCATTTTCTGCTCTTAATTTATTCTCTCATAACCAAGAAGCAGCTTGATGTAGACAGTTTTATGTAAGATTTGTCACAAAGTCTGTGTGCTTTGGAAATGTTTCACATTTCACTCAGTTTAATTCCATTTTCTGTATGATAAACTGTGGGCAAATACATTCTTCCTAACAATATCTTGGAGCCTTTATGTTGTGAGCATTTAATTTATGAAACTTGCTTTGATTTCCTTGAAAGGGATTGCTACATAGATAAAATATATGACCTGATTCTGGCAAGTGGATGTCTTCTTCAATACTATTGATACTGTTCATGATTCTTCTTTGTCTAAAGGATGATGAAAGTGTAGTTTCAATTTTAGTGATTTATTATTTTTTGTAGTTGTAACTTTGTGAATAGAATGAGAAATGATAGAAACTAAAAAAATTTAAGGTAGTTATAGGATTAATGGAAGAAGGCACAAGAGTAGTTTAAAAAGTAAATTTTGTACACTAATTAGTCAAATTCTATTTTGTGTTATTTGTTAAGGTCACTGAATATGTAGGGAATGCTTACTGATAACAAATTGAGGACAGTAAACTGTAGTAGAAGAACTAATAGTAGCACTGCATATGGGGAAGTAGCCCCAAATTCTATTGGGTACCATCAGCCACAAGTGAGCAGCTTACTCAAAGTAGATTATTATTTTTTTGTGGGGGGGGTTATGAAATCAATGTTACACTGTGTTTTTAGCTTTTATCCTCAAATGTCAAGTTTATGACTTATGATTAGTCTAAAGGAAGAGGTGATATTTCAGGCCAACACAGAAACAATTCTTTAAGGGTTATCTACCACCAGTGTTCATTGCACTTCCCACTACTACCAGTTATTTGGGTGTAGGTGTATATGGATTGGCTGGGTAGGAAGAAGGGTGTAGCTCTGTTGTAGACGATAACCAAGCAGAGTCAGTGTTGGCAGAATAGAGCTAAGAGTATAATTAAGAGTACAATTTGAAATTAAAAACCTTCATATGGAATAATTGAGTCATTCAGTTCCTCCCTTTTGTGAGCCTGGTACTAAAATATATCTCCTCGGAATTGCAGTGGTGACATCTATAGAAAGTATCTATGGAAAAGTTTATAAATACATCATATTGATGGAGTTGCTTTGTCCTAGGCTGATGGAATAGAGGATGGCATATTTAGATAGAAAATTGGGAGTCAGATACATTCCAGATTGGATGATTGTGTGTGTGAGAGGCAAGTCCATTGGGGAATCAGCTGGTGCACTAGACTGGGTGGGTTGAAACATGAGAAAATATATCTAGAAATGAAAGGGACTGGGACAGAGAAAAGAAGTTTTACTGAATATCTACTAAAATTATCAATATGTATCTTTCTTGCAAAATTGTAGATTTTTAAAAAGATTTATTTAGGCATACAAAAACTGGGGTACAGGCCAGAGGTGTAGGGGGTGGGAGAGTCACAGAGACAGAGCTGAGCACAGAACAGTCAGAGCAACTGAAACATACTACTGAGGGGAGCCCCGGGTGAGGCAGGAGAGGTCTGCTGTGCCATGTGGGTCAGCTCCCTGGCTGGGGATCAAACTGGAGCTGCAGTGGCTGCGATGCTTCATAGTGTGGTGCTTAACCCAATGTGCTACTAGGGAGGCCCAAAATTATAGATTTTTATAAAAGATATATAATATCTTCTATATAAAAAAGAGCTGAGCAGAGTATCAGGAGTAAGGAGTGCTGCAATCATTTAGGTTTTTAAGTCTGTTAAGTCATGGTTGTGTGGTTTTGATTCATATTCTAGGGTCCCATGCGTGAGCCTACAAACTGCTTTATATCCACTAGAATCCCCTTCCCCCAATACTACTAACATTGATTAGGAAAAGAATCTATAAAAGATTATATTATTTAAAAAACCTAAATTCCTACTTGGAAGTTTTCTGTGCATCGCTCCATTTTGAATGACACTAGCGGCATCCATGTTGTATAAACACTTCCCACTCTGTCCCAAACAAAAGAAATCAAATATTTAAAATAACCAGGCCCAAACTCTTAATTTTATTTAAATCACAGTTTATTGTTGTACATATGAGGTACCATGCTACTATCAGAATTTTATCCAGGTTTTTATTTTAAAAAACTCAGAGAAAAAAATGTTTCCAGTAATTTTCATTCAATGTGAATGACAAGAATATTATAGCTATAAACATTGAAATAACCATTTCCTTTCTTCCTGAGGAAGTTTCATGTTTTAAGCAATGAAAAAGGAATTCTGTACAAAGCTAGTTTCAAATCACATTATCTCTCATTCATTTCTCATGTGTATTTATGTCACTGTCAGAATGTCGTAATAGCCAGCTGGAGAATATAATGTAGAAAGTATGCAAGTCCGCTAGGACTTAGTGTTGCCTCCAAGTTACACTGAGTGGTCAAAAGAGATTTGCTGCTCCACGTAGCAGAATACCTGTACTGTGAGTGGGTACATTTGGGTATGTCTTCTTTTTCCTCCCTTCATTATACAAGCATCTGACATATTTTTAATATTTATTTAAAAGGTGAACTGTTCAGTTAACTCAATTTACCTAGACAAATAAACCATAGCAACTTTGTTTAGAAGTCTAAATATACTTTCATAATTAAAACATAAGTGCATCTTTTTTTTTCTTTTATCGGTAGACATTTTATTGTCAAAATGAAAATATGATACCATATGTAACTGGCGGGGCCTATTCTCATTGGTGGGGCCTATTCTCACTGTTTGACCCTTTAAAACCAGTTTCTCATCGGTGAAAATAAAAGATTTAGATTATTTGTTTAGCACAATGGACATGTATTGTTTCAGGAGGGCTAGAAATAAGCTTGTAGACCAAGTTTAACATTCATCTGGATGACTTTAATTTTTTTTTGAAAAGATTTATTTATTTATGCATACAAGCACTGGGGTACAGGCCAGAGGTGTGTGTGGGGGGGTAAGAGGATTCACCACAGAGAGCGGGGAGCAGAACAGGCAGATCAACAGAATAACACTGCTGAGGGGAGCAGTGGGTACAGCAGGAGAGGTCTGCTGTGCCATGTGGGTCTCCTTCCTGGCCTGCAGCAGGGATTGAACTCATGCTGCAGTGGCTGCGATTTGCTTCATAGTGCGTTGCTTAACCCACTGCGCCACCAGGGAGTCCCTGGATGACTTTAATTTTGACTTTACAGTTAGGAGTCTTAAAAACTGTTTTTTCCTTCCAATTCTTTATTTTAATAGCTTGTTAAAAAATTGCTGTATCATATGGGCATGTAAAACTTAAAATAATTTTAATTCATTATAATTAAAAATTATAGTAAATAGAAATTTATTTTCTAATTTGTGAGTAATTGATAGAATTTATTTCCAAACATTATAATGACAGTGAAAATATTTGGGCTATGGATTTTCTTTGCATATCTTTTTTTCTAATAATTTTGGTAACATTTTATAGAGGCTTATATACTCAGAGAATTTACTACTTTAAATATGTATATATTTAAAATTAAATAGCAATATAAGAAGTGAGTGTGACTTGTTTTCTCATATGAATATTGTATTTATCTTATAATCATTTAAAATTTGGGTGTATATTTATTTTAAAAACCATGACTGGCTTATGTTTATACTTCTTCCATTTATTCAGTAGATAACCCATAAATTTAACTGTGTTCTATTATCCTTTAAAGAGAGTGATGTGAAGTATTCCAAAACAATGGGATTCAGCCCTGCTTGTTTTTTCCCTTATATTAAAAGTATTGCTGCAAATATCAGATTAAAAATCATATATTAATTTGTTTTTTGTTATAAATCTCTACATTATGCAATTTCATTTTGAACTCACTGCAAAACTTGTAATTTTCTATAATTTAAATGTATATATCCTATCATATCATCTAGAGAAATTTTCCTTAATTTTCACTTCATAGGTTTTGTTCTGGGGAACATTAAAATAAAACAAAACTATTTATATTTAAAAACCAGTCTTTCTAGAAGTGACCAGATATCAGATTCTGTGTTTCTGTGGAACCAGTGAGGATACAATAGCTAGAGTGAATTTGCCCTCACAGAAAGGGAACCTAAGTCGTCAATGACAGCTCTTAAAACTCCAACAATCTCCCCCTTTTAGAAGACGTATTGAGTACCTTTCACATGTTTTGGTAAACTCATTGAGTTTCCGTTTGCCATACAACAGCTTTACAATAGATATTTCAGTGTAATAATTATGGTAGAGAAATTAGTAATTTTTACATAAAGGATGAGACTATGTATGAAAATTTACTTTTTTTAATGAAGATAATCTCATCTATAACTTCTCCACTCTCTGATTTAGTAATAATTGTAATTTACAGTCTTCCTAAATATGTCAATGGATTTATATTTTGGCAAGCATTTTTCATAGGTATTATGCCTTTGGCATTTTGCTACGTTGCGATGGTTCTTTTGTTTTTGTTTGTTTTTTTTTTTACAGGACACTTTATAAAATCAAAGAGTATGAAAACATTGTACAGGCAAACAGCGGCCTAAAATTTACAGACACAATATAGTTGATCTATAAAAGTGTACCTATCACTACGAAATGGAACAGTTCTGCATTTGTGTTTGATATCTATATTGGTTGCTGTTGACTCCACATGAGTGCACAGTAGTCTGCAGTAGTCCCACAGGCTCACACATGGGATAAGAGAAAGGCCAGTGGCCTCAAGGCTTGTAACAGATTCTTCTTCTCTTTTTTCTGATCATCCACATGCCAGCACATGGAAGGAACTTTTTTTTCTCATCTGAAGAGGTATATTTTTAAATAACTTTTTGGCAGTTTCTTGAAGTTTGGGAAAAGTGAGTATCCCATAGAGGATGGTTCTGAGGAAGTTGTCTCTGGTGCTATCTGACTTTCTGCAGCTCCTGTCTCAGCCAGGAAGGCAGAGGCTGCCCCAGTCGGTGTAGTAGCTTAGACAGTTCCACATTATGGTCTCGGTAGTAGCCTGATAGAAATGCTCTGCTCTGAGATGGAAAGAAAAAGAAAAGGGCATTTTTTTTTCTTATTGAAGCATATTTTATATATTTTGATCATATTTAAGTCCATACTAAGCTTTCCATAGCTAGATAAAATTGAGACTAAGCATATGGATTGTTTAGCACAATATAAACACAGTGAATCTGTCCTACAAAATATACACTACACAGACATATGCTTTTAACTAGGGTAAGAGCTTTTGCATTAGACATGTGATTTTGATTATGCAGAATTAAATGTGAAAGTTAGTTGACAGAGGTGCAAGAAATGCAATTGTGACACTGATTGGATCTATTACTATATTAATTATCCTAACTTTGTAGAAAGTTTGGTAAATCTATAATATAAAATAATCCTCTGTCACCATTAAAGTTTGAAGGTAATACTTTCTTCAGAGATTTCCTAAGGCATATATGCAGTATTCACTTCAGACTCTCTCAGAATTCTCAAACACTGTAGGACTCTCAGTTAAAATGTATAAAACAGGGCCTCCTTGGTGGCACATCAGGTTAAGCACCGCACCATGAAGCATCTGCAGCCACTGAAGCATGAGTTCAATCCCTGGCCAGGGAGTGACCCACATGACACAGCAGACCTTTCCTGCATCACCGGCTACTCTCCTCAGCGGTGTGCTTCAGTACATCTGCCTGTCTATGCCCCACTCTGTCTCCGGTGAATCTTCTCACCCACCACACCTCTGGCCTGTACCCCCACTATAGTATGCTTAAATAATTAAATCTTTAAAAAATAATAAATAAAATGTGTAAAACATTATGGGAAAAATATCCTAAATCATGCTTTACAATTCTGAGTTAATTTTTTTTAACAAATAATATACTTGCATGCATGTGTTCAAATTACGTACAGATTGGACTGGTTATGAAATCAGAATAATAATAAATCTTAACATACATAAAATCCCATTAAGGTAAAATAATGGGTCTATAAACTGCAGCACATGGCAACTGCCTTGCCACTATTATGAAAAGAATGAACTAGAACTAGTGGTGCTAAATACCTCAAAGTATGCATCTTGTTTTTCAGAGCCTTCATTATCTGCTATGTACCAGACATTTGGAAAATATATTAATTCTTTTCTCTTATCAGCATATAAGCAAGTCAAAGCTCAGTTTACTGGTAATTACTATTATTATGTAGGCTACACTTATGATAGAATGACTTAGAAAAAATTAGAAATCTTTTGATCCTATTTTCAGTTTCCATTTTATATACCCTGTCTTGGTTTCAGTTAACATTGTTAGTGCTAAAATCTCCATGAATGTATTATTCTTTTTGAAATGAGATTTTGCCATCTTTGTTCTGATTCAAAATGGCAAATTCTATTGTTTTTCCTTTGTTCTTGCATGACAGGTTATATAGCATTGGAAAAATCAAAACAAGCAACCTGGTTGTATTGAAATTTCAATGTCACATTTAATTTTTAGAAAAGTTGCATTTTTTCAAAAAGATTACTTATGTATACAAGAACTGAGGTACATGCCAGAAGAGTTGGGGAGGTGGAATCACCAGAGACATAGTGGGGAGCAGAACAGGCAGACCAAATGAATCACACTGCTGAGGGGAGCAGCCAGTGGGACAGGAGAGAGGATGGCTGCTGTACCTTGTGAGTCACCTCCACGGCTGGGGATTGAATTCGTGCTGCAGTGGCTGTGGATAGCTTGACAGTGCTGTGCCTTAACCCCTTGCACCATCAGGGCAGGCCCCTAGGAAGGCTGTGTTTTGATTTTAGCTACTTTCTAAGAAAATAGGTATATTATTTTTGTCACTTTGCTTAGTTTGTAATTTAAGTGCGATGCTTACATCAGGATCCATTGGAGGGTATTTTCGTCCTTTGCTCTTCCCAAGGCATTTTGTTTTACCTTCTTCCAATAACTGGCACCAAAATCCTTTGTGAGAATCAAACCTAAAAAAATACAAAATACAAAAACTAAAGCATTTTTCAAGTTATTTATAAGATACAATGAGCAAAGCATGATCTTTTTTTGAATATCAATTATATAACCAGGGAAACTAGCATTTTTTACTACATCCCTTTGCATAAAGTCTTTTGGCATCCTTCTGATCTCAGTCCATCTGTCATGTTGTGAATTTGCCAGATAACTAATAGAAAAATTGTCAGCAGAAGGTCTCCTATTAATAGAAATTAATAAGCCTACTTCATATGGAAGGATTTTTTTTCTAAGTTTCAAGCACATGCTTTCCCTTTGTAGGATTTAAGAATCACAAGCCAGGCTTCATCCATATCTGTGAATTTACATAGTATGAGTATCATACAATTACAGGGTAATAGAAGAGAAAGGGTTTTGCAGTGCCATAGAGTGATTAATTTTAGAATTTCTACCTATAAATTTTTTCCCCAAAGCCACATTCTTTTCTTGCTTTGAGCTCTGTTTTAAAGTGACAGCAATTATAAATATGAATTTTAATTATATAACTACAATCAAAATAATAACACATAAAATTTATATTCTGGTTTACCCAAATATTTAATACAATTCTCATGTGAGCTTACATTATAAACACTTAATGATAGGTGATACATGATTCTTTCCATTTTATAACATTTGGTATAGTTTATGACTGTTTGAGAACACTTTCCAAATGTCAGTTGAATAATACATGAAAAAGAAGTCCTTTGTCAGGGTTTATTTATCTTGGATTATATACTTTTCAGTATGCAGGGCATGACTCAATTCATCATTGTAGATCCAGGGCCTTTCTTCTTGTGGTCTCTAGTATTTTCTGTATTATCACTCATTGTGAGTAACTAGTAATTTCTGTGCTTGAATATAAAAGTTAAAGTTATAGTTTCAGTATAATTCTTTCATGTTGCTTTTATTCAGTGATTTTATTGCTATAATTTCTTCTTCATTAGAAAGAAGTGTCATTTAGGGTCATTTCCTTCTTTAGATATTAAAACATACTCAGAATACTGCTACTACTAATTCTACTTAAAATTATAAAGTGAGCAATGAAAATTTGGAGTTAAAATAAAAACACTTGAATTAGCACAAAACACGAAATACTTAGGGGTAAATTTAACACAAAAGATGTATAAGATCTGCACACTGAGAATCATGAAATTTGCTAAGAGCGGTTATAGAAGACAGATGTACCATGTTTATAGATCAGAAAACTAAATATTTTAAAATATCAGCTCTAGATGTATTTATCAATTCCATGTGATTCCACTCTAAACTGTAGTGGATTTATTTTTTCAAAATTGAAAAGTTGATTTTAACATGTATGTAAAAGTACAAAAGATATAGACAATTTAAAAAAATGAAGAGCACAGTTGGAGATCTTATACTGTTTAATTTCAATATTTGCTATAATCTTATAATAATCAAGGCTGTTTGGTATTGGCACTAGTGAATCAAAGGAAAAATTGGGTCCAGAAGCAGGTTATGGGCAACCAGTTTTCAAAAACAAGGGCCAGGGTAATTAGATAGGAAACAACAGTCTTTTAAGCAAATTGAACTGGAAATGTTGGATATACTATATATAGAAAAAATTAACATTCACCATTAATACATACTGTCTATAAAAAACGAACTTAAATGGATCATGACTTAAACCTAAGAGCCAAAACTACTAATTTTGGATATAAATATAGGAAAACAAAGTTTATTTAACCTTAGATTTGGGGGAAGATTTCACAGAATGACCAATAAATGAAAAAACAGTAATTATGAATACTTCAAAATTTGAAGCTTACTTTTCTAGAGACACTTAAAGGAAAAGGGAAGTCACATATTAGACCAAAATAGTTGCAAAGTATATATCTAATCAAGAAGTTGTGTTTAGTATATATAACTCAATAAAAAATGTGACAGTGCCAAAAAAAAAATGGGTAGATTTGAAACTGATACTTTATCAAAGAATATAACAAATGACCAATAAACAAATGCAGACTTAGTCAACATCATAAGTCATTACAGAAATGCAAATTAAAATCACAAAATGTCACTATATCTTCAGTACAATGACTTGATTTAGAGTAATACCAAGTATTGGCAAAGATGTGGAACAAATGGAATCTTTACATCTTGTTGACTGAAATTAATTATTGTTACTTTGGAAAATTTCTTTATGTAGTTAAATAGATTTATATGCAATTAAATAGTATTATATTACCTACCAACCCCATTTCTAGGTGTTTGTCCAAAAGGAATGAAAATGTATGCTCACACAGTAATCTATACAAAAACGTTCACAGTAGCTCTGTTCATAGTAATCTCAAAATGGTAAGAGGATAAATGATCATAGTCTATGCATACTACATACTGTTGAGATTCATCATTAATGAAAAATAACTTATTGGTAAATGTAACAATATGGTAGAATCTCGAAGTCATTATGATGGAAGGAAGTAGATTAGTAGGTGTTAGGGGTTCGGGGCAAAGGGAAAAGATTGAATGTGGAGGAGTATGAGGAATCCTTTTGGATTAAGGGAAACGTTTTATATCTTGAATGTAGTGGTATATACAGTTGTACATGTTTCTTCAAATTCATCAATTAAAATTGATGGATTCTATTATATATAAATTATATATCTATAAAGCTAATTTAAACATTCAACTGTGATTATGTTTTTAGTTATGTATAATTTAGAGGAAATCTTAATATAGCTAATCTATATAATTGATAACTATTCATTTTCAAAGAATGGAAACCTAGATTTCTGCCTCTTTACTAATTTGAATATTAGACTTAATAAGTCAGTTTTGAGATCAGGACAGAACATGATAACATCTTCATGTTATTTGTATTCTTACTGAGATCAATAAGGCAACTAGTTTCATATTCAGAGTATAAGGAGAGTATTAGTAAAAACTATATTATTTAAATAATCTATGTGAAAGCCAGGAAGCTCTAATACAACAACATTATCTGGAAGGAAAGCTCTAATACAATATTTCTGGGAGACTATTATTGCTATCTCAACTTTCATTATCTTTTGTCTTTAGCAATTTCCACAATTGAATTCTGACTCATCTTAAGTATTTAAATGATGCAAATTCAGAATTCAGACCAGTTATTATATTATTTTGAAAAATATACCTAACTATAAATATATATCTGGAACATATATATACCTTATGTCAAAATGAGCAGTCCTCTCAGATACATTTTTAAGAAACACAGAACTTCATACATGTTAACATCTGGAATAAAAAAATAAGATTTTTTTTTCTTTTTTGCTATTTCATTAGCTGTTATACAACAGACTATCATGCTGGGCTTTATTGAGAAGTGTGTGTGTGTGGTTGGCATCTCACCTAGGCATCTAGTAGGTAGTGATGAGTTTCAGAGTAGAAAAGGAAAGTAGATTGTGCTTATTTACCAGTTAGGCTGAGGTAGAAGTGAAGGGACTAATATTGATGAGGGAGTAACCTTGTGAACTTGAGGGCATAAACAGTACTATCTCATGATCCAAGTGAAGAAAGTTGACAGGAGCTGGAGAAAGATCTCACAATTTTTTCTAGTATTATCTTCCTGAAGAATAGTTGAAGTATTACAGACACCTGGTGAACAGCAAGGAAACAACCTTTTTATGTAGGATTGGCAGCTGTGATCATGGTTAGAATTTTCTTACAGGCTTTCAGAAAGTGAACATTTTGGAGGAAGTTTTATGTGCTGTTTAGTGTCTCTGTAGTTACCCCTTTCCAGATATAGGGATACTTTGTTGAGGATTGTGTCCCCAGAGTTATGCATATAGTAGTTATTCAAAGAAACTTTGCTGCTTTAAGGAGTAAGATACGATGCACTAGTAGTTCTTAATATTTGTGTGGCTATCACTTGGGGACATGTAGAAATAATTGCAAGAGACTGATGGGCAGAGACACTACCACTCTTCTGTGTTCATGAGATCACTTCTGTGCCCCAATTGTTTGTTATTGATTGAGGTAACACTGGTTTATAACACTATGATTTGGATACATCTTTCAGGTGTATGTTGCATACCCCACTGTCATGCACTCCAATTCCAGTGTTTTAAGCTGAGAAATGGAGCTAATAGTAACTATCTCATAGTATTATTATAAGGTAGTATATATAAAAGAGAACATGTAAGTGTATATTGATTTTGAATTATTATGCCATTTCAAAAAACATTTTTTAGTATTTCTAGATTCTCTTTAACAGGCCATCTGGAAAACCAACAGATTTTTAGCTGCTATGGTGACTTTTTATGCTACTGAAAAACATTTTAACGTGGTCCATTGTTTTTAATCAAACTCATCTATAAGGGATGAGAAAGAATTCCTGAGAAATATAAATGTTGTTGCCAGTGGTCGTGCTATTAGAAACACTCAAAGTACTTTAGTACTTTATGACTTAGTTAATCTTCATTCACAGAACAAAACCAAACATGAAGCAATCTTTGTTCAGTCCATGGTTTTCAAATCCTTATTGTCCATTTATTGACATTTTCACTGTTAATTAGTATTAGAAATGTATATAGCTCAGTCTTGTTTTATTCATCTCAATAAAGAGGCTAATGATTAAGAAATAAAGGTGTCAGTTTCAGGTATTTAACTAACTCTTTGTATTCCTTAGTGTGAAAACCTCTGCCATAGTCATTGCTGGCTAGGTATAACTCTGAATGGATATATTCCAGGCAAAATTAAAATTTTTTATTTTTCATTTGAATTTATACAGATTAGTACAATGCCATGCTAAGGATTATTTCCTGTTTTTTTTTTTTTCCTCAAATTTTTGGCCAGTTTTAAAACACTCTATATCACATGAAAGTAAAAATAGTGTCAGTATATCAATTTATTTACAATTTAGAGATTAAGGTTATATTGAAAGAGAATTGTGAATGTTCATTTACCTAGTTAAATGAGAATGTTCCCATTTATATGTTTAAAGTTTATATTGCCTATTTTATTTTTTTAAGGTTTTTTTATTTATTTATGCATACAAGAGCTGGGGTACAGGCTAGAGGCTTGGGAGGTGAGAGATTCACCAGAGACAGAGTGGGGAGCAGAACAGGCAGATGGACTGAGGGGAGCAACAGGGGAGGCAGGAGAGGTCTGCTGTGCCATGTGGGGCCCCTCACTGACCAGGGCTCTAACTTGCACTGCAGTGCTGCAGATGCTTCACAGTGAGGAGCTCAACCCGCTGAGACCAGAGGGGCCCTATATTGATTATTTTAAATCATATTCACATGCACTAAGAAAATCAGATTTTTTTCTTTACATATTTGATGTGTCATTTAAAATCCATGCTGATGGCTCTAAGTAATTCTAAGACACCATCATAAACCATCTAGGGACTGCATGAAATTTGGAAGTCACTTTCATTAGCAATTTTGGAAAGGTTTAAATAACACTTGATAATGGAAACTTTTGGCTATTTTTTTGAAAATAGTTATACAATTGGAATATTTTATGTTGAAGTTCTCTTAAATTGAGTACTTATTCATGCCAAGATTATACTATAGTCTTGGTATAGAGCTAATTTTATTAATTTATTCTACTATGCACAAATAACTGAATTTATATGACTAGTTGAGAATTCATATCTGTTTGCAATCCAGTACATTTTTAGATAATTTTATTTTATTTATTTTTTTAAACATTTTTATTTATGCATATAAGAGCCAGGGTACAGGCCAGAGTCGCGGGAGGTGAGAAGACTCACCAGAGACAGAGTGGGGAGCAGAACAGGCAGACTGACAGAAATACACTGCTGAAGGGAACAGGGGGCGAGGCAGGAGAGGTCTGCTGTGCCATGTGGGTCCCCTCCCTGGCAGGGGATCAAACTACCACTGCTGAGCTACAGATGCTTCGCAGTGTGGTGCTCAACCCACTGCCCCACCTGGGAGGCCCTTTAGATAATTTTAAATGAAAACTTTTTAAGTACCAAAATTATGAACATCACTATCATTAACAGGAGAGATGTGAAGCAATAACACTTCCAGTAACATACTTTGAATTCCTTGTCACCCCCAACATGCCCAGAGTACTGTGGAAACAAGTATCATAACAGTTACTCCAACAAGAATTACTAGATTACGAGGGGAGGCCTTAGAACAACTGCAGAGGGCATGACTAAAAGAGGATAAATTTAGGCCTAAGACACTGACATGAAATGCCAAATATTCTACAACAGGCGTTTTACAAGGTGTGTCAGGCCAACTGATGATTGACAAGAAGACACAAAAGGCAACTGAAAGGCAGTGCTTTTATCTCTAGCAGCAGGGTGGGAGTTTGGGCAGCCCTGGTAGAGCAGAAATGCTAGTTTCAGACATTACACATGCGTTATCTTGATACCTCACCCACTGAGCTACCACCCAGGCTACAGAATCATATAATGGGTAATTTTAGCCAGATACATCACAGGTAAAAAGTGACCCACGGTTTTCTGTGTAGAGTGTGTTACTTTGATGTACTTTTTTCTCTTATGTTTACACTACCTTTTCTCAGCAGTGGAGAGGAAGAAAAAGCCTGCTGGCAAGTCGAATACAAAGGGGGCAAATACACAGCATGTAGGTCAAGGACCATTCCATAGAAAAAGAGATTATGTCTTTATAGAATACTCCACTTCTTTTTTTTCCCCCAGAAATACAATGCTTTGCTATATACTCTATAAAAAAGACTCAAAGATAAGCCAACTTAAAATAGAAAACAGTTTAGGAAATAAGTTTTCTTTTCTAAGAGATACTTAAAAAGATATAAAGCAGGAAAGGGACTTGAATTTCTAACTGCAAACTGAAATCACTCAGCTTTCTTTAAGGTCAAGCTGAAAGTTAAATACCTAAGGCTAGTGTCTGTGTTAGGATTTGAACTAAGCTCTACAAAGCTTGTACTAGAGAGGATGCAGAGGGCAGAGGGTTAATAGTAACAACAAAGTAAAGGACTCTTAGGAAAGAAGCGCAAACCTGGAGTTCCACCTCTTCCTTTGTCCTCTAAATCAAAATGTCTCTCTTACATGTGTCTTATGTTGATTTGCTCAAGATGTAAGCTGTATTTGATGTTTTTCTGCCCATCTTTTACTGTAGGGATGCTGAAAGATAAAGGAAACCTGCCTCTCACTTCCTTAAATTGCTATAGAACCAAGAATACAATGAAAAGGGAGTATTGGTTTATTCATAGAACTGAGTTTTATACTGAGAAATACAAGAGAAAAATTACATGATACAATCTTTTTCAGTTTCTTTAAGACTCAGTCTAGGATCCTAAAATTTAAAAGAATATAATAGAGTCAATCCATGACCCACCCAGCTTAGCATCTCCCAGTTGCTCTGCACATGTAAAACTGGTAACAATACAACCATTACAGTCTGATTGCCAGCTTTTATAAATGGGCCAAGTAAGAGGGAAGTTTTATTTAAAATGCTAAATGAAACCCAGAGTCAAGTTTAAGGGGAATAAAGAAGGCACCCACTCTCAAGAATTTGTCCTACCTCCCATAAAGCTTAATGCTTCTCATATCTCTCCTAGTCCTTGTTTAAGAAAATCTGAGAGAACCAACATAAGAAAACCTACCAGAGATACAAATGCTCTGGCCTCTGAAAGTAATGACAGGTTCAGACACAGCAGGCAAAGACATAGAAGCAACAGATGGAATATGTGTAAGAGTAATAATAGCATCTCTCTCTGTTTGGTCACATATAGGACTGCTTTTGATATATGGTATTGTTTTTGAAAACTGTACCAAAGAGAGAAGAGCAATCTCATGGTTCATAACCACCTGATTAGTCACCTCTTTATACTTCCAAGAGCTCCCAATATTCTCTGTTAAATAGGTTCAGCACTTAACAACTTATTTTAAACGGATTTTTTTAAGGTTAGTTGTTTGATTTAAAATTTATGACTGTTTTGTTTCTGTACTTTCCTTTGAGGGGAATCTTTCATAGTTAGGAATCAAAGGGGGACTGAAAATAGTTCTTTGCTGCATGGTTGAATCTGTTCTTTCCCAACTGGTGATGTCAAATTGGAAAATACAACATCAGAGTCAACAGTTGCATCACCAAACTACAATTTCTTTAAAAAACACTTCTCTGCTAAAACGTCAGTAGATTAATTAGAATATAGACTTACGTTAAAGCTTCTGAGTAATTATAATGAGGAGAGACACCTAGAAACTTCTGTACTTCATCCATCACTGTAGCAGGATCAGTTCTTAGCTGTTGCCCATCGATAATTAGCAACTAAATTATCAAAGAAATTTTAAAAAGATAATGCACATTGTAAAAACAGCCATATAACTGTACAAAAAAAAAAAAACCTGATTCTGAATTTATCCTTTTTTGGTACTGAGGGAATCTCTATCAATTGTTAGATTTAACCAGGTCATCCTTATAAATGACCTAGGATGAGAAATAAAGCACAATCCTTCACTGCACTTATGTTTTGTAATCTGAGAAGTCCTGTAAACACTATGTAAAACAAAACAAAAAAATTGAGAGGACCGAGAGAGCTTATGGACAACTATAAAATCACCTATAGAAACCAAACTTAAATTACCAATGAAACAGTGATTCCAGCCAGGAAGGAGCCCTAGAAAGAGGAAGGGTGACAAAAACACCCGGTGGGACAGGACTGAAGACATGCCTCTCTCCATGATCCCATATAAAGGAATAGCAACAAAAGTTTTAAGATAGACTGTGGTAATCCATTTGGAGGAAAAGGTCAGAATCACAGAGAACCTGAAGATGGACAGAAGTTCCTCTGCACCAGGAAGAATTTGCTTGTTACTCTATTGAGGGAGTGGGAGAGCCACAGGGCCTGCAAGTCAACTTTTGCTCACCCCTCTTCTCCAACATTTCTATTTGGTCTGAACCAGCATTTAACATATGGCTAATGTGACTGAGATTTTATATAATTTTATAGATTTTTAAAAAAAGATTTATGTATACAAGAACTTGTGTACAGAGGTGTGTGTGGGGGGTGGTGTGAGAGGATTCACCAGAATCAGAGTGGGGAGCAGAACAGACATATTGACTGAAACACTGCTGAGGGGAGCAGTGAGCAAGATAGGAGAGGTCTGCTGCACCATGTGGGTCCCCTCCCTGGGTGGTGGCAGGATTGAACTCCTGCTGTAGTGGCTGCGGTTTGCTTCAGAGTATACCAAGGAGGCCCCAGATTTTATATAATTTTAATAGCGATATGTGGTACCAGCTATCCTATTGGACAGCAAGGATCTTGACACACAGATAGACACCATGTCCGATGGGACTGATTTTTATAATTCAGGTTGATGCGGGGTAGATCAGAGAAGCAGGAAGATGAGAAAAATATCCTAGTTATGAAAAATTCCGGAAGATGGTTGGAAGGGAAATAATGACAATTAAGAGCAACAGTTGCCTACTTGATTAAGAGGGATTCAAATTTATTCTCAGAATAATCAGGGTTATGAAGCTCTTTACAATCAGGAAAAAATGCAGTAGAAAATGGAGCAGAGAAAATCATCTTGAAATACTTTTAGAAAGAAAACTGAGTTTTCTACCTTGGCTTATCTATTAGTTGTTGCAGTAGTCTCATTTACAACTACAGAGTAAAAGCTCATAACATTTTAATGAGTAAAAATTTCATTTATCCTAGAGGCAAAATCATCAACTTAATGAGATTGTAACATGATGCAAATTATTATTGCTCACTACCTGAAAGGGGGGGAAATAAACAAGCCATCTCTCAATGTGGCTGGCATACCACCCAGGCACCAAGCATCTTTTCTGCAAGGCTCTTAGCTCAGAGGGGGCCCGGGGGCCAGCCGAGATCACTTCATAGAAGCTAAACTTCAGAGCTGCGGGGTCTTCATGTGATCGCTGATGCTAGGAGGAAAAAGGTAGATGATTAAACTAACTTGAACCATAGGCATAAATAATTAAAGACCAATTTCTGTGACAAGTCTCAAAGCTAAAGGAAGATGGTACCAGGGCAGGAGACTTATTTACTTTGCAATTAATAAAGGATGAAAACATTTGCTTGGAGCATCAGGGTTTAAATTATACCACCAAGGAGAGTATATTTTTGAGAGCTTTTTTTGGTAGAGGCTATATTTATCGTTAGGATCCCTTAACCAATTTCACCAAGTCATTTCCTTAGTGTATATATTTTATTCTGAAAGTAAACTTTGAAAGTTGCATTAAGGCCCCCTTTTCAGCCCATAAGCAAAGCATTTATCATGTCTAGAGAATCTCCATAAGGCACACACTCTCTACTGGTTCAGCTACACAGTTTTGCTTCATCTAGTAATGCAGGTTTAGATTAGAAAAGCCCATTAACTATTTTAAATGGAGAAACTACTGAAACTCTAACATGTACATTATCTGAAATCCCCAGCTTTTATCATATACTACCTAGCCTCTGAAAGTCAAGATTATTTTACTTAATGGTAACCTCTGTGATGAATCAGAATCACTTATTGTATGGAAAAGGCAGAAAGCAGCAATCCAGAGAGTAAAGTGTTTCATAATAACCCCAGTTCAAGCCCATGGGTTTGAGGAAATCAGCTTTTCCCTGAATTGACCAATATAAATTCAGGCTTAGTGGTGGGCTTGTGGATGTTTACCACATCCAGTTGAATAGCAAATTTGCTGCAATTGAGATTCAAATCACTGTACAACAAACTCTGCTAGACTTTGTTAAGGCCTGCATTTTGCCCCTGTGGAGTGATTTATTTGTAATATGGAGGATGTTTTGTTTAGCCTGCAGACTTGAAACCTCCTTTTTCAGTAAATTCTCAATTTTTCAGGGGCTAAGTGGCTGCCAAGCTCCAATTTTCTTCCTTCTTTTGGAGTCAATTAAGGCTTATCTCTATTTTCTTCAGATATCTGGCAGAACAGATAAAAGGTGCAAAATCAAATCAGTCAATTTGCAGTTTGTTGTATATCTGGATTTGAAAGATGACTCTAGAAGTTTGGCATGGATGAGTAGAGTGGAAGTGTAGATTTTAGCTCTGTGGGGTGTCTCACTCTCTATCATGCAGATCATTATGGATATGACTATCTAAGATCCCATCTGCTCCAGGTGACCTTTCCCTACAGATCCTGACAATCTATTCTTCTTTTGTGAAACAGGAAAAATGGATTTTCTCAAATACAACAAAAGGACTCTGTTGAGAAACTTTATGCTCTGATACTAAAGATGGCCAGAAATTGAGCTGTAGGAAAGCCTATCAGTGGAGTGGAAGAGTCCACTCTTGCCTGCAGGAGCTGGACTCTGAGGGTCCCTACACAGAGAAGCACCTAATTTCCCACCCAGGTGCAGTTTCAGTTAAGGGGCTCTTGGATATAATATTCCACATTTATCTTTTTCTTTTAAAGATTTATTTATTTCTGCATGTAAGAGCTAGGATACAGGGCAGGAGTGTGGGGGTGAGAGGATTCACCAGAGACAGAGTGGGGAGCAGATGGGCTAAAGTACACTGCTGAGGGGAGCAGCGGGCTAGGCAGGAGAGGTCTGCTGCACCATGTGGGTCCCCTCCCTGGCCAGGGATTGAACTCCTGCTCCTGTACCACAGATGCTTCACAGTATGATGCTCAACCCGCTGAGCCATCAGGGAGGCCTGTATTCCACATTTATCTTAACTTCATCCTTTCCACAGATATAACTGAGTTTTTATTTTTTTTGTTGTTTTTTTTATTTTTTTTATTAAAATATTTTAAAATTTACATATACTTGCCATTAATTGTAATCCCCATGTATTCCCCATCACCATCTCACCAGTGCACCATCACCCCAGTCCCTCGTGTTAACTGAGTTTTTAACCTGACCTGCTGATAACTCCTTTTTTGCAACTATCACAACATTCCATTTTAATTTTACCTAAATTCCTCTCCGTATAAATCCTTCCCTTCAGGGAAATGGTTCCTATGAGGTTTGGGCATCTCTGCAGCAGCTGATTAATTTACCTAACCTGTCCCTGGTAGTCTTATCAGGGGACTCATTCACTGTACAACTCTGCCATTTTCTACTTTATAATTCACATGCTGGTTATTTACATCTCTCTCCAATTAGACAGCAGTCTAGCATGTGGCATCTACCTTTATTAACTTATTTTCAAATTATCCTTAGAAACAGTAGTTGGCACATGGTAGTCATTACAATTATTTGAATTGAAGAACACATCAACACGAAGAAAGTAGTTTTTAAATTACAAAATGAAAGGTTGATAACTAATGATCTGAAAGATTAAAGACACTAACTTTTAATTTTGTTATGTTTTCATATTTAATTTTGACTATTACTTATTGAACTTTTCTACTTGGTGAGTAAAATGTCATTGGGACAGTTTTTTTTTTCTCCTATCATGTTTAATAATTTATTAATGCAAAAATGTATTTGCTACGTAAATATTATTTGAGTCTGTTGAATTATTTCAAAGTGATCATTTCTTTTCTTAACTACATCAGAAATGTAATGGCAATCAGTGTATGAGGAAGAGCTTAGTCAAGGGTTTAGACTTGCTGGGCTATTAAGGATGAAGAGTTCTTTTTTTTTTAAAGATTTATTTATTTATGCATACAAGAGCTGGGGTACAGGCCAGAGGTGTGGGGAGGTGAGAGACTCCACCAGACAGAGCAGGAGGCAGAACAGGCAGATGGACTGAAACACACTGCTGAGGGGAGCAGCGGGCCAGGCAGGAGAGGTCTGCCTGCGCCATGTGGGTCACCTCCCCGGCTGGCAGCAGGGATCGAACTCGTGCTGCAGTGGCTGCGGTTTGCTTCATAGTGCATTGTTTAACTCACTGTGCCATCAGGGAGGGCCCAAGGATGAAGAATTCTTACATTTAACTTTGCTACTAAGTTGTTTTTTCACTTCAGGCAGTTATTTAAACTCTTAGGGTCAAATTTGGCCTGCTGTTTGTTTTTTAAAATAAAGTTTTATTGGACTATAGCTGTGCTCATTCATTTGCATATTGTCTGCAGGTGTTTTGCTGCTAAGATAACAGGACTGCAACACAGACCAACCATGTGTCCCACAAAGCCTGAAATATTTACTCTCTAGTTCTTTTTTTTTTTTAAAGATTTATTTATTTATGCATACAAGTACTGGGGCACAGTCCAGAGGTGTGGGGGGTGAGAGGATTCACCACACAGAGCAGGGAGCAGAACAGGCAGATCAACCGAAGTACACTGCTGAGGGGAGCAGTGGGCACAGCAGGAGAGGTCTGCTGCACCATGTGGGGCCCCTCCCTGGCCGGCAGCAGGGATCGAACTTGTGCTGCAGTGGCTGCGGTTTGCCTCACAGTGCGCTGCTTAACCCACTGTGCCACCAGGGAGGGCCCTACTCTCTAGTTCTTTATACAAAAAAGCGGTGACTTCTCCTTGAGGGAATCAGTCATACTCCTCAGCCATAAATAATAATAGCAGCATGTATTTGATGGATATATTAGATGAAAAATTGTGATTTTAGATAACATACTTATAAATAAAGGTGTGCAGAAACACAAATATACATGTGAACATACATGCATGTTACAGTGTAATATCTTCATTGCATTAATACCTTATTAAATAAATTAGTTTAGTGAATGCAAAATTAATAAATGCTAAAGAACAAAGTTCTCCATGGAAACAGAAAAAAATCTACTTTTCTGCAAATATAAAACTAGTAAATCTCTTCTTTTGTTAATGCCTGCGATTGTAGCCTTAATGTTGTTGAAAACAATTTTCCATCTTCCATCGTACCTTTCTACCTCCTAACTGTTTCCCTTACCTGGTACCAGGAATATGCACGGTCTGACGGGTCAATGAGAATGGTGATAATCTTGGCTTTGGGAACCAGAGAAGCTGCTCTTTTAGGAGCTTCCTCTGAGTGGAAGTAGTTAGCACTCTTCTCAAACAGAAAGTCAGTGGTGATGTTAGATGGGACAGGAAAGAAATCCATATACCTAGAAAAGGAATATTTCTCATAGTAAGACTAATTAATACTCAGACCCTTGTGACTGAAGATGTTAAATGTGTCCCACAAACTCGTCAATTTCCTAAGCCTTTTTCTTAAAAGGCATTTGTCCTACATAGGTAGCAAGAGAAGAATGGATAATATGCTACTGATGTATTTAAAATTTTTTCTAAATGCACTTTGCTTAGCTTAGTATCAGGAAAAAAGATATGAGAGATAACAGAAATACATACACTGATTAAATTGAAACATTAATCAACCTAACTATACAAAATATATCGATAATATATCAATATATAAATGCGATATTTAACAGAGAAAACTGTAAACATTCAACTAAAAAGAAAAAAAAGCTCACAATAGTTCATAGTTCAAAGGCATTTTAAAGGGATTTAGACAAAACATTCTTACTTAATCACAATAAAATAATTTCATTTCCACTATGGGATGATGTTATACTAAACTATAAAGTATCAAAGTGTAGAACAGATCTGGTGTAGGCATTGTTTACTTGCTTGTTTTATTCCACAGAGTCATTTATATTTGTTAGATTGATTATAAAAATTTTAAAAGCATGCACTTCTAAATATAAAACCCTATCATGTTACCCAAGATCAGGTTCTGGGAATTCAGGTGAGAATTCAAATCACCAGCAGAATAAACATGGGAATACCTGAGCCTTAAGCACAGAGATATAGAACATAATGGATTGTGTACAGTGTTCCATCTGTGCAAAAGTTGTAAAATAGAAACTTATTCAGCATATTATAATAATAGATATTTCTGAAGCACTAGGGAACACATTCTAGAGCAACAGGACCTTTTTACAGAGGACATACAATTTTAACTTTTAAGGATTCTTAGATTTTATAATGGCATCACCTTCTACCCCCACCCTCTTTAGTTCGTAAGTCACCGTAGGTTTGGGCCACCAAGAATGGTAGCTTATGATTACTAAATGAAAGACTAATCCACATTTATATGATGACTTCCTTTTGCAATGTGTAGCTTTCTTTCAGGATAAAGCTTCTAATAAGTTACGAGTTGTTTACATATTGCAAAGTTGGCTAGTGTAACAAAATGATGTCTTGAAACTCAGAACAGTAAAATACTTTGTTTTCTGGAAACTGCCTTGTTGGTGATATGTCATTCTGGTATCCTTTTCAGGGGAAAGAGATGTACAAACATTTCTGGCAAGTTTGACCTGCTCTCTATTCTGGTGTGTATTCTATTTACAGAAAGTGCCACATTTCAGATTTCTTGATTGAGATGCTCACACTGATTTTCCAGGTGCTAAGCTTTCCCAGGTGATTAGTGGTATGTCCATTGGTCCAAGCTTGTCTTAAGCTTGCTTATTCTGAAAAAAGCCTTGAACAAATCATACAACAAGGGCAGAATTGACTGTAGTCAGCATTTTTTTTTTTAATTTCTAAAGATTGTCACACCTTCCCTGCAGTTCTCTCTACCTGGAGCAGATTAGGCCATGAAAAACCTCACACAGTTCCTGACTTTGAATCTATCACATGTTGCTTTTGCTTACTCCCAAAGCTTTTAGAGAAATAAGGATGCAGTCCTTGTTTACCACATATCACACTTTTCTAGAACAGTGGCTGGTGTTCATAGGTATTTGAAAAAAATATTTGAGGAATAAATCACTAAATAGAATTCAGCTTCATATTTCCAGGGTGAAAATCTGAAGATTTGGAGAATCTGAACTCAAGTTATCCAATGATGGCTGAACAAGCCTCTTAAGTCTAGCAGACTCACATGTGGCCCCCAAGGGAATGCTGAGATGCTGAGACTTCCTAGTGAGTAAGGAAAGTCTGAGACCCTGAATACAACTGATGTTGCTGAAAGCAAATCTAGTTATTGCTAATAGATTGACATTAGCAGACACTATGATATGTTATTTGTGTTAATTGCCTTTTATAAACATCATTTGTCAATCAAAAGTGTTTACAATTGGGGTACTTTCAGTGAGTTAAAATCTTTAACTGCTCTTTAATTTTTTTCTTATTTATGTCATCTCTTAGTAAACTGCTTAAGGTATGTTTTATTACTATTATAATGCCAATATACATTACTGGCATATGATCAAAGTAAAACTTGATTATTTCCACAGATATTCTTAAGTCGCAGGGAATCCAAATGCTACATTCCTTTTCACTTCTAAAGCCACTTCTAATAACCCCCTTTAGTCCTGATGTTAATCATTTTATTTTAATGTGTATTTGAGTTGGTGATTACACACATTTGAAGTAGTTGATGGTTTCCTGATTTTATCAGCGTCTATTTAATACTGTGCATTTAATATCAAGTGCTATATTAAAGAATTGGCAATAAAATATATATCAGTTAGAAGATGTGTAAATCCTAGTAGGTGCTCAAATCATACACAACTCATTTCTTTATCTTTCTATTCAGACTACCTACAAGCAAAAGTTGAGGGGGATGATACTTCTAAAATGGTGATCATGCAATTTGACAACAGAGGTTGATGTAAAAGTGCTTTATACTAAAATACATGCAAAATGTTTATGCTCATGCTATAGAATTATTATAAGAATTCCATTTTTATATAACTTTCTGCTAGAATTATACCTTAGACAGTAAGACCTCTAGATACATTTTATGACAATGCTTTATTTTATGTACACTTGAAATTTTTGCTTTCAGTTTTATTTTTACTATATTCTCAGATTATACATTTCTAAATTTTAATCCAAAGACTAGAAATTAAATTTTGTATATTGTTGATAGTGTCTTGATACTTTTTATTACTTGTGAAATGTACACATATTTCTAGTTCTGTTTATTTACCTTTTATGCCACAGCAAAATAGAAAATTACGTATATGGATGATGGTATCATCTTAATGGAAAGTGCACAAGAAGAAAAGGCTATGAATATATTTTCTAAAGCAAAGAGGAATGAAATTACTCACTATTAAGGTTATTTCTTTGATTTCATATTATTAATTACCATCAAAGGTATTGCAAATTGAAGTAATATGTGGAGGCAACACATCCCTTCATGAACTGAGAAAGTTAGTTATGAAATATTTCTGTGCTCCTTCATGTTATTCAGCAAGTTTCCAATCAAAGAGGATGACTTATTTGTGGCTACAGACGTACATGTTTATAAGTATTAGTGCTAATTTTATGCCGTTCACAGTACATAGACTTTTAGATTTATACTAATAACCCATCTTACCAATCAATCCCCCTGTGGTAGTTATTTCTATTAAAGAACTGTACCTCCTCAAAGGTTTTTGGGCTGGGGGAGTTACTAAGGATGGAAGGATGCATAACCAGGAACAAATACAAAGCAGTGGTACCTGAAAAAACAACAACAACAACAACAACAGAGGTTTAGAGGTTAATTCAATGAAAACATAGTTTCCTATCTTAGAATTTCAAAGTCAACACTTAACAGTGTTAAGTGTTATGATGATCCAAAGAGACATATTGTTTTGCTTCTTTTAAAATGTTTGTTGTCTATTTGATTTGATTCAAGGGTTATGGATATTATCTCTATGACTTGTTTATAAAATCATAATATAAATTAAAAGCTTCTAGGCTATGTATTCAGCACTCCTAAAACAGAAATGTATGCTCTAGTAGAAATCTAATATGATTTACCTTATTATACATCTGATGGAGCAGGAACTGTTAATTGTATTTCAGGTCAGTAGCTAGCAATTTTTTTTTTAAGATTTATTTATTCATGTGTACAGGAGCTGGGGTCCAGGCCAGAATTGCAGGCAGTGAGAGGATTCACCAAAGATAGAGTAGAGAGCAGAACAGGCAGATCAACTGAAATACACTGTTGAGGGAGCAGTGGACAAAGCAGGAGAGGCCTGCCTTGCTATGTGGGTCCCCTCCCTGGATGGGGATTGAACTCGTGCTGCAGTGGCTATAGCTGCTTCACAGCATGGCACGTAACCCGCTAGGCCCCTAGCACATAGTCTTTAAAGTCATGTAAATTCTAGGGTCAGAAGTGTTGTGCTAGCATTTACCATCTCTGTGAACTCAAACAAAAATGATATAACTTGCATCTTAGTTTCATGTTTGTCTAATGGGAGAAAATTCTTAGCTGTCAGGATTTTATTTAAGGCAAGTGAGATAACCTATATGAAAGTTCCTAAGTAGCACCATTCAGGTACACTTGACTATTAGTCAAGTGTGTTTAAAGTGGAAAATTTGAGATATAATTCAGTAATTCATTAAAAAAGACAAAAGAACAAATCTCGGTGTGGATAAGAAGTATGACTATTACAGTGTGAAAAGAGAATACTAATAGAAGCATTCCTTTCTTAGGCCAACTGAAAACAATTTAATTTATTTTTAAAATTATATTGAATGTTTACTTTTAATAACCATTCATAACCAGCATTAATAATACAAACAGAAAAGATGAAAGCAACTAATAGTTGCATAGTGAGTAAAAACATAGTGTACTTTATCAGTGGTCAAAAAGTTTAGTTGTGGTTTTTGAACACTTTCCTTACCTATACCTATTTTAGGGTCTGAATCAGCTGTCCTTTATATGTATGTATGTTTATATATCTGTCTGTATATATCCAACTTTACTATATATTCATATAAGTATATATTCAAATAACCATATGTAAAGCTTCCATTTTCATATTTTTTCAGTATTAATACTAAAATATTGATTATCCAGCTGATTATACATTTATGCAAAATTATTCAGCAAATATGTTTGACAAAACTGAAGTTAAAAGTGAAGCTATTTCATTTTAATGGAACTAATGTGAAAAGATATTTTTTTTCCATTTAAAAATCAATTTCACCAAATACCAATATACACATAATGGATGAGTAGCAAAAGTATTATGCTAAGCTAAAGAAGTTAAAGAGAAAAGATTTCACATTTCATTTTTCCTTTTATATAACATTCTAGAAAAGGCAAAACTATAGTGGCAGAAAGTGGTTGCCTTTGACTGAGGAAGGGAGAGGGGGAGATGACTATAAAAGAATGTGGAGAAATTTTTTTAGGGAGATAAAAGTGTTCTAGATCTTGAATGGTGGTGGTAGCAACACAACTGTGTATGATTTCCAAAATTAATTTAACTGCACATTTAAAATGGGTGAATTTTATTGTATGTAAATTATACCTCTTTAAAACTGGGGGGGGGGGGGTTCCCTTCCAAAGAGGAGCTAAAAAATTCCCTTCCAACAAAAAACATCATCTACAAATTGTAAGATAAACATTTAGAAACCCAGTTGAGTTTAAGATGACAAGTAATAATTCTGCCATCTAACCATGATATTTAAATGCCTGCATATCTAGCATAGCACAAGGGGAAGCATATCGTGCAGGGCTCTCTGAAGCAAACTTGATACACCAAGCATCAAGAGTAAAGATGTGATCAGTAATGACAAAACTATGTGATAACAGTGGGAGTCCATGGAACAGACTAATTTAAATGTCTTTCTGTTGCCTCTTGATTTTAAATAGATAAAGACAAGTGAAACACAGAAGGAAAAGTATTCATCATGTTTATTATTGTTTTCAGATTGGTATTTTCAGATGGGACTAAGGAAAAATGATTAAGCTAAACTGTGGATGCATCTCGTAGAATTCTCCCAGTTACTTCCAAAGGAAGGAAGAGGGAATGTATCCCCCTTGGAAGGGATATGGGCTGAATTTGCTGTCTGCTGTATAGCGAGACCCAAGGGTCCCACATAATTTATCATGCTTGATGCAGTATCAATGTGTGGTATTTTAAAGCTTCCACTGGGCTTCATTTTAATTCTAATTCTTAGAGAAACAAGAAGTTTATGGAAAAAAACTGCATATCTTTAAGGAAATGTGCAAAAGATTTCTCCTGGGTATGAGTAAATACCTTTCTTAGCACATCATTTTGTTTATGTCTAGGAACTCTACTTGTCTAACATTTCTTTGACTTTTTGAAAACAGTCATCTCTGCAAGGAAGATTGTAGAAATATATCAGGATTAAGGCAGAAGAGGCTAGTTTTCTGGAAGGGATTTATTATAAAGAGTTAAACGTACTTATATGTGTCCCTTTTGCCCTTTGACAAAATCCTGTTAGTTACTCTAACCATGTGATTAGTTTTTAGTTTAGAAATGGTAATAAAACTTTTCAATCAAGATCTTAGGGAGAAAACATTGCCACCAAATTGATGCCTAGATATTCAAACCATGTGACACCTATTTTCAACCTTTTCACTTAAAAAAACAAAACAAAACCATTTAAGTAAATCATGATGATAAACCAAGATTATGTCAGAGAATAAAATATGACACTTAGATTTTTATCATGAAGGTAGGCAACAGATGATAGGTTCTGGCCAGGATGTGGTGTAAAGAGAAAACTCATACAGTTTGAGGGAAGTAAATTGTCCTAACCACTCTATAAAACAACATGGAGATTTCTCAGAAATTAAAAATAAATCTATCATGGGACTCAGCAACTCTACTGCTGGGTATGTGCTTAAAGAAAAAAGAAAGCATTCTGAAGAGATAGACAGATGCATTCCCATGTTTACTGCAGCATTATTCACAGCAGCCAAGATATGGAAATAACCTAGCTGTCCATCAACAAATTATTGGATAAAAAAGAGATGTATATGTATGAAGTGGAATGTTATTCAGCCATAAGAAAGAAGGATAGCTTGCCATTTATGACAACATGGATGGACCTTGAGCACTGTATTATGTTAAGTGAGATAAGTCAGATAGAAGAAGACAAGTACTATATAATATCACTTATAAGTGAAATCTAAAAAAAAGGCAAGATTGAAAAAGCCCATAGAGTAAAATGGTGGTTACCAGGGAATGGGAAGTGGGGACCTAGGATGGATGTTAGTTAAGGGTATAAACTTGCAGCAAGTAGCAAATAAGCCATAGTGATCTGTGCCCAAGGGAGTGAATACAGAAAAAGGTGTACTATGATTATATAATGTAATAAATATAGTTACATAGGATATGTAAATGTATCAAAATAACATGTTGTATTCCTTAAACACAGTGTTAGATGTAGTTGATTGAAAGTGTATTATTCATTCAGCAGCATTTACACCACGTTCAAGAATTCATTGTAACATGAACTCATTGAATAGTTATCAGGAATTTTTCACTGTTTGGTTAATCATAACAAAAGTTCTTACCAGTTTTCTGGGGTCCTATTACCAAAAATTTTGGTAACCGATCACAGGTTTTTTCTTTAGACCAAATGTCTCTGTGGCGTTTGTCATCACAAGGATTCTAAATGGAAAAATAATACAGAGATTTATTTTTGTGCGTGTCCGTGTCCGTTGCGTGCTAGGGTTTTTCAACCTCTGTTCTTAAAAGATATCCAGGGAAGAAAGATATATGACTTTTTGTTTTTTATTATTTTTAAAAGATTTATTTATTTATGCATACAAGAGCTGGGGTACAGGCCAGAGTTGCGGGAGGTGAGAGGATTCACCAGACAAGAGTGGGGAGCAGAACAGGCAGAGCGATGGAAACACACTGCTGAGGGCAGCAGTGGGCGAGACAGGAGAGGTCTGATGCGCCATGTGGGTCCCCTCCCTGGTTGGCAGCAGGGCTCGAACTCGTGCTGCAGTGGCTGTGGTTTGCTTCATAGTGCGTTGCTTAACCCGTTGCGCCACCAGGGAGGTCCATCCGACTTTTTGTTTTTTAAAGATTTTTATTTATGCATACAAGAGCTGGGGTACAGGCCAGAGTTGCGGGAGGTGAGAGGATTCACAGAGATAGAGTGGGGAGCAGAACAGGCAGATCGACCGAAGTACACTGCTGAGGGGAGCAGTGGGTGAGGCAGCAGAGGTCTGCTGGCCATGTGGGTCCCCTTCTTGGCCTGGGAATTGAACTCACACTGCTGTGCCTCAGTTGCTTCACGGTGTGGTGCTCAACCTGCTGTGCCACTAGGGAGGGCCTCTTTTTTTTTTAAAGGAATGCATTAAAGAGGTATTATGGGCACTTTCAAACAACTCCTTTCTATCTTAAAGTCGGTGTGTCTTGAGGAGGTGGGGGGTGGAGACATTTTTCTCTGTTATAGATGGTCCTGTAATCTTAACTGTGTGTGTGTGTGCGTGCTTGTGTAGGTGTCCGTTTTTAAATTTGTGAGCTTGCTGGGTAGAGATGATTTTCTGCCACCCTAAAAGAAGATAATCTCAGAATTGAATAAGTAAACTGAAATATGAGGTACAGATTCTTACTCTAAGAAACTCTGAGTTTTCCTGCTGTGATTCAGAGGAATATGGATCTGGTGGTAATAATACCATTAAAGAGACAGCAGCTTTTTCTCAGCTGCCTTCAAAGGTTAATGAATATATCTCTAAAACTATAATGGTACAGATTGATGCTAAAAAGTACTATATTTCAATAAATGGTAAAATGAGGGTGAATTACTACCTCATGGGTCTGCTTTTGGTTTGTGGTTCTTAAGCCAACACCCACGATGCAAGATATAACTAGAATACCCTTAATTTTAACTGCAAAGTGCATCTAATAGGAAGATTAGCAATACCCTTAAATACTGTTTCAGGAATGGGCAGACAGGACAACACTTTATTTCTATCCAATTAATACTATCGATATGTGTAGTTAAATAAACCTTCTGCTTATTTTCAGTAAGCAACAGATGTTAAGACTAAAGTAAGGAAGGGCTTTTTTTTTTGGCTCCTGTTCTGAAATAAAATTGGTTTCAACTTGTCACCTGAAATAATAATGATTTCAGTTTAAAAATAAGATGTTAAATTAGCAGGAAAATTGCATGCTTTCCCAGTGCTAACATTTGGTAATGCAGTTATTCTACAACTATTGACTCTTGATTTACTAAAAAGTAGAGTTCTGTCTTTTTTGGGGTTGTCTGTTTATGCTAAGGCAGTAAGTAGCTCAAGTACAAAGCTGAATGAATTGAATATAAAGATCAGATCTTCTTGCATTTTCAATTGGTGCAGTTTACTAAGTTTTATTTCTGAAGATTGTTGTTGCTATAACCTCAGCTTGCTCTAATTCTCCAGCTAGTGTGTGACAAGCTTAAGCATCTCAACCTTCTGTGCCTCAGTTTCTTCATTTGTAAAATGGGGGTAATAGCTGTACCTCTATGTAGGATAGTTTTGAGGACTAAATAAAATATATGTAAAGAGACCAATTTGACACATAGTAAATGTGATGTAATTATTTGCTATGGTTACTATTTCTCCCAGGTCACAGAGTGGGTGATTTAAGTTTAGAGCATGTTTCTACAATTTTAGGACACATGCAGCTGTATGTTTTAAACTTGATTTGTGCCCAAAACAGTTTGAATATACCATATTAATGGGACATATTCTCTTAAATGCAATGATATTTTCACAAAATGTTTCCCCCATATCAAAAGTAATACCTAGTTTTGAAAGCTGCCCCTATTTTGTGATTACTGGTGTACCCATTGGTCCAAAATGCAGATGTCAGTTGTGAACTCTTCTCACCTGTGCCTCTAATGTCATTTAGTCTTTAGATGTGGGGATGTGCTCAGCTGGCTTCCAGTCCAGCACATACTTTGTTTACCATCTTTTGTTCTTTAGTCTTGCAGTTTGCATATTGATCCCTTACTCCTGACCATATACATTACCTGCACTAACCTTCATGGAGCTTTCAGAATTCCATAATATCTAAAGGGAATTAGCTTAATATGAATATAAAACTTAAATTCAGGAAGAAGTATTTTTTTTCAAATCTACAAACATTTCCAAAATGCATATATTCCCCCACTTTTCAGGTTTGGAACATTTCATGTCACTATAAAATATGCCTGTGGGGTTAATTATACAATAATCTAGTGTAATCTTACCTGCCAGAGAGGGTCTTTTTGATCAGGAAAGAGCTCAAAGTACTTGTGAGCCAGTTGCACTGGAGGCAGAGTGTGAAGTCGCAAATTGGTCCAGCTCTGGACGAAGTTGGCCAGGTTAACAAATGTGTATAATCCCAGCCGGTCATTTCCATAGTTGGACAAATGGGTCATGAAAATACTGATCTGAAAAGCCAAATGAATTTTAGTGAAATACACAAGTCTTTTCCCTAGGGGGCAGTGCAGTCTTAGCAATACTTGCTATTTTCTGACTATCCTGCAAACAGGTTTCGATTCAGGACATATTTTTGAATTTTGGACATATCCCAAATATTCTCATTACATTAATACACAAAGTAAGATATGTTATTAGCAGTATCTGTTGAACATTTTTTCAGCGTGATTTTGGTATATTTTGTAACAGAATGATCCCAGTTGCCACATAACCCATGTTGGTGTGACTAGATTGATGCTATAAAATATCCTGGACATTCCCATGCAATGACTTTGTGATATGTAGACAATTCATAATTTGAAGCAGTGGGTTCTCAGGAGGTTAGGATTTTGTAATTTCAGTCTTCTTAATTCAGCTTATAAGGTAGTACTTCAAGATAAGGAGTGTAAATAATCAATGAACTGTCATTATTAATTGTATATCTACTAATTTGCATTTATTAGAGACTATAATAATAGAAAAAACTAGTGCATGAATTTTTGGTAATTTTTAAAAAAGATTTATTTATTTATGCATACAAGAGCTGGGGTACAGACCAGAGTCGCGGGAGGTGAGAGGATTCACCAGAGACAGAGTGGGGAGCAGAACAGGTAGATAGAAATACACTGCTGAGGGGAGCAGTGGGCAAGGCAGGAGAGGTCTGCTGCACCATGTGGGTCCCCTCCATGACCAGGATCCAACTGGCCCTGCTGTGCCGCGGATGGCATTCAACCAGTTGTGCCACCAGAGTGGCCCATTTTACTATTTTTTTTTTTTTAATTTGTTTTTGTGTTGAAGAACTGTGTACTATAGGCCATAGGTATGGGGGTGGGGGAAGATGAGAGGATTCACCTTAGACAGAGTGGGGAGAAAATAGGTAGATCTACCAAAATACACTGCTAAGGGGAGCAGCCAATGAGACAGGAGAGGTTGGCTGAGTCATATGCTTTGCCTTCTTGGCTAATTCTAACTCAAGCTGCAGTGTTAATTGTGTTACGGTGCTGAGACTTCACCCCTGTGTCACTGAAGAGGCCCCTTTACTAAAATTTTAACTATTTTCTATCAACAGTACTCTCAAATGCATTTCTGTATTCATTGGATCCACTATTTGCAATATCAAATACTTCCTTTAAGAAAAATCTTTAATGTTTGACTACAGAAAATCAACATTTAATATGAAATCAACTGATATAAATTGGATTCAAGCGCTGAAAAAAAAAAGTCATAGTAAAATACATTTGAATTCTGTAGATTTGATGAAATTTATCTATAATACAGAATTGGCATATAGATTTATTTTTGAAATAACCTTGGTCTGAAACTTTATATAAATTTACTATATTATAATTCAATGTCTATATACACAATAATATCTTTACTACTAAAAGTCTAATTCTATTATTCCTCACCATGCAGTTGATCCCTTTTACCTACTCTCTTCCTTTGTGGTAACTACTATTTTAGTCTTATAATTTAAAATTTTATTTTTGTTTTATTTATTTACTTATATTGTTTCTTTTTGTACCATTCTTGAGTGAAATAATACATTGTCTTTCTAGTTCCATCTATGTTGTTGCACATGACAAGATTTCATCTTTTTTAACAGTTCAGTAATATTCCATTATGTGTGTATGTATATATATGGCATGCATATATATACATGTACACAAATACACACACATATATATACACATAAAGTGTGTTTATATATTTATATCATAATTTCTTTACTAAGTCTTCTGTCAGTGGACACTTAGGTTGTTTCCAAATCTTGGTTATTGTAAAATGATGCAATGAATATGGGAGTGTGTGTACATATATATCTTCAAATTAGTGTTTTCATATTCTTTGGGTGAATTCCCAGAATTGGATCATATGGGATTTCTATTTTTAATTTTTTTAAAGGAATCTCCATACTATTTTCCATAATGGCTGTATGAATTTACATTCCCACCAACAATGTTTAAGGGTTCCCTTCCTTCTACAGTCACACTAACACTAGTTGTTTCTTGTCTTCTGGATAATAACCATTCTCTTAGGTATAAGATGTTAACTCACATGTGAGATGGTACCCCACTGTTGTTTTGATCTTCATTTCCCTAATAATAAAAGATGATGCCTCTTGGTCATCTTTCTTTGAGGAAATTACTATTCAGATATTCTGCTCATTTTTTAAATTGGGTTTTGTTGTTGAATCATATGAATTCTTTACATATTTTGGATATTAATTCCTTGTCAGATGTTTGATTTGCAAGCATCTTATTCATTCAGCCAGATATCTTTTTGTTTGAATTATAGTTTCTTCATTATGCAAAAGCTTTTTAGTTTGATAGTATGGAAATTCCTTTAAAAAATTAAAAATAGAAATCCCGTACAATCCAATTATCCTACTTCTGGGTATTCACTCAAAGAATATGAAAACACTAATTTGAGGATATATATGTACACAAACTCCCTTTTGTTTATTTTGCTTTTGTTTCCTTTGCCATTGAAATCAAATACCAAAAGATTGACTAAGGTTGATGTCAAGGAGCATATTAGATATATTTTCTTCAGTGTGTTTTTATTGTTTCAGATCTTATATGCAAGCCTTTAAACAATTTTGAATTTTTTGCTTATATAAGATAGTGGTTTTATTTGTTGGCATGTAGTTGTTCAGTTTTCCCCCATACTATTTCAAAGTCTTTCTTTTTTCTGTTGTATGTTATTGACATCTTTGTCATATATTAGTTGTCCTTGTGTGTATTTATTTCTTGGATCTTAATTCTACTTCTTTGATTTTTTTATTCTAATACCATACTATTGTGATTATTATTGTTTCATAGTATAGTTTGAAGTCAGGAATCTGATATTTCCATATATGTTCTTTTCCTTCAGGATTGTTGTGTTTATTTGAGATATCTTGTAGTTTTAAATTAATTATATGATTTTTGTTTTGTTTTTGCGCCATTGGATTTTTGGTAAGCATTGCATTGAAATTGTAGTGCTTTAGGTAATAAGGCCAATTTTACAGTTAATTGTTCCAGTCTTTGTATATACTTCTTATTTTAATAATGTCATCCAGTTTTCAGTGTATATGTCTTTCATTTCCTAGGTTAAATTTATTCCAAGGTATTTAATTGTTTTTCATACAATTGGGAATGGGATTATTTTATGACTTCTCTTTCTGCTAGCTCATTATTTGCATGTGGGATTACAAAAAAATTTTGTATACTAATTTATTAGCTTTCCTGTTTATTGTACTTATTATTTTCTGTTTTTTTTTTAAACTGGAGTTATGGGATTTTTTTACATGTATATTATCATGTCATTTTCAATTAGTGATGGTTTTACTTTCTCCTTTCTGATTTGAATACCTATTGTTTCCTTTTTGTCTAATCACCCTGGTCAGAACTTGAACAGAATGTTGAATAACTGCAGTGAGAGTGGATGTCTTGTGTTTTTGAACTGAGATGATCCTCTTTGTGTACCTTTAAGTCTTGTCCTTTCACCTTTTTGTTTCAATATTCTCTCACTTTTATCTTAAAAAAATGAACTATGTGTATTTTTAATTGCTCTTATATTCCATGTTAGTTAATAATGATCTTTGAAATATTTTTTTTAAGTTTCTAATTCTAGTTTTAGGTAATTGTGTCACCTCTGTTTTCACATTCCTATTTTCCAACACCCTGTTTGTAAACTTTTCTATATTTTCTATATTTCTTTTAAAGTTTTTAAAATCACTTTCTTATTTTATACTCGCTTGTTTTAAACATTAGATTACGTTTTTCATTTCTTTTGTGTTTGTGAATTTTTTTTTGATGTTTGTAAAGGACAGATTTCCAATGATAACTTTATAACTGTTGTCTTGTAATAATAAATGGACTTTAAAAACTAGTGCTTTAAGGGAATGTGAATAGTTTTTGTTGGTTTATGTTGACAAATGGAAAAATTCTGTGTAAGATTTTCAATGGCAAAGAAAACTACTGTGGCCTTTATGCTGCTATAACTATATCATAAAAATAATTCATGTGATAACAGTATTTTCCTAAATATTTGTCATGTGAGTAAATTTAATTATGGTTATTGTCATCATTAAAATAATGAATATAACAGGTTTATTCATTAAGAGACTGGATGTAATATTCAAAAGGATTTGAGGTAAAGTTGCAGAGGTGAGAAAAAAGTTATTCTAAGATGTAATGAATCAGAAAAAATGTAATTACCTACAACTGTGGATAATGGAAAGCTGTGATATCCTATATTCTATAGACTAAAACCTGCCAGCTCTACCATGAAAAGTTTCAACTATGATCAGGAATATTTAATTGTGTTTATTTATACTCTGCCTGAACACATATTAACTGAGAACTCTAATAAACAAAATACTTTGAGGGTGTTTTGAAATAGCTACCTACAGACTATAGAGATGCTATTGGTAAGTGAGCCTTTTAATTTTTTGAGTATTTCTAAAAAAATGAGACTTTCAAAATTTAACCTGGTTATTTTTTATAGTTGTTTCAGTTCTGTGATTTAAAAAAATCTCTCCCTTTCCTCCTCTGAAACTTAAAGAGAAACTTAAAGTCATATTTAAATTTGGACATTCTTTTCTAATTTCTGTTATAGGTGGTATTTTGTCATTTTTTTGTTTGCTACATTTTTCATTGTAGCTCAATAATAATATCAAAGGGATACTTTGAGTTGACCTTTTATGAAAATTAAAATATACAATAAAATAATTTTAACCAATATTTCATTTTTTGCAAGATTTATTGAAAAATGTGTCTAATTTCATTTGAATAATGTCTTCATTGAACAGAAAATAGGAAACCTCGAGATTCTGTGTGACTTTGTGATACTAATACATTTAACCTCCTTTTGAATTAACTATTTGACTTTGGTAAACATTTTATACTGTGACATTTAAACCAGACTAACACTTTTTGTTTCCTGTACGAAAATGCGACTTTCTCTGGTAGAGGCAACCAAAATGAAACTTTTTATGCTTTTGCTGAAAATGAACCTCATTGGCAAGAATTTAGCTAATAATTAAAAGGTGTTAAACTTTTTTTTTCAAAGATTTTGTTTATGCATACAACAAGTTATTTCCCTTCTTGGCAGTTCCTCATCTAATGTAATTTCTGCATGGAATAGGAAGAAACAAGGAAAAAGCTTGAAAACACTGTTAGTTAAGAGAAAGCAGGTATTAGTGTTTCCTTAGGTAAGAGGATGACTTAATTATATTTGGAGTGCTTCAGAACTAAGACTTTGGGGATTTTGTTTTAAAATGGAATGGATCAAAATAAATTATCATTATTATATATGCAGATTCCAGCCATAAGGAGAATGTAAAAAAAAATCACAATTGCCTTTCTACAACAGTTTTTCCTATGGGCATGAGTAATTAGTTGTTACCCAAAAATTAATTCACTGTTTAAATTTCAGTCATTGGAACTCTTCTTAACTAATTAACAGATGAAAAAAGTTTTTCAGCCTGATAGATATGTATAACAAGATACTTATTGTAAAGAAAAATTGTGTCTTTTTTTCCCTTCATATGCAGGGAGAACCCAGTTGTTTCCTATTGTGTGTTTCTTCCCTGTAAGGGTTTTTTTTATATATATATATACATGTAGAACACTTCACTTCTGATCATCAAATGGAGGTTTTTCCCTCCAAGCAATTCCCTGTGAGGTCACCTGGGTTTCCTACACTTTAACTCAATTCTGACATATCTACCTGGAGATAATATCAGGCCCTCCGGTTAAGGATTCAGTCCCGTGAGACTTCTCAAACTTCCCCACACCCCCACAGATGCCAAACACTGAGTACAGGTGCACCTCATTGTATTGCACTTTGCTTTATTCCATTTCACAAATGCTGTTTTTATCTCTCTCTCTCCCTCTCCTTCTCCCTCTCTCTCTCTCTCTCTCTCTCTCTCTCTCTCTCTCCCCCCCTCTCTATTTTACAAATTGCAAGTTTGTGGCAATTCTGCATCAAGCAGTTCTGTTGGTCCATTTTTCCATCACCACATGCTCAATTGGTGATTGATCCAGCAGTTCCCCTTCTCGTCATCTATACAAAACATGTGAAGACATTAATCCACAAAAGCTATATGCTCTACAATGTTTACAGCAACATTATTTACAATAACTTGGGCATGTAAGCACCCTAAATGCCCGCTGATGGGGGACTGGATCAAGAAAATGTGGTATAAGGAAAATAGGAAATGTTGCCATTTACACAAAATAGAGGAAGTTTAAGGGAATTATGTGTAATAAAACAAGTTAAATGACAAATATTGGATGACATAGCATATGATTTGACAAAGCAAAGTACTTATCAAAGCTAGTGAACACTAAGAATGGGAGATTTCTGAGGTTAAGAGGTAAAAGTAGGAAAGTTCAAAGTGGTCTAAAGATGGTGGTAGGAGGGAAATAGCCAGAGAAGAGAAGGCAGAAGAAAAACCTTGTTGAATGTTTGATGTGAGTGGGTAAACAAATTATATATTTGATGTAAAAAATGTAAAAACAAAACAAGAAAAATGTCTAAGTTCCACCACTTATCTGGGAAACACTCTAAGTATATATGTATGTGTGTGTATACACACACACACGACTTTGTACATACAAATGAAAATATAGTGTTCACTTGGTACGCAGTGTTTGTTACTTAGCATCTTTAACATATCATTGAAAATCTTTCTAAAACATCAGTGTGTATATGTGTTTATATATATGTATATATATACATATATAATTTTTATTGGGTAACACTAGCTTACAACACTGTGTATGATATACAGATGTCACCAGATACAGAGGTGGAGGTTCACCCCTCTTTAGACGTTATCGCACCACACCCATATATGTACATTCTAATCGCTGCATAGTAATCTGTCTTCTGTATCATCAAAATTTACTCATTCACCTTTTCATTATTGGTGCTATGGTCTATTACAACTTTTTTATTGTAATCAGCACTGGATTTTCCATCATTGTTGTTACAACTTGCCTTGTAATTTTGATTAGAAAAATTTTTAGAAAAGGGAATTACTGAGTCAAATAGAGCTGTGTTTTAAAATCTTTTATGCCATTGATCCTGATCAGCTTCATCACTGGAGCCCAGCTCCCAGGTTTTATTCACCCCAGTTATAAACAGGAACAGAACACAATAGGAGCAACAGTCTGGTGGAGCTGGTGAAGAGTGATACTGGCTGGTAGTTCTTGAGGCATTCTGCCCTCTTCATGTAAATTGATGCTTTTCATTTGTAGAATTCTCACAGCCACGAAAACGTTATTTGGAAGTTGTATTAACTTTGGCATTTAGCTTTAAATCATCGATCAGTTACAGATAAAAGAGAAAGAAAGCATGAATGGGGACTAGTGAGGGAGGTAAAAATATGTTTATCTTCACTCGAATATGGAGGTGAGAAATGGTAGTCATAGTAGCTCCAGATGAATTACTTGTGATGATTCAATGAGATATAATACATGTTAACACCTCAGTATCATGTCTGACAACATACTAAGCATCCAAGAAATATGTGCTACTTGAAAAAGATGCAGGAAGAAATCTCATTGAGCCAAATATAATATTTAGACTTTCCTTAAATACTTGTTCATAAGGCCAAATTGTTATGATAATTAGGCTTATCTGATAGGTTTAACTGAACAGGGGATAATATGAATATACTTTGGTGCTAATTTCAGTTCTTGCCTCATATGTAGAAAAAATAAGTCAGCCGTTCAGGGCACACTTCAATTTTTGTTGTCTGAACCAGAGTGGACTTTGAAGCTGTATGACTGTTATGCTCTACATAGTAACTTTGTATTTCTAGTATTATAGTGTATGATAGTATTTTATATTGGGCATAATAATTTGTTTTATCTGCTTCTAATGTCGAAAGTCCAGTTGCCTCTATCCACCCTATTTCCAAAAAGTAATAAATACAGTTTACTTTATGGCATGTTACATCATAACTCATCACACTGCTCCAAATATAATAACTGCTTTCTTAAAATCATTGTTTAACTATACATTAAACACAGAATTCATTCCATTGGACAATTTATTCTTTGTTTTGACCACTGAGATTTCTTATCCCTAGCGATTGGTACTTGGAGATGAAGGCAGAATACAGGGGACTGTTATTTGACTGACGCTGGCATTTGACTGATATTGGCATAAGATGACACATGTTTGAAGTCATCTAAGATCTTTGGACATACTTCATATCGGCCAGTCCCACCTGGGTGCTTTCCCTTAAATCTTTTTTTTGGGGGGGCAGGTGTTGCATAACAGTCCTACTAAGAAATTTCTATCTGTACCCTGGGATTCAGAGACCTTTGACCTGACTGGAAAAGAGAGCACTTCCTTCCTAACTTGTCCTCTTATCTCAGACATGGATCATTCTAGCCTTTCTCTCATGCTTTAGTTTTATCAGACAGGAGACAAATACCAGATGAGTATGTCCTTCTTCTGCAAGGAAAACAGACCAAGCTGGTAATTTCAGAGATCCTCATCCTGAGCTGAGATGAGGAGAGGATTGTGGAGGATCAAGTTTACAGGATGGTATTCTGCCTTCTATAACCTCCCTCACAAATTCTTCCTAGTTTACAGATACTTGACTGTTTTATCTGAGCTGTAGATGAGACATTTACAATTTTGCCCAGTGGTCCAGCTCACAGTTCACTTTGGTGCCAATTATCTTTAATATTTTTGTTTTATTACAACTGTTTTATTCCAAAAATTGCTTTCATTAATTTTATCACCTTGTCCAATGGGATAGAAAAGCTGTCGCTTTCATTTTTAAAGCTTAAATTCATTGAATACTGTTTTTGTACCTGGCTTATGCCTTAGTCATCATTAAAACTCTCAGAGGAAAGCTCAATTGCAGAATAATTTGACTTTAAGGACTCTTAACATTTTGAATTTGGGATGTGACAGGTTTTAAAGGGAAGCTGGAAGGGTAAATCAATTGCTCTCAATTAGGGACAGGTTTCAAAGGTACAGTGATGAGGTCAATGCAATTTAAAGCAATTTAGCTTGGAGCATTTGTCTTTTTTATAACATTTATGTCTCTTACTGAATTTTTCTGACTATACATTCAGAACTGCAGGTTCAGCCCTTTCATTACAAGCTAGTGATTGATGCTCAATTAACATTTCTGTTAGGTGCCAGAAAAAGCAATTCTATTGGTTTAATGCATTGTCATTACTTTAGCTGCTGAACAAATGTTTACATGCCACGAGAGTGCCTCCAAGTCTCAGACCGCCAATTTTTGATTAATTTTGCACAATGTACCTTGGGCTCGTTGTTCTGATAGTGTTTACATTACAAGACCTTTTTGCATTTATTTAGAGACCATGCAACAACTGTTCTTGTACTATTGGACTATCAAAGTGTCAGCATAATGAATAGTTATAGCTTATGATAGATTTTAAATGATTAAGAGAAATCTATATTTAAGCAGCAATATAACACAAAATTATATTCAGTTTTGCAATGAAAAATCTTTGTTTCCTAGAACATTTGCTTCTTAGTTTTAAAGCACAGTCACCACAGCAAAATGAAAATATAGAGAAAAAATAAAATTAAACTTCCCTAAAGGTGTCTAATTTAACAGAAATCTGGCAGAATTGCAAAAAATCATTCAAAGTCAGTAGATCTACATAAAAATCTGATTTTGGATCATCTGTGAATGAGTTGAATTTAGGTAATCACAAAGATCAGCTTCATCAGGAAGTTTGTATTAACTATATTGGCTCATAAAGCTGAATTCACCATGGTAGGGGAAAAATCAACATATGAAGCAAGTATATTTATTGTGCGAGGTTAAAACAAGGTAGGGTTTTAAAAAGCTAGTGACTGTTGTCATGTTTCTAATTTTTTAAAAAAATTATTTATTGATGCATATAAGAACTAGGGTATAGGCCAGAGTTGCAGGGGGGTGAGAGGAGTCATCAGAGACAGAAAAGGGAGCAGAACAGGTGAATCTACTCTAATACACTGCTGAGGGGAGCAGAGGGCAAGACAGGAGAGGTCCGCGGTGCTTTGTGTTCACTTCCCCTGCCAGTGATCAAACTCATGGCTACGGACTCTTCCATAGTGCTGCTTTAACCCCTTGTGGTATGTTGAATGATTTTTGGTATAGAAATTTATGTAGAGAGTAAGGACTCAAGGAGAAAGAAAGAACATTACTAAGGAATAATTATGCCTTAGATGTTAACCAAGTCATGCTAGTATATATAGCATTTTTCTCTTTATTTATATATATTTGACATCAATTATAATCCCTATGTAGTCCCCGTCACCATTTCACCAGTGCACCATCACCTCAGTCCCTTGTGCTCTTATCTGCCCTCAACTCTTTTCCTCCCCCCTCCCCACCAAGTGTCCCCAATATTTCCTTGTTTTTTTGTTTTTGCTGTGTTTTTTATTATTATTATTATTGTTCTTATTCCTTTCCTTGATCCTTATTTGATTGCCTTATATTCCTCCTAGGGGGGAAACCATCCAGTATTTTTCTTTTGCCTACTGACTTATTTTGCTGAGCATAATCCCTTCCAGCTCCATCCATGACTGGGAGAAAATCTTTGCACACACTACTTACAAGGAACTTATCACAAAATTCCACAAAGAACTAACCAGACTAAACAAAAACACAGTAAACAATCCAGTCAAAATATGAACAAAAGAGCTAAAAAGGCAATTCTTCAAATAGGAAATGCAAATGGCTAACAGGCATATGAAAAAAATGCTCAATTTCTCTTGTAATCAGAGAAATGCAAATCAAAACCACTATGAGATACCACTTTACACCAGTGAGAATGGCAAATATCAAAAAAATTAGCAACAACAAATGTTGGCAAGGATGTGGAGAAAAAGGAACTCTACTACACTGCTAGTGGGAATGCAAGCTGGTCCAACCATAATGGAAAGCAGTATGGCGGTTCCTCAAACTACTAAGAATGGAACTTCCATATGATCCAGCAATCCCACTCCTAGGAATATACCCAAAAGACACAAAAACACTGATTCAAAAGAATACCTGCACCCCTATGTTTAGAGCAGTACTATTTACAATAGGTAAGACCTGGAAACAACCTAAATGCCCAAAAACAGATGATTGAATCAGAAAGATGTGGTATGTGTATCTTTAATGAGAGACTAGATACCAAGACTTGGTATTTTTGGTACAAGCCACATCTTAGGCTTTAAAAAAAAAACCAATTTAAGAAATGAATTTGGGCACAAGATAACATATTTTCAGACTCTGACAGAATAAGGAAATGACCCAGATACAAGAGGCAGCTAAGATTATGTTTAAAATGTGTAAAATGTTTATTAAAGGTAAAAAATGTAAAAGGGGGCATTTCCGCAGAGACAGAGAGAGTAAAAAAATATGAAGATTTCAAACATTGATGAGTTAGCAGAGCTAGAGGGCACCTCCTGCTTCAGAGTGGGAGCCTCACATTTGGTTTACAGCCTGTTGTTTTGCTTTAAATTATAAACACTTTAAAAGAACTTCTATATAGATTAACCAATCTATAATTAATACTGTTACATAATGAGGAGCTTCACTTTCTAAAAGTTAAATATATTAGGAGCTCTGTAAACAGCCTTCTAGAAAGAGCTAGAGTTTATAAATGTTTCCTTTCCAAAATTGTCAATAAAATAGGAGCAACTACCCAGAATTATAAAGAAGAGGTATGAGGAGACTTAATAAGGTTGTGAAACCTAAGCAGAGACTCACTCTTCTTCTACAGTTCAGTGTTTTCTTAGTGATTTGAAAAATTCTAAAAATTGGGGCCTCCCTGGTGGCATAGGGGTTAAGACTTAGCACTGTGAAGCATCCGAAGCCACTGCAGCATGAGTTCAACCCTGGCCAGGAAGGTAACCCACATAGTGCAGTAGACCTCTCCTGCCTTGCCCGCTGCTCCCCTCAGCAGTGTATTTCAGTCCATCTGCCTGTTCTGTTCCCGACTGTCTCTGGTGAACCCTCTCACCTCCTGCGACTCTAGTCTATACCCCAGTTCTTGTATGATAAATAAATAAATCTTTTTTAAAAATTCTAAAAATCTTTGCTTGGATGACATCATTATCATCATCATCACCATCATCATCATCCAATTAGGCAACACTTGGACATATTAGAATTTTGAAGCACTGCAATGATTTTTATGAATAGTTTCACTTAATATCCATGTCTAGGGAATATATTTGCTGAATAAGACAATTCAACCCTTTGGGAGGGTAGATGGGTAACTGGGCCAGGGGAGGAGGCAATATTCTCTTGTCCCTTTTAACTGTGAAGTTAGTTGTTAAATTTTTCTAAACATCTGTTCCATTGAAAGCTTTCTATAGCACTATGGAGTGAGGTAATGAACCTTCAAGTGTTCAGGTGCCTCATTTGTAAAGATGGGATGATAATTGTATTCCCCAAAGATTCAAGACACATTTTCTTAAATTCTTTTTGCTTAAAGCTTACAAAGCTACTTCATGCTATGTTAAACCATGGTAAAATACAATTCAGCCTTAAGCATTCCACAAATGTCTCTTCTTAGAAGTCTTTATTCATCCTTTTTAAAGCTTCTTCCCCAGCACAAAATCCTGATAAGTTCTCTCATATCTTTAGATTTCACTGCTTTTAAACCTCATTTTGGATAGGTAATATTGCATCATGTAAAATTCTAAAAGTAAAGATGGGTATAGAGTAGAAAATCTTACTCCTGTTCTTCCGTTACTCACTTCTTTTACCAAGAGATTACAAGTATCCTTTGTGTATGTATGTATATGTATATGTGTTCTTCCAGAAAGACTCTGTGTATACAAAAGCAAAAATGTGTATATATATTCTTCCTATTTTTTAAATATTTATTTATTTATGCATACAAGAGATTGGGTACAGGCCAGAGTCATGGGGAGTGAGAGGATTCACTGGAGACAGTGGGGAGCAGAACAGGCAGATCCACTGAAACACACTGCTGAGGGGAGCAGCGGGCGAGGCAGGAGAGGTCTGCTGCGCCATGTGAGCCACACCCACCTGGCCAGGGATTGAAGTAGCGCTGCTGTGCCGTGGTTGCTTCACGGTGCAGCGCTCAACGTGCTGCGACTGCAGGGAGGAACCCTATTTTTTAATTTTAAAACACAAATCTAAGCAAACCGTATATACATTTTTATGCCTAGATTTTTAAAATTTAAATCTTGGAGACTGCTCAATCTGAGTACATAGAGGACTTCCTCATTATGATGCTAAGTGTGCACCTGGAGTTGGACCAAATATGTAGAGAATAGGTTAACTCATGTTTATCTTTTGAAAAAATTAAATTCAGTAATGCCAAATAGAGTAATTATATAGAAGTGGCAATATTCAGAGTTATGCTATAAAAAATTGCCAAAAGTTTTAGCCTTCTATATGGCAAACTTTTTACTAAAGTTAATGAAACTTGATACACTTGTAGTTTCTGCTTCACATTGGAGGTGAGATTTAGCCACAAAGATAGAAATGTGGTGTGCCCACACATGTTCAGTAGCAGGTAGAAACGAACTGTAATCCAGGTTATCAGTTCCTATTAGGATATGGCTCAGCTTCCCTCTGTGTGAAGGGAGGGTTCAGAGCTTGTACCTCTCAGTGTATAAGGCGACAGAGGGAGAGTACAAGTTTTATCTAGAATCATTTTTAAAAAAGCTTTATTTAATTATGCATACAAGAGCTGGGATACAGGCCAGATGTGCTGGAGGTGAGAGGATTCACCAGAGACAGACTGGGGAGCAGAACAGGCAAATAGACTGAAATACACTGCTGAGGGGAGCAGTGAGTGAGGCAGGAGAGGTCTGCTGTGCCATGTAGGTCCCCTCTGTGGTCAGAGATCAAACTTGCACCTCTGAGCCACAGATGCTTCACAGGGCTGCACGCAACCCACTGTGCCACCAGGGAGGCCCCTAGGATCATTTTGATATTTTGTGAGAAAACTGAGGTAAAAAAAAAAAAAAAACTATCACAAACATCTGTCAAGTAAAGAAATGAGCATAGAAGAGATAGCAGTTTTTAAACTTTATAATGTAATACTTGGTGATAGATGAGTAGTAATTGTTAATATATGAGATTAATATATTGAAGTAAAGAACTGAGTTAAATGAAAGAGAGCAAAAGGAGCCTTAAGTTATCAAGGAATGAATGACAAATGAAAAAATGGCAAGATAAATATGAAAAAAAGGAATTCATGGTTTCATGGCTGAAGAGTTTAATTGGCAATATTGGCATGGATAAATTGGTAGATAAAAATGATAGATTCTGGTGGGAAAAGTCCTCTGTAAGACAAGAAAATAGTGAAATCAAGGCTAAATACAGGTGCAATGAATGGATGAAACAAGCCAAAGAGTTTAGTCACATCTGGGGGTGGCTGCTGGTAAAGATGGGGTATTATAAAAGTATAGCAGGATGATGATTGGATGATTACGGTTTGGTCATGGATTACTGCAATTGGGTACCAAGGGTAAGTAGGCAAGAGGAATGTCACAAAAAGAAGGGATTCCTTAAGGGGCTACTGAAGATTAACTCAAAGATATAAATACTTGGGTGAACTGAGCAAGATGGAGACAATTTTTTCTTTGTTTTTGCATTGCACAGTTTTTATTGTGTAAATCTAATGATAACAATCATTAGGATAGGGCATTTTGTACCAGTGTATCTGTGACCACATATTTTCATTAAAATAAACTCTGAAGAGTCAAAATGCTTCTTAATTAGTCAAGCAATCATTTATTAGACTTAATTTATGACCAACTATGTTAAATATAACTTTGTACAGGAGACAATTCTTCTGAAACTCAGAGTCAAGGAGAAGTAAAATGTTAGAACAAAAACTGTGCCAAACTTGGACCTCCCCAGTGGTGCAAGGGGTTGAACGCTGCACTTTGGGGCTTCCGCAGCCACTGCAGCATGGGTTGGATCCCCGGCCAGTGTGGGAATCCACCTGGTGCAGCAGTCCTCTCCTGCCTGCTGCTTTCCTCAGCAGTGTCTTTTGGTCAATCTGCCTGTTCTGCTTCCTGCTCTGTCTTTGGTGAATTCTCTCACCCCTGTACCTATGGCCTGTACCCCAGCTCTTGTATGCATAAAAACAATCTTTAAAACAAACAAAACTGTGCCAAACATTTCATGAACGCTTAGGACTCTTCATGAGTTGGAATTAGTTGTGGGTTCATATAAACACAACAATTACATCTGATAGAACTGTTAAGTTAGCAGCACGCTTACTTACATCTGATAGAACTGTTAAATTAGCAGCATGCTATAAAAATATCCCATCTCCTTTCCCGTGGAAAAAGTGCAAGGAGCATGCTGTATAGCACTGTGTGGTCACTGTACAGTGATGGTCAGCTCACAGTCCAGCCAGCTATTCAGGAATTATGAATACATATTTTAAAATTTCAAACAAAATGATGCCTTACTTCCTATATAGTTTATCAGATTTGATTTCTCTTGTAAATATAAGTAGGGATCATTTGCAAAATAACAGTTGAATTTCCTGTGCAGACAGATGCTTTTTATATTTATAAAGCTTGAGTTCCTTTTTTTTCTTTTTAATGCTCTGGGAAACTGGAAACTGATATGATTTTTCATATCAAGTTTAGTTTAACATATGGCAAAGAGCATTGAGACTGTCTCCAAACTTTGCAGTTAACAGTTTCCAGCCTACACAGGAAACGAAGCTGTGCTGCTGACGCATCCCGCTCTATGGGAAGACCGCAGAGAACAGTCTGAAGTAAAACCACAAGAAGTATGTTTATACAAAGCTTAGTGTTCAATTTAAACCACGGTGGCACAGAGCGCTTCGGTTGATGCTTCAATTCCATTTCTAAGTTGCTGTAGCAAAATATTTCAAGGCATATCAGTAACCAAATAGCTGTTAAGTGTACCCTCCAGCTTTTGGTTAGATATGTTCTGAGTGAAAAGACTGCCTTTTCTGAGGGGTCCTCAGTATAGAATCACCTTGTGTTTGTTAGTCTTCTCCTAGATGAAATAAGTTGGCCCTTGAACATGGACTGGAACTGCACCCGTCCACTAATAAGTGGATTCCTTGTAAATAGATGATACAAACCTACAGTACCAAAAAAATGCAATATAGTACTATAAATGTGTTAGCTCTTCCTTATGACTTTCTTTATAACATTTTCTTTTTTCCAGCTCAATTTATTGTAAGAATGGAGTATATGAAACAAATTAAATACAAAATATGTGTTAATCTACTGTTTATATTATTGGTAAGGCTTCCAGTCAACTGCAGGCTATTGATAGTTAAGTTTTGGGGAGTCAAGTTACATGTGAATTCTTCACTCTGTGGGAATGGGGGTCAGTGTCTCTAATACCTGCACATTCAGAGTCAATCATACAACAAAAAGCAAACCAAATAACTTGTCTATCTAGAACCCATGGAGGAAAGGATGACTTTTGTGCAAAATAATTGTTAGGTGTCATATTTATCTTGTATTAAAGGCATTGTGGAAAATAAAATGCTGAGTACAGAAATTCCCTCAGCATTGCACAGAATTCATCTTGTCATAAAATAGTTCCCTACCACCACATCGTTTTTTGAGTTCTTGGGAATTTTTTAAAAGGCTTTGGTTTTTTTTTTTTTTTTTTTGGTGGAGGGGGTTGGAGTTCTAGTCTGTTGTGAGCTCTCATTTCCCACTGCCACTGTCCTAGCATTCTTTCTCTCATGTACTAATGTTTGTTTATAATAGGTCTCCTAGGATGAGACACAAAAATAAGAAGTGCAGTGTAATTCTTTTAAAATAAGAGTATCTAAAGTTGTGAGTGTGGGCCAGGGATATTCTGTCACCAAAGCACAATGGCAGTGGAAGCAATGAGGACCTTTCTCATACTGGTTTTTTCCCCTCGGGTCAAGTTATGGAATCTTTCTGAACCCCACTTGCCTTATCTGTAGAACTCCTTGCAAAAGTATTGTTAAGGTCAAATAAGAAATATATACAAAGCCCCACTGATGTTGCTAAAAGGAAAGGGCCCATATACAAAGTATGTTGCACGGTACCTAGCATAAAGAGATTCTTTCTGTCTCTTTCCCTCTCTTCTAGGGGCATTTCTTGCTTCTTTCCTTGCTCTATAGTCCAGACAGTTGTTAAAGGGAAAAACCAGAATTATAGATAACTGAATTAAACCAGAATTATAGATAACTGAATTAAACCAGAATTATAGATAACTGAATTAATACTAGTGTTTCAGCACTTATCCTGTGGCATTTTAGGTGTTAATATTTTGATATTTGAAGAAAAAATGTTTTTGATATTTGGAGAAAAAGTCAGATTCACAAAGTGTCATTGAATGAAATCCTCTATATAATGCTATGTTTTAAAATAATCTGTATAAGTATTACTTCATAACTAGACTGGGTTGATTATTGTTTATTAATACGTATTTTTGTGCTAGTACTTTAAAAATCAGTACTTTACTCTTTTTATGAAAACAGTGATGGAATCTCTAAAGAAAAATTGTAAAATACAAAAAGCAGAAAGAAAAAATACCCAATTCTCAACATCCCAAGATGCTTTTTTCCCCATCATTTTTCTGTATAGTTTTCACAACAAAATTTTGACATGTGATAATTTTGTATTCTGATTATAGATGATATATTTTTCATTTTTCATGTTACTAATAAATTATTAATAACAAGTAACTTTAGAAATCTGCATCATGATCTAAATGGACATAATTTTTTTAAAGATTTATTCATACAAGAACTGGGATACAGGCCAGAGTCACGGGAGGTGAGAGGATTCACAGAGACAGAGCGGGAAGCAGAACAGGCAAATTGACAGAAACACACTGCTGAGGGAAGCAGCGGGCAAGGCAGGAGAGGTCTGCTGCACCATGTAGGTCTCCTCCCTGGCCAGAGACTGAACTGTCATTGCTGTGCCGCAGATGCTTCACAGTGAGGCACTCAACCCCCTGCACCACCAGGGAGGCCCTAAGTGGACATAATTTATTTAAATATTTCCTTTCTGCTGGATAGCCTTTGTTTCCATTTTTTTCCCCCATTACAGCAGGAATTTTCTATATTTAATATCTTTCCTTAGGATAGTGTCTTAGAATTGGAGTTATATATTAAATGGTCTGAAGGTTTTTAAGACTTTTGCCAAGTGAGAAATTAGGAAGCTCAGAATCACTGTTTTTCCAGAGAGGACACCTAGCCAAGCTCCCCTGGTGTGAGCCATCCTGTTTCCTCCAAATGAATGTCTCAGCCTTCTGCTTCACAGTAGATGGAGAAACTCACCTGGGCTTTGCTCACTTTACTGAGGCCAACTGCAGTGTGCATTCAGATGTCCTGATAATACCTCTGAAATCTGGATTTCTAATGTCTTAAATCTCTAATAAGAGGTATCTGTGTACCTCTAATAAGACATATTTGCATTTCACAAAGCACACATGGAAGCACAGAGTAAATTTTGCAAGAAAACCTAAGTGATCATGTCCATATCCTTCCTTTGTCCTCACAGGCCCACACCTGGCTTGAGCTACTGACTCACTGAATTTATCTACAAGCTCTACTAACACCAGGCTCACTGGTCTGGAAGGAGAGATATGGCTAACCCACTCCTCTTGGACACTAGAAGGTCCAATTGGTTGCATGACTAACTAATGCCTTCCTGAAGGTTGTATCACAGAACCTTTAGAATGAACCCCATTTCAGCTGAGATCTATGATGGAAACATCAGGAGCAAATATTTTCAAATGCAAATGTGACTTCTGTGAGGGCCTCCATCCAAGATAGAAAATTACTAATGTCTGTGAGAGGCGATGGCTTGCTCCTGAGCCTGGGGAAAGTGAGGTCCCACAGAACATTGATCATTAGCCATGGGCAGCCAGGTAAGAAAGCCAGTCATTCAATCCACAAAGTAAAATCCTGTTAAGACCCTATTAGTTATTACAGGGCAGGCTTAAGTAGTCTAAATCTCAAGTACAATACAATACAATGTGCCCTGGGGGTGAGATTGAACAAGAATATCAAGCACATTTAATACCAAACTGGTGAAGTCCCCATTTAAATGTAACTACAAACCTCTAATTTTCCTCCTTGGTCCTCATTGCCCTTTCCTAAACTGGATTCTCAGGCCTTTTGGTGAGCAGTAAGAAATGATGTGGCTTTGACAGAATTCTTCTAGGACTAAGGTTCCTACAGCCAAGAAGTGAGCAGGCAGGGAACTGAGTTTTACATCAAATCAGAAACACACTTCAAAGTATACAGACTTACTTATCAGATGTTTAAAAGGCATTAATTAAATCACAATAATTGGATATTGTAAACAACCAGTTGTTTCTAAAACACATTCATGTGTTTTTTCATGGACTTTTGTGCTTGCTCTTCCCTCTCTGCCTGGAGATGATCAAGGTTGGTGATCACACAGGGTTCTGCAGATCATGGTAAAATGACCGGCTTCTAGTCTATAGCGAGATATCTGGAGGATGAAAAATAATATAATCTAACTTATACTTTATTGTTCCCTCAATTACTTCAGGATATTGTAAATCTATAGAAAAGCAAAAACTTAGGACAGTGAACATCATTATACACTTCAATTTCTTACAAGTCACTACATTAGCTTCATATTTCCTTATTTCTCTTTTTAAATATATCCTTTCTTTTTCTAAATGATTTGAAAATAGAGATCAAGATACTAGCACCTAATCCTTCAGTCTGCGTCATCTAAGAACATGTGTCTGTTCATCAAATATCACCTAGGAAAACACTGATTCAGTATCACCTATTGTACAGTTAGTTCACATTTACATTGCCCCAATTGTTTTTTAATTGTCTGTGGCAAATGATATTTCCCAAAGATTGTCACCACAATTTCTCTATCTCCTAAAGCTTTTTACTCCACTATAAAGATGTGGAATCTAATTGAATCCTCCCCCAATCCCTTTGACGTCAGGTAAACTATTGTGAATGAAGAGATGTTGTGACTTCTGAATTTAAGGCAATTGTTTCTGCTGAGCTTGCTGCACTGGATACAACCCTAAAGCCATCTGGCTGCCCCGAGGCTATCCTGCTGTGAGGAAGCCTCTAAAAGCCCATGGGAGAGACCACATGAAAAAGCCTTGAGCCAGAGATTCCCAGATAGCTGGCAGCTGCACAGAATGCCTGGTGTTCCACTCTGGCCACCATCTGACCAGAACTGTTGAGACACTGGGGCCAGGCTCATCAGTTCAGCCATTTCTGAATTCTGACTTAAAGAACCACGGGGAATAATAAAACAATAATGCTTTTATTTAACAAACCATTGTGCTGTGGGGTAGTTTGTTACCCAGTAGTAAGAACAACAACAAAATGACATATATGTGTGTGTGTGTGTGTATAGATATATATATATATGTATTTCACGTCAGGCAGTAATGAAGTTTTGAGATTTAGACATTATATTAGGTAGCCATGTCTGTTAGTATCTTTTAAACTAGATTAATCTCTTCCCCTTTTTTTATTAACATGGTATTATCTTAGAAAAGTCCAGGATATTTACTTTAAAGAATATACCAATGTTTGAAATTGTGTGAGAATGTTTCTTCATAAGTAATATAAAGTTTAAAAAAGTACTGTCAAGAATACAAAGATACTTTTGAAGTTCTTTTTTTAATTGTGGTTAAAAAATATATAACATGAAATCTGCCCTCTCAATAAATTAAGTGTAAGGTATTATTAACTATGTGCACATTGCTTTATTGCAGAACTCTAGAAATTTTTCATTTTGCAAAGTGAAGCTCTATACCCAGTGAATGGCAACTCCCTATTTCCTCTGTTCTCTGGCCCCTGGCAAGTACCATTCTACTTCTTTTCTAAGAGTTTGATTACTTTAGAACCTCAAACAAGTGGCATCATCCAATATTCATTCTTTTTCATCTGCCTTTATTTAGCACAATGTCCTCAAGTTTCATCCATGTTGTAGAATAGGACGGGATTTCCTTTTTTTTTTTTTAAACTGAATAATATTCCACTGTATGTATGTATGTACTGTATTTTCTTTATTTGTTCATCAGTTGATGGATATTTAAATTGTTTCTACCTCTTGGACACTGTGAATAATGTAATGAAATAGGAGAGCAAATATCACTTTGAGATCCTTTTTCCTATTCTTTTGGATAAGGCAGAAGTAAGATTGGTGGATCATATGGTAGTTCTTTTTTCATTTTTTGAGGAGACTCCATACTGTTTTCCCCAGAAGCTATAACAGCTATACCACTTCACATTCTTTCATTAGGGGTTTCATCGCTGCACACCCACTAGGATGTAAGAGAATACCTGTTTTTCTACAGCTTTGTTAATAGAATACTGTGTCAATCTTTAGAATTTTTTTAATTTAGTGGCTAAGAAATAGTATATCAGTATATTTAACCTAGCATTTTATTCTTTCTGTGAGTGAAATTTAGCATTTTAAAAATACATGTAATGACTTTCAAAGGCTGTCTCTGGATGCCATGTTGGGCAAGAAATCAAAGTTCAGTAATGCAAAATCTCTTGAATCAAAGGAATTCTGTAACTGGTTACTTCCAGGGCAACCTGATTTTCCTTTTTCTTTTTTTGGTTAATACAACAGAAAGTATAGATTTATTTTTTTTTATCATTAGATTAATTTAATTGTATTTGACAACATTTGTAGTCCCCAGGGAGTTCCCACTACCATTTCACCCTGCACCATCACCTCAGACCCTTGTGCTCTTTATGCCCTCCTCCCCTCCCTCCACCCTCCCCCCATGCACCCTTTGGTCTATCTTTAACCTTTTGATCTTGTTGGGTTTGTTTGTTTGTTTTTGGTGGTAATTGCCCATTTCCTTGAGCTTTCTCTTGTTTTTTTGTTTTCTTCTTTTTTATTTTTTGTTGCAGTAGGTGTTCTTTCACATTCCTCCTAAAAGTGAAGCCATCTGATATTTTTCTCTTGCCTTTTGACTTGTTTCACTAAGTATGAGTCCTTCTAGCTCCATCCATGTTTCTATAAATGGCCCTAGTTTGTCATTTTTGATTGCTGAATAGTATTCCATTGTGTATATGTACTACATCTTCTTGATCCAGTCCTCTACTTTTGGGCATTTGGGTTGTTTCCAGGTCTTACCAATTACAAATAGTGCTGCAATGAACATGGGGATACAGGTACTCTTTTGGATCGGTGTTTTTGTGTCTTTTGGGTAGATCCCTAGGAGTGGGATTGCCGGATCATATGGTAGTTCTATCCCTAATAGACCGAGGAACCTCCATACGGGCTTCCATAGTGGCAGCCAGATTTTCATTCAGGTATGGCAAATTAATGCATTGTTATTTATTGACTATGTATATGCCTGACATTTTTCAGTATATTGTGATTATAAATAGAATAAGACATGATGATTTCTGTCAAAGATGTACAAACTACTGGAGCAAGAAAAATCTGGGCAAGTTATACTAGGATTATGTCCATATGCTGTGAGTCCAGGAAGTCTTCATAAACAGATACCTGTGAGCTGAGATTTGTTGAAAGGCATTCCACCTTTTAACACCTTTCAAGAGGCAACAGCTCTTTAAGGTATAAGATGAGATAACAGATTGGGTTTAGGGTACTACACCTCATTCTGTATGGGTGGATTAAAAGGTACACATGTGAGATGACTGAATGAAGTGACCATAAAAGTGAGTAAGGGCCAGATTTAATATTTTTTCCCAGGAGGGAAATTTCTAAAAATTATGGGAAAACAGCTGAGAGTTAAACAAGGAGTAACACTGCATTCATTTCTTTGGCTTAACATCTATTTTCTTAAATGTTTCAATAATATGTTTTCCAATGACTTAGTTTATCACACTCATTTTTTTTAGCTATAGAAATCAAGAAGACATCAGCATGCTTTCTTAATCTCTCAGGGGCAAGTAATTATATAGTATCATAGTTTGTTGCAAAGATCATTACTAATAAGAAAAAATGTAGAGGGAAGCAAATAAGTGAAATAAAGTGGCTTGGCTTTACAAGTTTAAAAGTTTTATTAACTTATAACTAACACCAACAGAATTTGTTCCTCTAAGATAAAAACTACATGATTTATTATTCATAGTTCTTTAAAAGTACATTCGACATTTTCCCTAAGCTATAACTGCTTATGCTTTTTTCAAAAAGCACTTAAACTTCACTTTTCACCTAAAATGGAGATGACTTGCTTTTTCCTAGATAATGACCAGAAATTTTAAACCATTCACACATATTCACATATAATGAGTCACATGAAGAGGTAATGTGTATCATTTAAGGGCAATTTAACCAGCAGTAGAAGCATCGTGATGTAGTAGTGGTGGAAGCACTGAACTTAGAGTCAAAAAGAGCTGAGCTTCTCAACTGAATATGATAAGAATAAGCTTGAGCTTAAAATTAAGTGACTGGGTAGATGATCTTTGTGGTACTTTTCGGTCTTATGTGTCCACGTCAGGCTATTTTATTCACACTTGTAAAAACCTGCCAAATATTTATGACTGACTAGAAATTTCCTGGATTCTGAATTTAACATAACTGCAAGCAGAGAACCTGCCAGAATGTAGTTTCATTAAAACCAGACTTGTTATCATTCACATTTGGAAAAGTACTAAATTAGTGATACCCAGAAAATGTAACTATTCATGCAGTGAGTCATTTATAAAAACACTCAGTGACCTCTTATTAGATTCAAAACATTGATCTAAATACAATGGGAAGTATAGAGTGATCATTACTGCAAGAATGCTCACTTGCATAGGAGAAAAGATGTGCTCACACACATAATAATGTGGTGAGGTAGGTGTTAGGTGACATGTAGGATTTACAGATAAAGAATTACTGAAACTGTTGTTCTATCCTGTTTTTAGTGAGCATGTAGTGTGTATGTGTGAATATTCTGTTTATAAGAATACTGTTGTAGATATTTTATGGCAGTCATAAAAAGGAGTGATAATCTTTTTCAATCCTGTGATCTAAGGTACCATTGCTAAAACTATTGAATTCCTTCTAGTTTATTTTCGTGCTGATGTCTGATTTTCTCATTACTTTGTAAAAAAAAAAAACAAACAAATGGTTTAGAGTGTGTTAATTTCTAGTTATACAGGTTATATTTCTGTATAAATTTTCTTTTTCATGTCTATCATCATCCGCTCATCTGTTACTCCCATTTTCAGGTACTCATTCTATTCATATCGAAGTTTGTGATTCTCCTTTAATTAGAGAAATATGATTTAGGTCAAGATTTCAGGCATTTGGGTATGTGTAGTGGATGGATACTATATAAAATTGAGACATGTAGATGTATTCAATAGATGTATATAAAGGCATAATAATAATAATAATAGGGTATAATAACATGGACATAGCTGTTGGTTTGAGCTGCTGTTACAAGAGAAATTGGGGAGGATGGAAGGAGAAAGTGACAGGGGAAGGAAGAGGCTAGGGTCATGGTACTGGGATTTGGAGGAGAGTGAGTAAAGCATGTGCACATGTGCAGACATGAAATTGTACCCCCCAAATTACATCGTTATGTAACATAAATGACATTTTTTAACATATTAATAAAATTTTATATTTTATTAATTTTACATATTAATAAAATCCTCTTCATCCAACTCACATCAGAGATGTGTAGGTTAGTGATATGGAAATACTCATTTGAAGATAGTCAAGGTTTTCTTTCTCATAGACAAGGCCAATGCTTGACTTTGTAAACTATTCACATTAAATTCATTTGGTCGGCACCCTTTCCCCTAGCAGTAAAAATATTTGGGTGACAGTAGACACTTAAGGCCAGAGAGTTATTCTGTTTAAGGAACACAGTTATGCTATGATTTATTCCAGTTTAACTCTGACCCAAGAATGCAGCCACCCCTCACCCCACCCTAATACTGCTAAAAGTTATTGTAGTGCTTCAATATTATGTTGACATATGAGAAGAAAGATTTTAAAATGCATTAAAGTCCTGCTTATATTTTAACATTCAACTCAAGTGTATCTGGAATAGATTTAATAGTGCACAGGTATGTTTTCAAGACCCATCTACCTTTTGGTATTAAACACCAACCTCATTCATCATTTTCAAAAAATGATACTTTTAATTCGAGGCCTGGGTATTAAGCTTATAGTGGATGTCTTTCAGATTCACTGTAATTGAAATTCTTATCTTTGAGATGCTAATATCTACTTTGATTCCATCAAGTTTTTCTCATTCTTATTCTTACCTTAAAAAGAATATTGTCTGCTAAATTACTGGCATGCTTCACTGTGCCTGGCATTTCTTAATTTTAACACAAACTAGAATGAAGAATTCATGGGAACAGACCATCCCTCCAAACCTTCTTCTGCAAGAGAAACATCACTAATTATAGTAGCCTACCCTTGGGCAGTCTTGGGTTTCCAGAGAATTCAAGATAACTACAGTGGCTTCTAAAAGTTGGAGTCAGTATGCCAGATGAAGTTACTTTGGACTTGTCTATCATATGATGTGTGGTAAACCTTGTTATTGAGATTAAATCTGATTTATCTGAATGAAGAAAGAACAAGTTTCATGGAGAATTTTTTTCCTTCCTTTTATTCCCCATTAATTTCTACATCAGGACACATAAAAACTACCAAATATTATTGATAGAGGCCTGAAAAGTAGCAAGGTTTGTTAAGTATTTAACGAGTTTGCTCAGCTAGTCCAGACTAGTATATAACTTAGTACTAAATTAATCCAAATTAGTATGTAAGTTTAAGAAAAGATTTATAAGTTTTTTTAATTAAGAAAATAATTTGGTATTTAATTAGTGAAAAATATAGAATTTCTTATGAATGATCTAATTTAGAATTTATCCAATGTTAAATGAAAGTAACTTGGCCTACAAAGTTATGAAATTACAGTACTACTAGGAATTTCTTAAGCACCAAAGCAGCTATTGGTTGAGAGAATCAAACAGATGATTCTTTCATAGCCCTATTACTCTTTGATGCACAGAAATGTGAAACATCAGAATTTTATAGATTATAAATTAAAGAGTTTTTAAATGATTGGTGAAAATGTTAGCATATTAAGAATTTTTTAACTGAGTCGTTCATTCATAATCAGGCATGGGGTTAACTCTTTTACCTGTATTTACTAGATGAATTGCAAAGAGAAGACAGACATATGAGATGATGCCAAAGATATTTCTCTTTGTAAGGAATAGGTCAGTTTGAAGTCATAGATTCTTTCTGATATAAAAATCAGAATTATTTATATCTTTGGGGTAGGAAGGTTAATAAACTTCTAAAAGGTGAAATGTTATATACTCCAATCTACCTTGAATTTTGGGTGCACTAGCTGTTTCTGCCCAAAGATGAGACATCTTTACCTCTGTCTCATTTTCTAGGAAATAGCAACATTTATAGAAATAGATATAGCTATAGAATGCAAGCAGATGATGATAAATACCTGCAATTTTATTTGCCATACGTGTAAAATTAAGGTCAAGAGAGGGCTCTTTCAAGTCTTATTCTCTTTAGCCCAATCTTTTCCAACTTTTACGCTGATAGAATTTTTTTTCACATTTGGAAAATTATATTTTTTTTCCATCTTGAATATCTCTAACAGGGACAAACCCATAGATCTCCTGTTAAATAAGCCTAACTTTACTTTTTATGTTAATGATTGTCTTATCCTTATATACCTTACTGCAATTTGTTGTTCTTTCTCTCACAACCAAAACTAAATGCAAATGGTTCATTGTAGCCTAGCACATAAGCATTATGAAGTGGAGGAGGAAGAGCAGTAGCCCATTAAAATAGGCTGCCCTGCCACAGCCAGAGACCCCCACACGATCTAACATGAATGTACCCCAAATGACCGTATTTACTGATTTAATTCCTCTCCCACTTTTTCTTATACCTTTATTTTAATTAGGAAATAAAAAAGAATAATAGAAGTATTGCCCTCCTAAATGAAAAAAACTGGTGCCCAGTGGAGATGGGAGAGTTGGATAGATTAAAAACTTATTCTCCATAGAAGCAAGAAGCTTGGATTTTTGATCACTTTCCAATGCATTGGAGGCTCTGCTGGAGCACTTCCCTGTCTCTGCCCTAAGTTCCACATGGCACTGCTACTTGTAGGATTAATTTGTTTCCACTTTTTGATGTGGTTCCATTTAGTTTTTACTGCTGTTTTAGAGCTGGAACTTCATATTGATTTATCTGACAACCACCCAAGCACTGACCTCTTTGTCAGGTTAATTTCCATCTGTCCTGTCATTTTTTCATTATTTATTTGGAGAATAATTCTAAGTACTTACTGGGTTGAGGACCACAGTGAAGAAAAGTTCACCTCCTTGGATACTTTTGTCCAGCTCTTTAGGCCCTCCTGGATATTCTTTGTAGAAAATTGTGTGAGTGAAAAGCCCACAGGTTTGTCTTGGAAGAACCTGAAGGAAAAACACACAGTTAGGATGTGGTTACTGTCAACTAATTATTTTGTAGAAACTTAGGTTTTTTTCTCAGGAAGATGATGTGCAAGCTGGTGTTGTTATTGAACCCATAAAATCCTTCACATCTTGGGAAAGCAAGAATGACAACAATATTTAAGGAAAAAGACAGACTTTGAATTATTTTAGCCCCTTACCTACTTTAAATCTCCAAGTGAGTATTTCCTAGTATGAGACCTAGCATATTCCAGCATCGTAAGAACTAAAACAAAAAGGAAGCAAAAATAGGAGTTTAAAAAACAGTGGAATTGTCTGTGCTATATTGTAATTCTAGTAGACAAAAATTTTAAGGATAATACTTTCAGCCAAATTCTATACATGTTTTAAAAAATGAAGTCAATTCTTAATGTGAGTCTTAGGAAATGGCATTTTAAATTAGAACAAATATTTGAGACACAAATCACAGGATCTGCTCTAGTCTGAGAGGACTACAGCCAGCCATAGTAATTGCCCTAAATTCTGTCCGAAGCCTGCCAGTTCCAAAAGTAATAATGATATTATGCAGTTTGTTAGTAATTTTTATGAAGTATCACCAACAACATTACAAAAGGTCATTAGTAAAAGCTCTTCTTTTCATCCATTTTATAGGAAATAATTATTTGCTTCAATTACATATTTGGGATGTGATAAGGAGATTTTTAAAAAATTCTTACAGCTTTCCTGATAAAAATATCAGTGCAGTTATAAAAGAAGGTGTGAACTAGAGCTGTGCAAAATGATACAATCTTCAGCTAAATCTTATATGACCTATTATATGACCTGTGTTTGTCACTGTACATTTGGAGTAGCAGAACATTAAGGAATGTACTTTGAGAGCTTCAGGTTTTACAGAATCTTAGGCAGGTGGGTCTTCTGCTTATTGTCTGAAGCCAATCAAGTGTTGTTTTTTTCTGGCTTGATTCTTAAAGCACAATTGGTTCTTTAAGGGTTTTTAAAATATTACCTGTACAAGATTTTCTGTGCATTGCAAACTTTACAAATATACTAGTTTCTTTTCCTTTCAGTTCAATGTTTATTATAATAAATTTCAATCTAGCCCTTGGAAAAGTTTTTATGGGAAACATATTTCTTGGCTCGGTGAATACATTGTACATTGATTTGTAAATCAGAATTTTATAGATCTTATTGTTTTGGTGAATTGGAAAAAGTTATCTATTTAAAGCTACTTGGTGAAAAAGTTAAATGAAATTCAGTTCAATTATGGAGCTCTGGTGGTACCTACATTGAAAAACGTTATACAGTCTCATAATGTAATATGCAAACTCAACAACAAAGGAGAGTGCGTATTTATCATAACAGAATTAAATATATTCTATAGTAATTTATGGAAATATAATCAGTTAACTATTACAACTTTATATAGAATTTATTCACTTATTCACAAATACTTATTTTAAACTCTGTAAACCCATGTGGGAAAACATGAAAAAAAAAAGACATATGCTTTCTAAATGAAGGTTTTTTTAAATCAAATTTTATTGCTATTTCATTCATTTACATAACTATATGAACTGCGGGCCCCAAATCACCCCTCCATATATGCACATTTCACTCATGCGTCACCAAAGTTCCAGTGCCAATATCTTATATCGCCTGTCTTATTTACTCTCCCTTCAACTACCATATTTTTCAGTCTAAGTTGTTGTGTTTTCTTTGGTTATTTATATTCCACAAATGAATGAAACAATCCAGTAACTGGCTAATGATCTTTTGTTTCTGTCTTATTTCACTTAGCATCACCACTTCACAAACCATCCAGATTTGAAGGATTTAAGGTAGATCAGGGTGAGAAGAAATACCCAAAAGTTAAATAATGAATTGCTCACGTGTGATTAAATATAAGACTAGTTTTACATCTTAAAAGTACATGATTCTGAATCATTTTTAGGATTCTGTTTAAATATCTTGCTTGAAAAATTATGGATGCATACAAAGCTACCCTTGGGACCTATTTCCCTGGCTGATTCTATGCAAAAAAAAAAGAGAGACGTAAAAAGAAATATGAGTTTAGTCTATTTCTCCAATTACTGAGCTTGAACACAGTAGAGATGAAATGCCAGGCTTTACTTTGCAACTCTGGGGAGGACCACACTCATTGAGAGGCTGCCAGCCACCAGGAGCTCTAGGATGGCCAGTGGAGCACCAGAAGAGGTGGAGGAGATAATCAAGAATGTGATAGTGTCATTCATCATTGTCCTATAGCCACCTATTTTTAGGTGCTCTGCTGTTCCTTCTTTTACTGATTCTTGGTGTATAACACAATTAAATTTAAACTTTGAGACATTAGTGAGCTCTGGAAACCTTAAAATTGCTGATAGTACCTGGGATGATAGAAATGATGCCATGGTGAAAAAGAATCTTGGTTAATGGGACCTGAAATCAATATCCCTTACCTATGGTCTACACCTAGAGTAACTGTTAACAAATGCTTTTGGGGGCTACCAGTAAAGACCACCTAGGAGGATGCAGTAAGCTTAATGGGAATCTTTACCAATGGGTATCTCCATTAAGAACAGTAAGTAGTAATCAGGACCTGTTCTTACTTGGTATCTGGCTCTCTCCAATAGATAAAGTAATAGAACTAGAAACTCAGACTCTGGTTGGGGCTCAGTTACCTTGAAATGTTCTTAGTAGAGTTTTAAGATGATTTTTTATAGGAACCTAGAGGAGATTATGATCAAGGTAGGTACTGAACTGCTTGACACTAACTTGCTTTACATTCAATTATTTAAGATATAGGGCTTGCTACTGAGGAAGAGGAATAAGCAGAGACTGATCAGAAACTCTTTTCAAGATGAATAAAATAACAAAGGTATGAAAACACAATACTATTACAGACCTTCTGGCTGAAATGAGTCTGTGTTAGCTATAGGGAAATAGACAAGAGGTGTAGACTTAGTCCAGATTGTTTTCAGGTTCCTGAAGGGCAAGTTAAGGAATGGGGAAACAATTGAAAGTAATCAAGATTAGGAAGGCCTAGACGAATGTGGCATTTTAGAAAGGTTGGCACTGTCTGTAGGCTACACTGCAGTGGGAGGGGGGTAGATAAAGCTGTTAAGAGACAAAATAGGAACCACTACCACAATTTACACATGAAAATAATATAGTGAATTCAGGTTGAGGGAAAGAAAACGTTATTGTAAGGGAATTATTGATAGAACGTAGAGACTAATTGGAATGAAGTGGAGGGTCAGTGTGATGTTTGAAGCATAGAACTGAATTAGGGATAGAGAATCAATAGCTGGTTAAAGGAAAGATAATGAGTTTCTTCAAGGCCTTTTGTCTCTGAATTGTGAATGGATTATAAAAACAAAGTTTCCCTCATCTCAAATAATAATATATGGGAGTGACCGAATAATGTGGTGTGTTCATGCTTCACCTCCCAGATCTTTTTTACTCTATAGTCTGTTCCTAGGAGACGTATTGGCTCTTGTGGTGTCAGCTTTTATCCGGATGACTCCAAGCTCTATTCCCTCTCTCTTATTGCATAGTCAACTGCCTGAATAGTCTCCACTTGTACATTATCATTCAAGGGTCCATAAAGCAAATAAAGATGTTTTCCATAGATTGCTGTGAAAGTGGAACCATGGGGACAGTTATATCAATACAGGAAATCCACTAGAACTTGTATTACCTGCAGTATTCATGCATTTATAATACAGGTAAAATATATTGCAGGAGAAATGAAAAATGAAGATATCTTATGGGACTTAACTAAGTAAGTTTCCTGGCAATACAAAGAGAAACAGAAACAAATGAGAACAACACTGAGTAAAATCTTTAGAGACTTAAGTTCACTATTCTACAAAGACTGCATATGATTTTAAAATGACACAAGGGTACTGAATGCTTGTACATTAAAATGTAGCCCAGGTCTTCTAACCTCTTCTAGTCAAAAGGCTGGCACCTTGGGGACACAGTTCATTTTCAGTAAAAAAGAATGGCAGATTAGAATAAAATATGGCCATTTGTGTCCCTGGTGGTATTTACATTGGTTTTTATTGAGGAAAAAGTAAAAATAGCAGTTGATCCAAGTTAATGTCATTATCCATTCTGCAAGTGTTGCAGACATTGGAAAATCATCTGAAAAAGAAGTCAGTTACACCTAATTCTAGAGGGTGACATCTGTACAAACACTTTGACAGAGAACTGCTGTCCCTTTCATTTGCCCGATGTTCCCTCACAGTGTGTGAGGCTCAATCAGGGGGACCCATAACCAACTTTACCAGTACTCTTTGGATTTTTCTGATTTAGGGAAAAATTTAGTTTTTATGTATTTATTCACTTTTTTAAAGTTTTATTAATTTTCCAGTTGTTTACAGAGTTATGTAATTTAGGATTACAACTTCATTTCATAAAATTTGATACTCATTGTTTGATAAGGACACTCAATGGTAATAAAAGAAACTTATTTCAACAAAATAAAGGCCATCATTATGCACAACCACGGCCAATATTATACTCAGAGTTGAGAAACTAAATTCATTTTTCCTAATGTTAGGAACTTGGCATGGATGTCCGCTCTCACTACTACTGTTCAACACAGTGCTAGAAGTCCTAGCTAGAACAATTAGGTGAGAGAAAGTAAGAAAAGAATCCCAAATATAAAAAATAAGTGAAAACATCACTATTTTCAGATGACATGATAAAATATATCGAAAAAACTCTTATCAGAAAACTATTAGAAATAATATGCTTCCTGTAGCATGGAGCGTTAAGTTTTTAGCACTTGGCTCTTCTCTTGTTCTTTCCTCAAGTGAGGAGTGTACACATGTGAGGGCAGTGCCCCACCCATACTGCAGGTACTGCAGAAAGCTCACCATGATGTTTTTGTGGATGAAGCCCCTCCGGTATCTAGCTGGTTTCAGATGTGGATATTCTTCAGTGCTGGTGATTTGAATATTCCAAACCTTTTTCCAGGCCTCATAAAGCTGAACATGTACAGGGTACACGCCCGAGTGGTGAGGTGCTACTGCGTAGCCCATGTCTGTTGGAATGCCATGCTCCTAAAACCAAACAGATGATAATGAGAATGTGGGAAGATTATCTTGATACTATTTCTATGCTGCAATTTTAAAATACATTTAAATAAGTACTATAAATATATTTTTTTAAATTTGCAATTTACTTCATCATATGATAAAATGAAAGTCAGATGTAAAGATGTCTTGACATCATGAAAACTGGTGGGATTACACCAGTCTTGATGTCCATACTTTCGTTTTGAGGAGTTGGCTGGCCAGGACTCGTGACTTACGAGGAATTTGATAGAGCCTACATTTTGCGTATCCTACCACAGCCACCAATTCTTTGATTGCTCATGATTTCCACGTTAAATGAAAAACCTTTGCTACAAGCATCACTCAGCACACTTCACAAAGAAAACCAACATATTTGTTAGAGGGACAAAACCCATTCTGAGTTCACTAGGCCTGCCCACAGAATTTTATTTTGCCCATTGCCCACTTTCCTTCAAGTCTCCACATTTCTGCTGGTCCCTGTATGTGGGCCAGTAAAATATCATATTCCCTGTCTCTGAGAAGCATATCTTTCCATTGGATAATGTCTTAAAATTTTATGGAGCAATCTTCTTTATTTATTTTTTTTAAAGATTTATTTATTTATGCATACAAGCACTGGGGTACAGGTCAGAGGTGTGGGGGTGGGTGAGAGGATTCACCACAGAGAGCGGGGAGCAGAACAGGCAGATCAACTGAAGTACACTGCTGAGGGGAGCAGCGGGCACAGCAGGAGAGGTCTACTGCACCATGCGGGTCCCCTCCCTGGCCGGCAGCAGGGATCGAACTCATGCTGCAGTGGCTGCGGTTTGCTTCATAGGTTTGCTTCATAGTGTGTTGCTTAACCCACTGTGCCACCAGGGAGGCCCTGGAGCAATCTTCTTTAAAGTCAACCCTGATTATAGTGAAAATAGAAGGTAATGAAAGAACAAATTATTCTGGGAACTTAGTTGATTTGAAATCAAGTTTTTTTGAGTAAAATTAGTTTATTTTTATAATTATTTAATTTTAATTTTTAGATGAAAGTATAAATATGACTTCATATACGAAAGCATATTCTGACAGCTGTGAAAATGTTGATTACAATATAGCTTTCTATATGAATTTCCTTTTTCCATTTGTTTTATTTTTTTTATGGAGATGATACTGTTTTACATCACTATATATGATTTAGAGGTACAGGATCATACCCTTCAGAGTATGTGACCACATCATGCCCACCACAAGGTATCCAAAGGTAGTTTAAAATTTACAGAACATACCCACACGCGGACTTGTAGAATAACTAATCAAATGTCATGATTGTCTATTCAGTTAGTTCTGACTGGGTCTATAAATCCAAAAATAAATCTCCATGAGGTTTAGATTATTTTGGAGGACATTTGTGACAACTTTGTATAGCTGTGCTTGTTCATCTCCACTTGAGATAGTCCATTATCATCCTGATGCATGAAGGAAAATTGCATGGGCATAATAGATGAAACATGCCTTTTATAAAAAGAACACTCTTGGCTTCAGTAGTTAGTTAACATGTATTTTTTTCTACTGAATGATATTTTTTCGTTCTGTATTTTCAATTGCTTTATAGTCTTCAAAAGTTCCACCCGAACAAGCTTCCTGTGAATGAGTCATGGCTTTTTCTTCATGACAGAGAGCAATTTCACATACAGAGGACCACAGTATCAGGCTGCTAAATGCACTGAATTGTGGAAATAGGCCACAAAGGGACATAGAAAAAGTGGATGAGGTATGACTAGCTGTATTTATTAGCGTAAATAACAACTGGAGGTGAATTAAGTGCACGAAGCATTTGAGTACAGAAGGAAAATAGGTTGCCGATGGTTAGTCACTACCTGATGGTTAGTATCTGTTCAGATGCTTTTATAGGGCATACAAGACCCTCAAAATTGATCCCAGCTTCCCTGCACAGCCCATGTATCAGTGTTCACCCTCCCCATTCCTAAACTCTGATGATTCCCCTCATGTCTTTGCTGTGTACTGTACACATCATGCCCCCAGTTGGAATGCTCCTCTTATAAACTCTTCTCATCAGTTCCAAAAACTGTTGTTAAAGATGCTGAACTGGGAGCTGTCACATTGCCACTATGAGACTGGATGGTGGCTCCTCTTGGCTCCATTTGATATGTTCTTTTTTCAAGGTTCTCCATGTCATTAAATGATACTATCATCAACCAGCCAATTGCTGAATTCAAAAGATAGATGTTATTCTTGATACTTGTTTCCTGATCCTCTCCTGAATTCATTCCATTACCACATTCTTTCAGTACTATCTACAGCATGTCTTAAATCTACCCACTTTTTTCCAACTCTATCATCATCACCCTACTCCATCTACCATTTTATTCCATGGCTTTCTAGATTAGACTCCTAATTAATCTATTTCCTCTCTTGTCTTCTTCCTATCCATTCTGTACATAACAGCCAAAATAACACATAAACGACACAAATATGATCATGTGACTTTCTATAACAATCTTACTCGCACCTAAGATAAAATACAAAATTCTTAGGATAGTCACAGACCCTGCCTCAATGACCCTTGCTTCTCTCTCTCTCCCCTCATTATATACCACCCTCCACACATCACTGTGTTTTCTTCATGTTGGTCTCCTGAAACTCACCAAACACTTTCTTACTCAGCATCATCCCCTACGTGGTTTTCTCAGTCTGGAATGTCCCTATTCCATATCCTCACTGGGACAAATCTGACACCTCTAAAGGTATCTATTTATTATTTATTCTGTCATAATGTTGAAGAAGCTTCCTTGCTCCATCTAAATTAAGTCACATTAAGATTTCCTGTAATATCCTTTGTTTATTTTTCATAGTACACAGCAAAGTTTGTCAGCAAATATCCTTAATATCTTTCTTCCTCAAGAAATAACAAGCTCCATGAGTTTGGATTCTGTTTTACATAAAACTCTATATCCTGTATCTTTCCAAAGCAAGCAATCAATACTTGTGAGCAAGTGCCTGGATTGATTCTGACCACAAACTCTTCATTCTCATTTTCAATTTGTTTTTTTTTTAAAAGATTTATTTACTTAAGCATACTGGGGTGCAGGCCAGAGTTGCGGAGGATGAGAGGGTTCACCAGAGACAGGGTGGGGAACAGAACAGGAGGATTGACTAGAGTACACTGCTGGGGGGAGCAATGGGTGAGACAGAAGAGGTCTGCTGCACCACGTGGGTCCCCTCCCTGGCCCGGGATTGAACTCTTGCTGCAGTGGCTGTGGATGCTTCATAGTGTGGTGCTTAACCCCTTGTGCCACCAGGGAAGCCCCTCATTTTCAGTTTCTTAATGATCTCTATTATACACTCAGTTCATTTGCAATATGGGCATATAGTTCGCTCACAAGGAAATTTAAAACCTAAGTAATACTTGAAAACATGTTTGACTATAGTTCATTAACTCAAGTACAAATGGAACATTTATTTATTATTTTATTTACCTTTGTTTAAATTATACCTTATAAAATTAAAAACAGTAAGATTTTTTAAAATAATGTATTCAAATATTTCCAAATAGATACTGAAGATAGACAATTTTATCAAGCAAAAAGTGATGCAGTATTCCTTAGAAAAAATTTTCCAACAACCAACAGAGAAAGAAATGGTGCTTGGGTTTTGAGAAACACAAATTTATCATTGAAGTAATCATTGTTTAGATTATCTTTGACAATAATTTTATTTTTCTCTATTTCTCTATTTCAATCTTTCTCAACCAAAGAAAGAAATCTTTACATTCAATGATTTGAAGACTCTACCTATTTCCATTTTTCTTAAATTAGCTAGGATACAAACTAATGTAATTAAAAAAAACCCTTCAGTGATAGGGAATCAAACCTACATTCTGTTCTTTACACTAGAAATACACTTCCTTACAACATGATTTGGAAATAGTTTTAAATGCTTATCTGAAGTTCATATTCTGCAGAAATTTGCTTAAAATGCCCCATTTGCTTAGTATATAGAAGTTCATGCTTTGACTATCTCATAGTATTGAGCATTTACCTTTACAATTTATATGGGTTTATGATAAAGTGGTGGTATATTTTGGAGTTCTTTCTAGGAAAAAAAATACTTTGCTTTGATTTAAATTGTCTTCTTTAAAAGCTATGACTGTTTGAGAGATTATTTGACATAAGAAGGAATATATTTTCCAGATGATGAAGCATGTTTGGAGAATGAAATTAGAACCTTTTCACATAAGGACTTAAATGTCTGTGCATGCACACACATGCACAAACAATATGTGAAGAAAATAAATTTATAAAACTACTCTTGATTTGCAAAGCATTTTAAACTTTTATATATAATTGTTCTTGGTAAAACTAATGGACCACACACAAATTTTAGTTTATGATAACTTTGTGGGGCCTCTGGTATTTGGAGGAGTACTGCAGGGATTGCTGGGACATAGGGCAGGGAGGAGTAAGAAAGAGGCAGTGAAGGTGGTTCAATATATGTAAAGATACTATTCAGAGGCCTGACTTCCTCCTTCACCTAGAACAAAGGAGGCAAGTCAGAATTATTTTTTGATTAGGGAATAAAGGTCTGGTACTGAATGCTAAGACTTGTAAGTACTATAATATTTTCCTGTGAGAAACAATAGTATTTCTGATATGGTTTAAAATGAAAGACTTTGAAAGAAATGATTACCTTATGGTAGGCATCTGATTTTTTATTTGTTTTCAATCATGACTGATTGTACAAGTAGTAACTAAGGTTTGGGTTTAAAATTCTGTCTCCTTGATATAATCTTTTGTCATTTTAGAAGTGATCTTATATTCAGATGCTAAGTATAAATGTACTATTTTGAATTCATGATCTAATCTAAAACTAACATGTATAACTTTCTTCATACATATTTAAGAAAGTAGTGACTTCTTAAACTATGAGGGGCTTATTCACATATATTTGGTTAACGTTGATAGATTTGGCCATTAGATTTCTTTATAGTTTTTGTTGTTTGTTTTTTAACATGGTGCCCTTTAGTTTATAATATAAATGTGTTTGTCGGCTGATATGTGAAAAATACACTGTGATGATGATGTTGATTTGGATAGATTTGGTTTAATAGTTTTAAATCATCCTTTTTCCCCTAGCTGTTGTACTAAAAAATAATTTGGTTCCTGAGGGGTGAGAAACCCAAAGCCCTAAACCTTTGGATTCCCTCTTTTGTTGTTCGTGGATTCCTGTGATCTTAGATCTGAGTTTATGCTAACAAGATGCCTCAGGATAAGGTCAGGCCAAGCCTGAAAGACCAACCTTGTAAGCAGATAGTTGAGGCTTTGAACCAGGTGATTGTAGCCTGATCCAAGGTGGGGAGTAGAGTTGGAGATTGAGTTCAGTCATGTGGGCAGTGATTCAATTGATTATACCTATGAAATGAAACCTCAGTAGGGCTTCTCTGGTGGCCTAGGGGTTAAGTCTCAGTGCTGTCATCACTAAGGCAAGAGTTCAATCCCAACCAGGGCGCTAACCCCTATCTGGCACAGCAGACCTCTTCTGATTGCCCACTGTTCCCCTTAGCAGCGTGTTTCAGTCAATCTACGTGTTCTGTTCCCCACTCTGTCTCTGCTGAATCTGCTGAGAACACCCCCTCCCCCCCACCTTACCTACATCCCAGTTCTTCTACTCAAAAATTTTTTAAAAAGTATAAAAAAACAGAAATGAAACCCCAACATAAAGTCAGGACCAAGGTTTAGTTGAGCTTCCCTGGCTGAAGATACAGTCTTATGAAGAGGCACAGAAACTCCAGGAAGGTGGTATTTTCTTGTCTAACAGAATAGATTTTATTTGATCTTATTTTAAAGATTTATTTATGCATACAAGAGCTGGGGTACAGGCCAGAGTCACAGGAGGTGAGTGGATTCACTAGAGACAGAGTGGGGAGCAGAAAAGGCAGATCAACTGAAGTACACAGCTGAGGGGAGCAGTGGGCGAGGCAGGAGAGGTCTGCTGTGCATTGTGGGTCCCCTCCCTGGCCAGGGATCGCACTGCTGTGCGGCAGATGCTCACAGTGTGGCGCTCAATCTGCTGGGCCACCAGGTAGTCCCCAGAATGGATTTTAAATGGCACAGTACAGTACCAAAGGTAAGAAAAGGCTTTGGATAAAGGTGCACAAGGCATTAACAATGGGATCTTGTGAAACAGCAGGGCATTATAGTAACTCACAAAACAAAAATATCATCTTATCCTTCCTAAGTTACTCAGCTCTGGACAAGAGGATGTAGTCATTAGTTACACAGTGAGAGAAGAACTATATTCAACCGTATTCAATAATAGCAAATCCATAGCAATGAAACTGTCAGCGTCCCAAAGCTTTTAGGCTTGGTAGCAGTACAGCACCAGGGAAAGAAATAGATTTAGGAGTCCCAGGCTCAGTTTCAGTGTTGCCCTTCCTTAATGTGGGCCTTTGGGCAGGTGAGACAACTTCATGTAACTTCAGTTTGCCAAGAAGGAGCATTGAAACTAATTATCTCACAGAGTTGTAGAGAATGAAAAATATAAACGATGTAATTGATCCAGTGCCATTTAATTTCCATTCATTTAATTAACATTGTTCTTTTTCTATGAGACAACAGTAAACAAAGGTAAACTAAGAACTTTTCCATCATCACTTTTAGCCCCTCCAAAAAAAGAAAAAACCTCAGAATTCCTGTTTAATAACATTCTTAAAAGACACACTATGATTCGTGATTGTATTTTTTAAAAAAAGTTTTATTAAGCAGTATACATTTCTCCTAGAAAAAGTAATATTATATATCAGGTAGGAGGTAAAAATACCTTTAGTACCATTAGTTTAATGAGGCTGTGCAATGACATCAGCAAAACCCCTTCCCTGTCACTGCATACCCCATTTCAAGCACTAATCTAGTTAACAATTGAAATATTTGAAAGATTAATGAAAACCAAATGCACTAACGGATTCCAGAAATAAACTTAAGCTAATAATTCAATACTAGTACTAAAAAGGTGTAACAAAGCATACTTCCCTTTTGCCTTCATTTTCACTCTTGACTTATAAGAATTATTTGGGCGAGTGAAAGATTTTCTTCTAGTCTTCCCTAACAATAATATCACTTATTTCAAGTAAGTTTCCATTTAGTGGAGCATAATACAGTTTTCCACTCTTAGATTTCCCTTCAGAATTTGCAGTCTCGTCGTTATCTTTCTTGAGTATCTCATAAATAAATACACGATGAAAGGGTGCACTTTTGTAAGAATACTTGAAAGAATGATGTAAACACTCCTACTCTGTATAAGCCTGGTTGATTTATTTGAATTGTTGCAATTTCTTTAAGAGAACACATGAAGGAGTGTGCAGAAATGTTAAAAAATAAATTTATGAAGCTTTATGTTTTTTTGCTGTAGTAAAATAACTGAAAGTAAAATTAACTGAGGAATTGGAAGGGCTTGGTTTAATACAAATTTCTTAGAGCTTGAAGTGGTGAGTTTTAGTGGCCTTTGGGGTCCTTCAGTGTAGTAAAGCCAGAAACATTCAGAAATAAGCTTAAATTTACAAAATACTTGTAAACACATTTAATCTTTCTGAAAATATACAAGGTTGATTACCCTAGGAATTTTTAAGTCTGAATCGTACTAATTTTGAGGATTTATATCCTAAAAGAATAGAAAAAGTTGAATTTGATTTTTGTTATAACTATAATTTTAATACCTTCTGAAACTTAAAATAACCAGGACAATTAATTGCCTGTGGTGCTACAAATACTAACACAAAACATTACCCAAATCATATCCATAGCTATTTAAGAGAAAACTATCATGGAAAGTTCATATTTTAATATTCTGAATTTGAGTTAAAATTATAAGTCTCTGAGGAGGTAATAACAGGATTATAAGGGTTTTATAACGGCAGTCACTAATGGTAGCACATCCATATCAACTTACGATTATATAAACCATGTTAGTTATGTGGACTTGGAACTTGACAGACTGGTGATCAAATCTTTTCTCCTGCTTTTATGGGCTGTGTGATTTTTGGAAAATTAGATAAGCTTCCTGAGTCTCACGTCTGTATTTTCAATACGAGAACAGCCAGCCTCACAGGGGTTGTGAGGATTAACTGCAAATACTGGGAAGCACTAGCACAATGTTTAGTAAACATCTGGAGCACAGAAATTTCTCTTCCTCCATTTCCTCTGGAGAGTCAAGAATCTTTCTGACGGAAACACAGAATTCTGTTTCCTTTAGGGAATCAAAATAATAGAACTTCAAGTTTTGTAGCATTCTGTGATCAGAACATAAGTTTAAAAAAAAGATGGAGAATTGGGGGGACTAGTTTCAATGTTACTGCAATAATCTCAATGTAGGATGAAACTTGGTAGAGTGAAGATGGGAAATACTGGGTAGAACAAATTCAGAGACACTCTTGAATGATTACAAACATGGGGTAGGAGATGAGGACAACTAAGCAGAGGCAAGGTCAGCCCTTGCATGGGGTTTACTGTTCTCTCTTGTTTTGCCATTATCCATCTCTGCTATGCTCATATCTCTCAGCAAACGTGTCCCCTCCATTTTACAAACTGTAAAGCAGTGAAGGAGGAAGGAGCAGTCAAGTTCAGAGCAGCGTGCATGAACCTGCTTTAGGCTTTTCCCATCCCCACTTAGCATGTGACTCCAGCTCAGAGTTTCTTAAGGAAATCACAAAGGTTTTAGTTCATTTTGTGTTCAAATAAATATGAGGAGTAGACTATTTCATGTAGGACATGTACTAAATTTATCTTTCAGTTTACAAGACCAGCTTAAATCACCCTATATATGCTGAATTTGCAACATAGCTTTTTATTAGAGGAAAGAGAATGAAGTGAATAATAATTTTTCTAAACTCTCTAGCTTGTTAGAGATCATGAAATCTTCTATAGATGGAAGGTTGGGGGTGAGGTGGGAGTTAATCTGGAAAGGAGTTTGCAAAGAAAAGGATTCTAAGTTCGCAAGGTAATCAAAATGATTTTCAAAAGTTTAATGATAGATCTAAATGAGACGAAATCAGTACCACTAGAGATATAGACTGTAGGAAGCTATCTCATTTAGATAAAATATGGAGGTTCTAGAGAAAAAGCAGCTCTTTCATAACTTTAAATAAATATGCAGGGATAGAAAATTGGAAGGTTCAAACCTTGATGCTATTTGTGACCTGTGTTACTTTTATCCTCCTCCTCATTCATCCAGCCAAAAGCCCTATTATTCGCTCAGAAAGTTTTCACATTTGCCTCTGTAATTTCACTCCCACTGGAAGAGCTGCTCTTTCATTCCTTCTTTTTTGATTAATCAATAGTAATGCGATTTGTCTGCTTACCTCCAACCTCCTCCTGCTTCTCTCCATTCTCAACACCCTTGCTTTATTTATTTTTTTTAAAGATTTATTTATTTATACATACAAGAGCTGGGGTACAGGCCAGAGTCCAGGGCGGTGAGAGGATTCACCAGAGTCAGAGTGGGGAACAGAACAGGCAGACTGACTGAAACACACTGCTGAGGGAAGCAGTGGGCACAGGAGAGGTCTGCTGCGCCATGTGGGTCCCCTCCCTGGCCGGCAGCAGGGATCAAACTCGTGCTGCAGTGGCTGCGGTTTGCTTCATAGTGTGTTGCTTAACCCACTGCGCCATCAGGGAGGCCCCCAGAATATTAATATTAATAGTCATTCTAGCTATTTTCTAAAGAAACTGACTATTTATAGGATTCCTGTTTATACCAGGGTTTAAAATAGGTTCATTGTACAAAAATGAGAAATGTCGTGTTGTGTTGTGTGTGTGTGTGTTTAAAAGAAAAAATAAAAATAAAATAGGTTCAGGGGTTGAAGAGATATAATCACGGCCAAAAGTCAAGTAGTGAAACTAACAAGAAAGGTGAAATATAATATGAAAGAAGCTACATCTCAGAATTAACTTATTTTCCATAAGTTGCTAATCAAAAATGACTCTGATCAACAAAAGATTAAACAAAGAATATTATACCATGTTTATTACTGTGTGGGGGTGTGTTGAAATACTTTGATGAAAGAGAAAAAAACCAAATAATCACTTTGTTTTAAGGAGAACAGGCTTTCAAAATACTTATGGGTGTATAAACATAAAATTAGGTGAAAAGACATGATAAAGTAATGTATAAGCTATCATAAACTCAGTTTTTCTAGAAGTATACATCTTAAGGTAATTAAAAAATAGAAATTATAGATTTCTAATTACTTTCACATTACTTCTAAATCTGCTCAACCTTCTTTGATGAAGAAGCTAAAGTCATGCTGATAAAATATAAATTATATGGATGATTCAAGCTGGGAAACATAAAAACATACTACCTAATCGAATCATTTACCCTCAGTATGTTGATCTGCTGAAACAGGGAATATATTACAAATATGACATGGTAAAATGACAACTGTAATCTCAAGGCTAGCTTTTGGTTAACAAAATCAATTGTATAAAAATAAATGCCTGAAGGTTTAATAAATAGATCATGGACAGATGACCCGAGAGACTCAGGTATAACATAATATTTTATGTGATCTTACTAGTATGGAAGCTTCTCAGCATATTAAAAATATATTTACATATGATCCAGCAATTCAACTTCATCCCTTGGTATCTACTTGAATCACTTGGAGGATATATATATGTTTATTGCAGCACTATTTACAATAGCCAAGCTATGTAAACAACCTTAGTGTGCAACAATAGATGTGTATTAAGAAGATGTGGTACATATACACAGTGGAATTCTTCTTGGCTATTAGAAAATTAGATAAACTCTTGTCATTTGCTACAACATGGGTGAAACTGGAGGGGATTATAGTAAATGATATAGAGCAAAAGTACAACGATAAATACTAAATTATTTCACTCATGTGGAGTACAGAGAAACAAAACAAAGGAAATTCCTACAGAGAGTATACACCTATCCAAGAGTATGCTCTTCAAATGCAGCCAGTCAGTTCAGAGTACCTACCCTTAGCCCCATCCTTTATCTGCTGATATATCCTTATCCTGGTCACCTCAGGGCCAGGCAACAGATGACAATATAGGGGCCTTTTAATTCACTTCCCTTGAAATTATTCAAACTAGCCAATTCTGAGCTTTCACATCCAGTCATGTGCTGCCTTTTCCCAAAACAAATCCTCTTGCCTGCACTTCCCCCTTGATCCTTCTCTTCAGTAGCCATTGTCTCCTGATTAGTTTTGGCCCCACATATTTGAATAATAATAAAACACTACATTTTACAACAATAAAGTTTTAGGATCCAAAAGAAAGACATATATTTTCATGTAACAAACACTGAGCACCTACTAGGTGTCAGTTACCATTCAGTGTATATATACTTATCTAGAGTAGAAGAATTGTACTTGACAGTATAGTACTATACTCCCTCTTCTATGACTTCCTTTCTGAATGCACTTATTCAAGTCCATTCCAGATCATATGACTCACTGAATATATAAAGGGGTGGTACTCAAAATATTTCCAAGCCAACTAGCCATCGACAACTCACACCTTCTGCTAGCTGTAGAGCTGGAGCTGGATGCTAGAGACTGTAAGTCAGGCCTCTTTAATTGCTAAGTGAGTGGAAGATTTGGGACACAGTGGCGAAAGGTTTGAGAGGCAGTTAGTAAGGTTTGAAAGGCATTTCAGCATTTTCATAACTGGTATGATCACACCAGTATTTGTACAGTTAATATTCATGCTGAAGATATATCCCATTTTTCTACCTTTTGCCTTTTCCAAATTCCTTCAGCTACTTTTATGAAGTAAGTTACAGATATCACCATATAGGTCATTTTGCTCAGAATAATGGCTGGGGTCTTTCATGAATGGTGGTATTTGTATTACGCCAGCAGTGGTCTACAGCTCAGAGGGACCTTCTGCATCCCGACTTGAACTCTATTTCCATTAGGTTCACTAGAATTATACTTTGTTTTCAATATCAATTAAATGAACATCTAATGCCCCTTTTTATAAAATGCTTCACTGAAGTAAAGATGATAGAATTCATTCTATCTGGCAAGCAAACTAATGAAAAGATTATCATATATTCCTTAAGCCAGCAAGTCTTTCAATATATTCTAAATTACATTTTGATACTATAATCTTTATTTCTGTATTAGAAAAGTTAATGTGCTCACTAATCTAAAAAGTTGCATAACTGACAATACATTCCAGTTAATGTAAATTAGCAGGTCTGCTGAACTTAGAAAAGAGAGAAAGAAGGACAATATTTGAAAGAATAATGATAATGCAATCAAAAGTGCAATCTTTGGCAAGATTTTATGTTTACACAAACACTGTTCTACTACTACTACCACTACCACCACCACCACTACCACTACCACCACTACTACTACCACTACCACTACCACCACTACTACTACCACTACCACTGCCACCACTACTACTACTACTACCACCACCACCACCACCACTACTACTACTACTACTACTACTACCACTGCCACTACTACTACTAATTTCAATAGTTTTATCCATAACAGTGCTAAGTATCATCTGGTATTGGCAATGAATTCTTAAATAAAATTTTCTAATTATTATATCATTGAAAATTAAACTACCATAAACACCAACATTTAGATTAATTTTTTCAATTGAGAGTATATATATGGTGATGATTTCTTTTGGAGGTCTACATTCAATAAGTTATTTTACTTATTGGAATTTTGTTCAATTTTTAAAGTTGTATGATACCTGATCTGGTGTTGTAGATCCATCATCATTATTATAGTTTATTCTTGCCTCAAAAATGGTACCTTTCTAAAAAAAATTACCTTCTGAAATGTCACTTAAGTGTCTGAATTAGCCTATATTTGGTAGCTGAAGATATTTTCTAATCAACTTCTTTTACTGCATTTCCTAATGATTAGAACCATCAAATGCAGGTTTGCTTGAAAGATTTGCTTGCCTTTCTGTAATAAGCTATTAGAATTTTCAAAGCTAAATTAAAAAATTCTCTTCTGGGTGTCCACATTGTGCAAAAGGATGTTGAATTGGATGTATTTGCTAAAACATAGTGAAAATAGCCAGTGTTTGACCATCAGTGATAGAGAAGGCCCCAAACAAGAGTTTTACATGGATGACTTAGATTCTCTTAGGTAGGAAGGTACTTTAAATGTATTCTAACTCAATCACTCCTTTGAATATTGTGTTCTATTCATGACCTCCAATCTTGTTTGAACACTCAGGTGTTCCCATTGCTTCTCTTTGTATTCTTTCACTTCCTTCTTTGGAAAACACTCATGCTCATTGTTAATTCAGAACTCCAAACAAGCTGGTGGAGAAAGTAGGATGTGACCCAATTTAGAAAGCCAATATTAGGTTAAGCCAATATACAGGTTAAGCTTTTGCTTGTTCTAAGTAGTGAGAAGATAATTAAAGCCAAATTTTTTCTAGAATAGTTTCCGCTGAGTTAAAGTAGCTTTTATATCTACACATAAAAAAGAAGAAGGCTAATGAATGCATAGTAGGCTGTCTGGACTCCCTCCACGTGTTTGTGTGTCATTAGAATTTTTAAAAATGGAGATAAAACAACATCTCCTACCCAGCACATGTCCTAGTGGCTTGTTAATGACTGCATATTATCTCCTCTGATCCCAGTCACATTATCCCACATGCTGTACTTTTAAAAATAACCTTTACTGTAAATTTCCCTGTGCTCAATCAGAAACTCTTCATTGTGAAACAGTATCTTGCTTCAGTCAAGCAAATGTTCCATCCTTGTCACATGTTGCATTTGCCATTAAAATGGTTTTCTTCCCCTTCCTATGGCCTTCCTCTACTGAGCTTTCATGAACTTGTATCACAATTTGGTATCTTACCTGGTCTTTTCCCTAGCCTCATTTCACTCCAGTTCTTCCTGGCACCAAAGTCTTATTTCAGAGTGTTGCTGAAATTCTATTTCCACAAAAACATTTCCCTGGCTACTCTCAATAACACTTATTTATTTCTTTGAACTGCTGGTTTTATGTCTGTATGGTTTATTAGGTCAGGATATTTCATTCTGTTGAAGAATTTTTCTGTGTACATGTTTCACTCTCTCAGGAAAGGAAGGATGGAAACTCCTTCTGGACAGGAGCTATGTTGTATGAGCTCTGACCATAATGTCATGTCTTGAGTTCTCAGAGTGTCCTGTAAAGTTTCTCTTAAGTTAGAACCATCACAGTATTAAGCACAGTAATTAGAACCACGGATACACTCAAGAGTCACAAACTGAAAGACTCCAAAAACAAGTTGTTCTAATGATCGCATAGAAAAGCATGATTAAAAAGTGCCAATATAATATTCAAAGTGAGTTACTTACTAAGGCAAATTTTTTGTTGAGAATCATCTGCTCCACCAAAGATGACTCATTGTGGAAGAGGTGGGGCTGCATGTGACTCCACATGTGGGGAAACCACCAGAACTCCTCCACTGACCCTAAAAGATGGTCATCCCCTTCATCTTCCTCTTCAGTTCCTTTGAGGAGAAAAAGATTATTCAGTGAATTTGTTATACTGGTCTTTCTATCTATCTATCTATCTATCTATCTATCTATCTATCTATCTATCTATCTATCTATCTATCTGATTATGTATTCCTATATATGTATTTCAGAGACACAATTTATACTTAGATAAATATAATACTTTGTGCATGAAATGTAGCAAAGAACATATACTATTTGGGTAACAACCAGAGACTGTGTCAAAAGCAGAGATCTTTAAACATGAGATGTGGTTAAAAATTCTCTGCAAGATGGAAATACATAGCCATTTCCAAGGACATCAGAACTCTTAATTTTTAGCACATCTGTATGATTTCTAGTTTGGAGAGAATGGGGTAATTGGGAAATGTACTTGAAGGAATATGAGTAATAAAATCTGTGGCAGAGCTCCAGGAGTAGTTCATTCCTACATGGGTTATATCAAATCAGTCACAATAAAATACCCCTATAATTTATTTGACATCCTCCTTAGGCTTGATAAGCTACTCAAAAATATATAGTTAGAAGTGATGTATAAAAAGGAGAAAAAGGGAAATGTAGGAATTGTTATTCGGAAAATTAGAGAAAAACCTAAGTCAAGAAAGGAGAAAGGACAGAAGAGATGGAGAGAAGCTGAGAAGCAGTCAAATCATAGTAACACAATCCCAGTGCTCCCGGGGAGTATTCATGGTTCTTCTGCTTGTCCTTTGTCTCTAATTCTTAGAAGCAAACTTTACATAAAAAAAAAATCGTATTTTCTTGAAAGCCAGTCCAATTATTGTGTTTGTAAATTTTCATGTTTGGGCTTGTTTTATTTCCTCTATTTCCCCCCATCTGTAGTTTACTTGACGGTGAACAGTTTTCTATAGTTTTCATAACTGAGGGGGTAGGAGACTCTTTGTACTTCCCCAGGTACTTTCTTTACTAAAGCATGAAATGAGAGCAGTGTAAGGTCCTCCCTCCTGTACTGGTATCAGAATATGATATTGCTCATCACAGAATGATGCAGTAACATTTAAATTTCAGCCACCATCACCAAATCCAGTAAGATCCTAGAGCCATAGGCTCTGGAAAAATGTCCCATCTGTGTTTAAAAAATTTCCACCCATATTTTCAATACCAGTTATGATGTGTCTGGTTTTAATAAGACCCTTCAGGCTAGGATGGAGGATATCCTGCTGCCCTTGTCTAGCCTTCTGAGCCCAGTGCCAATTACCACTCTTCTTTCATTAAGTTTCCCAAGAAAAGGAGGGCAGAGCCTGCTGGCAGGAAAAGAATAATATCCTTTGATTTATTGGGCAATGAAAGCCACTTCCAGATGCAAGCACAGTACAAGGCTACACAGACCTTCGAACTTATAAAAGAGGAGCAAGGATTAGTGATATCGAATGAATGGAATAACATGATCTTTCAGCAAGGGCAGTCTTCAGTTTCATTTTCATTGGTGAAGAATCATGCTATTCCACTCATTTGACATAGGAATAGGAAGATGAACTCCATTCATGCCAGGGACCTAGATTCTATTACCTTTGAGGTATAAATAATATAGCCTGGTAAAGAAGCATTGCTAGGTGTGCCTGGGTTTTTGGTTTTTCTTTTTGACGTAAGGATCATGTCATTTGGTTCCCCTGCAGTTAAACATCTCCATTTATGTACAAGATACTCTGCTTCTGCACAACATTTTGTGTGTCCTCGGGACACTGTGTTAGTTACAGCTACTGCCAGTTACTTTCTGCAGTCTTACTCTGCCATACTGAAAACAGATAGAAGACTCTTGGGGTTTGCCAAATAGCGATTCATTCCTGATCTCTACCTTCCCTGGGTAAGGTGAGTATGTAAGGTGAGCTGAAATACACTAGTTTATGAAAAGTCACCCCCCCCCCACTACCGTAATTTCTATTCCTTATCTCATACCACCTGTCTTCCTCTGTGTCTTTCTTCTCATACCATCTTTTATTTATTTTTTGTGGTGTGCAGGTGAGGCTGACACTTTATTTTTTTAAAGATTTATTTATTTATGTATTTAAAAGGGTTGTACAGTACAGGCTAGAGGTGCAGGGAGGTGAGAGGATTCACCAAAGACAGAGTGAGGAGGAGAACAGGCAGATTGACTGAAATACACTGCTGAAGGGAGCAGCAGGCGAGGCAGCAGAGGTCTGCTGCACCTCGTGGGTCCCCTCCCTGGCCGGGGATCAAACTCGCACTGCTGTGCACTGCAGATGCTTCATTGTGGTGCTCAACCTGTTGTGCCACCAGAAAGGCCCTTAGGCCATCTTTTTTAAGTTGTAGAGCAACAGAGATCAGGGTTCTTTAAAACAGTAGCTCAGGCATTTCTTCCCTTTCTTGAATATCATGGTGAGAACTGCTATTAAAATATTCATATATTTGAATCATGCATGGATTAGACAAATGATGTCTGCTCTTTGCAGATTTATGTGAATTTACAGTAGTCATAATCTTATGCCTTTCTTTTTTCTTTATAGCGCTTATCTTATTTCCTTTAGTCCTAATTTAGGGTTGTTTTTCAGACTAATGACACAGTATAGACAAGTGTCTACTGATTGTTACTTTAACCATTATGATGAAGAGCAGCTGATACATATTGTGGTGGATTGTCCTGGGCTCTTGATACCCCTTTATCTCCCTGAATGTCCACCTTTGTCCGAGCTGAGCTGGAGGAAGGGAAAAATGGAAATCAAGTTCCTTAATTTTAGGTATCCTTTCTTGTTACAAAACTGCATTGAAATCTTACAAAGTTATTACAAATTACTTATTCTATCTACATTTAAATAATTTTCATGTCTTGTGTTATTTCCTACTATATTACTATAGTTAAAAAAAGTCATTGATTCAGATTTTACCTTTTGTTAAACATTGCGTTAACTGTTATACAAGCATCTTCTCATTTAATTTTCACTACAACTCTGAGATAAGGACCCCTGCTAACTTCATTTTATAGATACGGAAATTAATATTTGGAAAAGGTGAAGTATTAGAAGTATTAGGAGTATTCTAATACTCCTAAGTCACTGAGAAGGTTGGGAAGGAACCTGAATTCAGACTCAGTAGCTCCAAATTCAGGGTGCTTAATTTAAGTCATTGACCAAATATGGAGTTTGGAAATAAGAACAGTAATCACTGATTCAAATAACACTTCTCTTCACATTGTTAACTAATTCAATGATATGGTTATAATTTGTAAATATTATTGGTAGAAATATGGAAGTTACATACATATATACACAAATAAACTCTTATGTGCATTTATGTTATATTGATTATAACATAAATTGATTATATTGATATATGTTATATTGATAAAAGAGAACTATGCTTTTTATGTCCATCTATTTCTTATAAAATGCACAAATCCGTCAATATTAAAATAAATTAGAAAAAGATGAAACCTCCTGAAATAAAATATTGCTATTATTATAGTGCTGTTTTTCTCCTTTCTTTCAAGATTGAATAAAAATCAATAGAATTTTTAATAGAAAAAGAGTAAGAGAATTCCTCTTTCTCCACATCCTTGTCAACATTTGTTGTTGCTAATTTTTTTGATATGTGCCATTCTCACTGGTGTAAGGTGGTATCTCATAGTGGTTTTGATTTGCATTTCTCTGATTACAAGAGAAGTTGAGCATTTTTTCATATGCCTGTTAGTCATTTGCATTTCCCCTTTGGAGAATTGCCTTTTTAGCTCTTTTGCTCATTTTTTTGACTGGATTGTTTACTTTGTTTTTGTTTAGTCTGGTTAGTTCTTTGTGGATCTGACCATCACCACTCTTACTTAATATTGTACTGGAAATCCAAACTAGTGCCACAGGCAAGAAAAAGAAAGTAAATTCGTATGGCTTGAAAGGAAGAAATACAAATTTCACTATTCAAAGTTACATCTTTGTATAAGATCCAAAACAATCTACAACTAGAGATGTAATAAGTGAATGTAGGAAGTTGCTTAATTCAAGTTCAGTATAGAAAATCAATTTTGTTTTTGTCTGCCATCAACAAAGAAATGGAATATGAAATGAAAAATAGCATCATTATTTTTAAAAGTTTAGATATTACTGACATATAGCATTATGTTAGTTTTAAGTTTGTAACATAGTAGTTGACATTTGTATATATTATGAAATGGTCAGCAATGGTAAGTTTAGTTAGCACCTATCACCACACACAGTTACTATTTTTTTTTTTTGTATGATGAAAACTTCTAAGATCTACTCTGCAAATTTCAAATTTCAAAGACAGTATTATTAATATTGTCCTTATGACTTATTGATAACTGGAAATTTGTAACTTTTGACTCCCTTCATCATTTTGCCCATTCCCTACCCCGTCTTTGACAACCACCAGTATGTTTTCTGTATTAATGAGCTTTTTATTTTTTGATTCCACACGTAAGTGAGATCATATGTACTTGTGTTTCTCTTTCTGACTTATTTTACTTAGCATAATGTCATCAAGGTCAATTTATGTTGCCTCAAATGGCAAGATTTCATTGTATTTTATGGATGAATAAAATTTCACTATATATGTATGTGTATTTGACCTCACATATAATCATCACATCTTTATCCATACATATTGATGGGCACTTAGGTTGTTTCTATATCTCAACTACTCGGATCATTCTGAAGTGAACTTGGGGTACATGTATCTTTTTGAGTTAATATTTTTATTAACTTCATATTAATACCCAGATATGAAACTGCTGGGTCTACTTCTAGTGATAGTCCTATGTTTAATTTTGTGAGGACCCTCCATACTGTTTCCCATAATAGTTGCACCAATTGGCATTCCCATTAACAACTTTTGTTAAGATTTACCTTTTTCTCAACATCCTCACCATCATTTGCTAATTATTATTTTTTTAATAATCACCATTTTAACAGGTGTGAGATGCTATCTTATTGTCATTTTGATTTGCATTTCTCTGATGACTCGTGCTGCTGATCTTTGGATGTATCTGTTAACCAACTGAACCTCTTTTTTTGAAGAGTATTTACATCCTCTGCCCATTTTTAAATTAATTGTTTTTTTTTATTAAGCTGTATGAGTTTTTTATATTTTGAATATTAACCCCTTTCAGATATATGATTAGCAAATATGTTCTCCCACTCAGTAGGTTTCCTTTCCATTTTGTTATTTTCTTTGCACACAAAAAAGGTATCTTTCACTGCTTTTCACATATATACAAAACTGAATTCTAGATGGATCACAGATATATACATTTTCCGAATGTAGGAACATATTTTCATGATCTTGCAGTATGTAAATATATCTTTTAAAAGACACAAACATTTGGCCATAGAGCAAAAGGAAGATAAATTTGACCATGTTAAGTATTTTTGTTCATCAAAAACACCATTAGAAGAATGAGAAGACAAGCTGCACAGGAGAAAGCATTTGTACCTAATAACTAATGGAGGAATGACTCAGAGAGAATATATAAAGAAATTCCACATATCACTAAGTAAAATAGGAAAAAAAGATACTTAACAACAACAAAAAAAAGGGATACCCAAAAGGGCAATAAATATGAAAGAAGTGCAATTTCCTCTCATCAGAGAAATGTACATTAAAGTCATGCTATATCTCTACATATCCACCAGAAAGGTTATAATTACAAAGACAGCATAAAATATTAATGAGGATGGAGAGCAAGAGGGAAACATATACTCTTGGGGATATAAATAGGTACACCACCTTTGAAGAATTTTTGGCAGTTTGTGCTAAAACTGATCATAACTGTCCATATAACTTGTAATTCTACTACAGGTTGATAGTTAACAGAAAAGATTACTTGTCCTTGGAAGGACAGGTAACATGACAATTACCAAAAGAGTCAAAGACTAGAAATCAGTCCTCCACATTTTAAAGAAATGGAATAAAGAAATATTGGCTATTCTAATGATGAAATACTATAAAGCAATGAAAATGAAAAAAATCCAACTATACACAGCAATATCTATGAAACTAAAATTATATTGAACAAAATAAGCTCGGCATAGAGAAGTCTATGTATACTTCCTTTTTCACTTAGCTCAAAGCCAGACTGAATAATATAGAAGACTGGACAGTGGTTTTCTTTGGGGAGGCTAGTAACTGGGAGCACAGCTAGGGGATTTCTGATAATATTCTCTTCCTTGATCTGCATGCTGGCCACATAGTGGTGTACATTTTGTGACAATTTGTGAGCCCTTATAATTATTATTAATGAACATTTCTGTATGTAGGATGTAGTTCAATAGGAAAGGAATACCATTAGATAATATAAGGTGAATGATTTTTTAAGTCACTAGCATTTTGTAACAGTGAAAAGGAACTGTGTTAAATGGAGTAGAAATTACAAAGAAAACAAGGGGTGGGGTTGCAGGCAGGAGATAACAGTGTGAACAGGAAGGCTATGCAAGTTTGAAGAAGGTGGTCAGAGAGGCCATGAGAACAGCTCCTCTTCTTTTTCTTACCTGTATGGTAAAATTTCCCTGAAAAGCCCAGGTTGAAGGTAAAATTTGTAATTTGTGCACGCAACAGATTCTGAGTATCAAGCAGAGCCTGAAACACATAATTGTAAAAAAAAAAAAAAAAAAAAATTGTATCAGGTAGAGGATGGCATTGAGAAGTTTTAAAAGATAACTTCCTTTTGCAGTCAAAGGATAAAACCAGTCCTTTATATGTGAGAGAATTAAATGATGGAAAGTAGTTTCTTTACCACTTTAGAACTAGAGAGATACTTTCCAGATTACATAAAAGCACACACACGCATTTATCCTTTAGCTTGCAATAAATCAGCAAAAAGTCTCAGCTAGAAAAAGGAGGCAAATGAAAAGTTTATTCTGAATATATCAAAGAAACTGCTATCTACTACATAAACTATATCTCCTTTTACCCCTCAGGGACATAGATCACCAGTTGTCAAAGAAGGAAACTCCTTTAAATAAAACTATGCAAGCACATATACTGAAAGGAACAGATTGTTATTGTCTTTGGTTTTCAAAATCTCTGACTTTTTAATCTCTAAATCTTAGAATTCTAAATGATAGTGATTGTTCTGCAAAAGGGGATATCATAATAAAGTAAACCTCTGATTTGCTCTTTCATTAACAAACAAAAAGCTCCACTTCTAACAAGTAAAGCCATTCTGAATCTGGTTTGTTACATTCTATAAAATATTTACCATGCTATGGATATTTAATAACTTTCTTTTCTTTCCCATGCTTATTTAAATGTTTATTCTTATGTTCCTCTCCCTCCTCCTCCTCCTCTCTCTCAGCTCCCCTCACACACACATACACACACACACAGTGGTAGTTGAGTAATCCTTGTTCCTCCTTTTCATAGTACAACTGGACCCACAACAAATCTTGTTTTCTTAGTGGTGTATCAGACTCCCTAAAAGCAACCTTTTCTTTTTTGAGGTGGGTTGGGGGCAGACATAGTTTTTCATTGTAAGATTATCCCATGCTTTTCTGCATTTACTGATATATGATTCCCCTTGTTGTGTAAAGCAAAGGAAGGGAGCTTCTGAATCTCAAAAATAGAAGACTGGTGTGTTCATGGATTTCCATACCTCATTATGGAAGCTAAAGAGTAGGTCCTTGGGCTAGGGAAGGAGGAGAATTCAGCCAGCCTAGAATCATGAAGTGAGGATACTCGTGTGTGGAGGGTGCTTCCTGGAGGTCAGTCGTGAGCCTCTCTGTCCTTAGAGAAGGAACATCAGGTGGGGAATCTGAAGGTCTGGAGATAAAGGTCAACCCTGAGATACACAGTTTACCCTCACTCAGTGGGCAGTTTGAGTCAGATTATCACAGTTGGAATTCTGGATTGACCTGTTGGTTTGGGGCATGCTGTTATCCTTCCCAAGCTGCAGACTCATTTGTAAAGGAGGGATAACAGTTACCTGAAAGCACTGTTATGAAGATTGAGTGAGAGCATTTATTATGCTCTTGGCATAGTGATGGGCAGAGTATGTGCTCAACAATCTTCAGTTGCTGCCCCTCTGTTATTGTTGCTGCTATTGTTATTTATTAATATGGCGATTGTTATTGTCAGCAATGTTAGACAATTCACATTCCAAACTTATGACTTCCGAAAGTGGGAACAGTGACCTAACTCATAGAACTCTGATGAAGATAGAAAAGAGGTAATATACGCAAGATTGCTTGACAAGCATTTTTAAAAAGTGTCATAAATATTAGATGTTGACAAATGATCAGAAATAGCCATATAACTATATTGATATATAATTAATGTTTATATTAAATACTGCCCTGTGGACCAGTAGATATTTATATACCAATGAAGTAGCCATTTCTGCAATAGAAAATAATTTTTACTCTTTATAAGAAACCAGTTTTTCAGCTAACTTGGAAATGCTTATGAAAGTATTGAGAGAAAATAATATCCAACTAAAATTGTTAGAGAATTGCATGATGAATATGATTTGACATAAAATTGACTATTTCTAAAATTTTTTAAGTTGTGTCTTCATGGTACCCCACTAATTTTATTTTTGTTGCTTCATGCTACAGTGCCCAAAATACTTGCAGGCATTAAAAGATCTAGTTGAAGGCAAAAAAAAGATGTAATTTAAAGTAAATGAGTTCTGAGAACTGAACAAAATGGAAGTTTTATAGTAATTTTGGATTTTCTCCAAGTTTACTTAACAGAATGAATATATCAATTAAACTAAATCAAAGACAGAAAATTAAAAATACTTGCAAAAAAGTTTCATATAGTTAACCATTTAAGTCATCATCACGCACGTGACACATTTGAGGGGAACATATGCTAATGTTTCATTTCATATTTATGCTTCCTAGCTTATATTTTGGTTTGTTTTATCTTTTGTAAGTCAACAAAAAGAGTTGGTTGGTCAAATTAAAACTGGGAACAAAATTTTAGGGTTAAGTGTAGTTTTTCTTCAGCAGGAAAGAATACATATGTTCCAGCACAAAAATTTCAGAGTTAATTTTTTTAGTCAACAAACTACTAAGTACAAATATACAATGTATCTAGATCTATAAAAGGAAACGAAAACAATTGAACAACTAATTATAAACTCTTGTAACTGTCTACACACACACACACACACTCAGGCTTAGAAATCATAGATACTTAATGTAAAAGATATCATTAGTCCTATTTCTGACCTAGTAAATATGACTTAGTAGATTTAACCCTGGTCACAAGGTGAGAGAAGTGCTGAGGATGTGATTCAACAGGGCTTTGGATTTCAAGATAACTGCTCTGTTGCTTGAACATTGAACACTGTTATCACTGACATCAACCCAGGATAATGGGAATAAAATGGCCACTTTGTGCAAAAGTATTTAACCTCTTATCAAAAAAAACCTACAGATGTAGAGCTGTTTCACCTAACAATAGCCTACCCAATAGTAAGACAGTCACTCAGCTCTTATCTGCCTATATTCTAAATTTAAAGTGTAGACCTTAAAAAGCAGGGGAGGGGATTGTGTTTGTTGTGGTGACTTAAAATACAAAAGCTGACATTTGGAGTGTTATTTTATACAATGTCCGTGAAATCTCTAACATTCAGGAAAATGGAGAGGGAACTTTCACCTGGGTGTTAGCTAATAACAGCAAGGGGTCTTAGTGATTATCCTCCTCCTTGCTAACATTGCCTTATGCCAAGGTCACCATCTGCTGAACCCCCAGACTTTGAGTGTGTCCTCACCCATGTGGTCTGCTGAGTGAACAGTAGACTCAGATCCTGCAAGACTCAGGTATCTGATTGTATCTGATTGCTATTTGATGGCTATGTGAGCTTGGATAAGCTAGCCTTTTCAAATCACCCTCCCTTCTGAGAAACAGGGACAACAGTATACAGCTCATAGACTTGTATGGCTATGTCCTGAGAAAACGGGTATCTAGCTCTAAAACCTTTCCTAGCACAGAGGAGTTTTAGCTCTATGAATGAAGTCCTCATCCCTTCCTCCCTCATCAACCTTAAAATACCTTACATTTCTTTTACTGAATTTCATCTGCTATTTCTTACTGGTAAGCACTTGGAATAAAATCAGGCATATACTTAAAATTTTAAAGAGTTTTTTAAAATGGAACCTTCACATTTTTGTGGTTGTCAAACCAGCACTGCAGATTTTAAACAAAAGTGTAAGCTGATCCGAGTAGCTGTTTACAAAAATCTCCACAGGGCTTTGCAATTCTTTCACAGTGACCTTAGTGAATTCTTCATTCTCCTGTTGAATGTTCATGCATTTTATTGTTTATATTGCAGTAAGAGAGTAAGGGCAAAGATTTTTATGAATGCTAAGGAGGAAAGAGTTACATAGTATTCTTGAATTATTTCCACTACATACTTAAATTGGTCCAGAGCATATATTATACTTAACCTCTAAATTATACAGATGAGAGATGGTTTTGCTAGAACATTTGTTCAGCTGCAATTGGGAAATTGCAAATTGGCAAATGATATGTGGGTGGGAAAATAGCAAACAAGTGCTACTATAAGTATTCACTTGAAATTGTTATGCATATTCTTCTTAGCTTATGGTTGGTATACATAAATAGTCAAAATACTAGTGTACTTTTTATTAAAAGAAAGAAATAAATATAAATAGTAGCCCAAATATTCTAACAATATAGTACCTTTAGGAAACTATGTTAAATATCATTGATTCAAGTATACAGAAAAGGGTTTTTATGTGTTGTTGTAAGCATATATTTTTAATTTTTTAAAATTTATTTCTTATTTTTAAAGATTTATTTATTTATGCATACAAGAGCTAGGATTCAGGTCAGAGTCACAGGCGGTGAGAGAATTCACCAGAGATAGAGCTGGGAGTAGAAAAGGCAGACTGACTGAAACACACTGCCAAGGGCAGCAGCAGGCAAGGCAGGAGAGGTCTGCTACGCCATGTGGGTCTCCTCCCTGGCCAGTGGCAGGAACCGAACTCGTGCTGCAGTGGCTGTGGTTTCCTTCATAGTGTGTTGCTTAACCCACTGCACCACCAGGGAGGCCCTATTGTAAGCATATATTTTTTAAAGATTTTATTTATTTATGCACAGAAGAGCTGGGGTATACACCAGAAGCACAGAGGGTGAGAGGATTCACCAGAGACAGAGTGGGGAGCAAAACAGGCAGATCGACTGAAATACACTGCTGAGGGGAGCAGTGGGAGAGACAGGAGAGATTTGCCGCACTGTGTAGGTCCCCTCCCTGGTCAGGCACTGCAGTGTCTGCCGAAGCCCCACAGTGCGGCGCTCAACCCCTTGCACTACAAGGGAGGCCCCTGTAAGCATAATTTTAACATCCTAATAATTTAAAATACTTGCTTCTAGCAGCAAAACAGAAAAGGAAGTAGAGGCATTGGGTTCCATCTGAGGGGATTGAGGAATCTCAACCATTTACTTTTCTTCTAGAACAAATTAGATTTCTTTTAATAGTTGCAAAGATATGTTGGAAAATCTCAAGTAGCACATCAATTCTGCTTAAGAGGTGAAAGCGCTAAGTGCTTTTTGAAAACACCTAATAAAATGTTCCCTAGCCCGGGCCCTCCCTGGTGGCACAGTGGGATAAGCAACGCACTGTGAAGCAAACCGTAGCTACTGCATCACGAGTTCGATCCCTGCCCCCGGCTGGGGAGGGGACCCACATGGCACAGGTAGACCTCTCCTGCCTGGCCCACTGCTCCCTTCAGCAGTATGTTTCAGTCCATCTGCCTGTTCTGCCCCCTGCTCTCACCTCCCCGTACCTCTGGCCTGTACCCCAATGCTTGTATGCATAAATAAATCTTTAAAAAAAAATGTTCCCTAGCCATTAACCCCCCACCAAGGAAGTTTGTGTTTTATGTTAAAGATAAAATGTGAGGTTGAAGCTGGACTATAAATCCCATGAGGTGGTGACTGTCCAACCAGCTCACTTTTCATTCCCAAAGCTCAGCATGAGTCACATCAGGAAGAGACAAGGGACAAGTCACCACTGCCTGAATACAGAAATGGCATTTCTGACTGACCAGTAATTCAGTAAGCTCACAAAGACCTGGCAATGTAACCAGTGAACATTCTTTTACTACTTTATGGTCATAAACTTTGTAGCTTGATGAAAAATTCCAAAATATTTAAAAATCAAAAAGTATTTATGAAACATTTTATTTTCAAATTATTTAGTAAAGTGCTAATATAAAGGCATTCCTTACCTCTGTGCTTCTCAAACTTCTGTGTACTTAAAGATCATCTGAGAAGCTTAATAAAATGCAGACTCCTGAGTTCTAACCCAGAAGTTCTGAACAAGAGCACTCATGTAGGGCCAAAGCATCTACATGCTTTTTATAAAGTGACATCATACGGCACTCTAAGAATCACTGTCTATTCCTTGATTTCAAATAGTTCAAGGTAGTTTCTAATTTATATATAGGCCTATTTTTCTTTGAGAATATGAAACCTTTGATGCCCACTCTCCAGCAAATTCCTAAGAACATGTAGTCATTGAGCTAATCAGAGATTATATGAGTCACATCAATAATGAGTATAGTGAATTATCAAATCAGAAATATTCTTTGAAAATGGAATATATAAAGAATATTGAAATTTGGTTGAGGTTCAAGAAATTGTGTTGGCCCCAAAGCACTCCAGTGGCTTGGATAGTTTGGGTTGGAAATTATATAACTAAGATTATAGCCTCCAGAATTTTATTTTGTCCTTACTTTTATTTTATTATTTAATTTTATTTTCCTTTTTAATATGAAAGAGAAGTAGTAAAACTTGTTGTCACTTACATAAAGTGTGGTTAGGTAGGGTAACCAGCTCCAACCTAAAGAAGGTTAGGTATGAGGACTCAGATACTTATAAGGATAGACATGGCTTAAAAATCAGAATTGCACAGACTGTACAATGGTTCAACTGCTGTAGAAAACAGTTTGGCCATTCCTCAATAAGCTAAAGCTAAATATAGAATTATCATATGATGCCGCAAGTACACTCATAGTTATTTATCCAGAAGAATTGAAGACAGGTGTTCAGACAAATCTTGTATAACACATTGATAGCAGAACTATTTACAACAGCCAAAAGGTGGAAACAACTTACATGTCAATCAATGGATGAATGAATAAACACATGGTAGTATATCTACATTCAGTGTCATATTGTTCATTTTATAAGGAATGAAGTGTTGATACATATTAAATGTGGATAAATCTCAGAAACATTAATGCATAGTGAAAGAATTCAAGCAGAAAAGCTCACATTAGATGATGCCATTGACATGAAATATCCTACCCCCCCTCTCCCAACCACAAATCCAGCATACCTTGAACAGCAGAAAGAGCATTCATAAATGCCACTTGTGGAAAGGGATCGAGACTATCCTGAAGCTGCTGAGATCTGCACAGATACAGCCATCTCCAGACCTGTCTTGCTTGTTTTGTGTGTTTTTATTTGTTCGTTGACCACCAGTTCCTGATATCCCAAAAGGAACACCAAAAGAGATGCCTGCTAGTACAGGCAACACAGTGCCCCGACAAATACAACAAATTAGAAAGCAGAGGTCAGGAAGATGAAAAACTACAACTAACCAAGCAAGCCCAAAGGGGAAAAATACAACACAAAAAGAAAACCAAATATAAGAACTCAGCAACGACCTAGAAAGATTATCCAACCTAACAGAAGATAATTTCAGAACCAGCATGACTGAAAAAAAATGACCAGTATGTTAAAAAGAATCAGTGATCTGGAAAAGGAGAACTACTCATTAAAAAAGACAGTAGAAGACTTGCAGGAAGATTAAAAACAATATATATGGGAAGCAGATTGGATGAGATGGAAGAGCAAATTAGTTCTAGAGAAAACTCAGAAACAAAAAGAATCAAAGCAGAAAAAGACAGATAAATCCAAAGGAAAAAAAAAATGAGGTCATGCTTTGAGAACACTTAGACTCCATCAAGAAAAATAATATAAGAGTTATTGTAGTTCCAGAAATTGAAAACGATAAGGGAAATGATAATATATTCAAAGAGATAATAGAGGAGAATTTCCCAAGTTTAAAAGATGAAATGAAGCTAGAAATACAAGAAGCAAGACGTACCCCAAACTTCTATGATAGAAAAAGAAATACAGCTAGACACATAATAGTACAGCTATCAAGGGTGAAGAAGCAGATAACATACAAAGGAAAACCTATCAGGCTAACATCAGACTTCTCGGAAGACACACTATGCCAAAGGAGGGATTGGAAGGATATATTCAAAAAACTGCAAGACAACAAATGCCAACTACAAATTTTGTATCCAGCAAAGCTCTCCTTCATATATAAAGAAAAAATATGGACTTTCCCAGACAAACAGAAACTCCAGAAATTCAGCATGACCAAACCTCCTCTCCAAAAAATCCTACAACAAGTTCTAAAGTCAAAACCATTAGAAGAATGAAAAAGAGGAACAGTATAAGACAAGGGAAAATATAACACAAAAAGACAAAATGGCAAACACAGATGCCAGCATAACTATTTTAACTTTAAATGTAAATGGACTAAACTCAGCAATAAAAAGACACAGAGTAGCAGGCTGATTAAAAAACACAATCCAACCTTCTGCTGTCTTCAGGAAACACATTTAAACACAAAAGATAAGTATAGATTGAAAGTAAAAGGCTGGAAAACAGTCCTACAATCCAATGGACCAAAAAAGAAAGCAGGAACAGCTATATAAATCAGACAAGACAGACTTCAAAATAAAAAAAGGTAAAAAAAGACAAAAGAAGGGCACTATATAATGGTTAAGGGCACAGTATTTCAAGAAGATATAACACTCATTAGCATATATGCCCAAATGAAGGAGCACCGAAATATATCAGACAATTACTATCAGCTCTAAAAGAAACATTAAAGAAAGCACCTATATAGTAGGGGACTTTAACACCCCACTCTCAGCAATAGATTGATTAACAAGACAAAAAATAAACAAAGAGACTAGAGCCCTCAATAAAGACCTAGAACTCATGAGCTTAATGGACATCTATAGTACCCTACACCCCCAAAAATCATATTACACTTTCTTCTCAAGAGCACACGGAACATACTCCAGAATTGATCATAAATTGGGCCACAAGACCAACATCAACAGATTCAGTAAGGTCAAAATCATTCCAACTATATTCAACGATCACAAAGGTATCAAATTAGAAATAAATCACAAAAAGAAAACAAGAAACCCACCCACAACATGAAGATTGAAACCAACACTACTGGAAGAACAATGGATTATAGAGAAAATCACAGAGGAAATTAAAAAATACTTTGAACTGAATGACAACAAGGACACATCATTCCAAAATGTATGGGATGCAGCAAAAGCAGTATTACAAGGGAGTTTATAGCATTCCAAGCCCACATCAACAAACAAGAAAAAACTCAAAGAAACAATCTAATCTCACATCTTAATGATCTAGAAAAAGAGCAACAAAAAGATCCAAACCAGTAGAAGAAATCATAAAAATTAAAGCAGAAGTAAATGAATTAGAAATCAAGAAAACAATCCAAAAGATTAATGAAACCAAAAGCTGGTTCTTTGAAAAAGTAAATAAAATAGATAAACCTCTAGCCAGGCTAATGAAGGAAATACAGGAGAAAACACAAATAAACAGGCTCACAAATGAAAGAGGAGAAATTACAACATACTCAAAAGGGATTAAAAGAATAATCAGACAATACTATGAGCAGCTATATGCTAACAAGCTTAACAATCTAGGAGAGATGGATCAAATTTTAGAGAGATACAACCATCCAAACCTAAACAAAAAAGAAATAGAACACTTAAACAGACCAATATCAAGTAGTGAAAATGAAGAAGTAATCAAAGCACTCCCCCAAAACAAAAGCCCAAGACCAGATGGATTCACAAATGAATTCTACCAAACATTCAGAAACGAACTAGTCCCTATCTTACACAAACTCTTTCAAGAAATTGAGAGAGAAGGAATACTACCTATGACGTTCTATGAAGTCAATATTACATTAATATCAAAACCAAACAAATATAACACAAAAAAAGAGAACTACAGACCAATCTCCCTAATGAACACATATGCAAAAATCCTCAATAAAATTCTAGTCAACAGAATACAACAATGCATAAAAAGGATAATTCACCACGATCAAGTGTGATTTATTCCAGAGGCACAAGGATGGTTAAATACCCAAAAATCAATCAACATAATCCATCATATCAACAAAAAGAAGAACAAAAACCATATGATCATATCAATTGATGTAGAAAAGACATCTGACAAAGTGCAACATTCATTCATGATGAAGACTCTCAACATTCTTGGAATGGAAGGACCATTACTCAACATGGTAAAGCTATATATGACAAAACCACAGCCAATATTATCCTCAATGGTGAAAATCTGAGAGCATTCCCATTAAGATCAGGAACAAGACAAGGATGCCCACTCTCTCCACTGCTATTCAATATAGTACTGGAAGTCTTAGCCAGAGCAATAAGACAGGAAAAGGACATACAAGGCATCCAAATTGGGAAAGAGGAAGTAAAACTGATGATATGATAATATACTTGGAAAACCCTAAAAGCGCTACAGAAAATCTTATTAAAAACAATCAACCAGTTTAGCAAAGTAGCAGGTTACAAGATCAACACACAAAAGTCAGTAGTCTTCCTATACACGAACAACCAGTCTGAAGAAGAAGAAATAAAGAAAAATATACCCTTTAGAATTAAAACCAAGAAAATCAAATACTTGGGAATCAACCTAACAAAAGAAACAAAAGACTTACATAGAGAAAATTATAAAACCCTGTTAAAAGAAATAGAGGAGGACACAAAGAAATGGAAAGATATCCCATGTTCATGGATAGAAAGAATCAACATTATCAAAATGGCCATCCTACCAAAAGCCATTTACAGATTCAACGCAATACCAGTAAAAATCTCAATGAAATTCTTTAAGGAATTAGACCAATATTGATGAAATTCATATGGAGACACAAAAAAACCTCGATTAGCCAAAGCTCTCCTGGCTAAAAAAAAGGGGATTGAGGATATCACACTTCCAGACTTCAAACTCTACTACAAAGCAATAGTAATTAAAACAGCTTGGTACTGGAACAAAGACAGACACACACACCAATGGAACCATATATAAAGCATAGAAGTAAAACCACACAACTATGGACACCTGACCTTTGACAAAGGAGCAAAGAATCTGCAATGGGACAAAGATAGCTTATTCAATAAATGGTGCTAGTAAAACTGGTCCATCATATGTAAAAAAATGAAACTGGGCCACTATCTCACACCATGTATGAAAATCAACTCAAAATGGATAAAAGACCTAAATGTAAGACCTGAGTCCATAAAATATATAGAGGAAAACATAGGTAAAACGCTACAAGTCTTATACCTCAATAGTGCTTTCAAAGTGGCAGTCCCCAAAGCAATAAAAATAAGAAGATAAACAGGTGGGACTACATCAAGATAAAAATCTTCTGTACAGCAAAGGAAACATTAAACAAAACAAAAAGAAACCCCACTGAATGGGAAAAAATCTTTGTGCTCCACACAACGAACAAGGGTCTGATCACAAAAATATACAAAGAACTCATAAGACTGAAGAAAAATAAAGTAAAAAACCAAATCAAAAAATGGGCAGAAGAACTTAAAAGACATTTCTCCAAAGAGGACATACACATGGTCAACAGGCACATGAGAAAATGCTCAGCATCTCTCATAATCAGGGAAATGCAAATTAATACCATAGTGAGGTACCACCTTACACTGGTAAGAATGGCACACATCAAAAAAACCAACAACAACAAATGCTGGTGAGGATGTGGAGAAAAAGGAACCCTAGTGCACTGTTGGTGGGAATGCAAGCTAATCCAACCATTATGGAAGATCATATGGAGGTTCCTCAGTCTACTAGAAATGGAACTACCATATGATCCGGCAATCCCACTCCTAGTAATCTACCCAAAAGACACAAAAACACTGATCCAAAAGAGCACCAGTACTCCTATGTTGATTGCAGCACTATTAGTAATTGGTAAGACCTGGAAACAACCCAAATGCCCCAAAGTAGATGACTGGAAAGGAGATGTGTTACATTTATACAATGGAATATTATTCAGCAATCAAAAATGACAAACTAGGGCCATAGAAACATGGATGGAGCTATAAGGAGTTATACTCAGTGAAACAAGTCAGAAGGCAAGAAGAAAATATTGGATGGCTTCACTTTTAGGAGGAATGTAAAGGGACAACAGCCACAACAACAAAACAACAACAACAAAAAGAGTAAGCTCAAGGAAATGGGCAATTATAATCAAAAGCAAACAAAAAACTCAGCAAGACCAAAAAGTCAAAGATAAACCAAAGGGACCATGGTGGGGGAGGGGAAGGAGGGGAAGGCAAAGACGGGGATGAGGGCAGAAGAGCACAGGGGACTGAGGTGATGGTGCACAGATGAAATGGTGGTGGATACTCCCTGGGGAATACAAATTGATGTAAAATATAATTAAATAAAAAATATAAATATATTTTATAATATATATTATAAACATAATATAAATATATATTAATATAAATATAATTAAATAAAAATATAATTAAATAAAAAAAGATGATGCCATTGACATGAAATATCCTAAACAGGTAAACCCATAGAAAAAGAAAGAAGACTGGTGGTAGTTGTGAGAAATTGGACACAACTACTTAGTGGGTTTGGGGTTTCCTTTTGTGGTGAGGACAATGTCTTGTGCCAGACAGATAAGGTGGCTACGCAACACTAAATCTACTAAATGCCTTTAAATTGGCTTCTTAAAAATAGTTAATTTTATGTATGTGAATTTCACTTTAGTAAACAGATTAAGTTGGAGTATACAGCTGTGAGTACTGTTATCTTCATGTTTTTTCCTGAATTGTATTTAAGAAATATCATATGAATTACTCTACCAAGATTATTCCCAGTAAAGGTCTCATACACTATATATACTAGCTTTAAGAAAATTGTCCAGGATCTGTTGGGAACTAGTGGCAGTTGGTGTAAGAAATCCCCATATTTGGTTCTTGCCTTAAACACTTTGCCTTCTATCATCCTCCTTCATACCCTTACTCATTCAACTATAGATACACTTGTCTTCATGCTGTCCCTGGAGCATAACAAATCTGTTCTTACGTCCAGGTCTTTGGTATTTCTGTTTCCTTTTCAAAGATGCCCTCACACCAGACAATTAGGTGGTTTACTTCCTCAGTTTTTCAGGTCCCTGCTTAACTATTGTTTCCTGGACCACCTCCTTTTAAATAGTTCACTCTATCTGGTTTTCCTGGTTTATTCAATTTCTTCACAGAATCTCTTACTATTAATAGTATTCATTTACAACCATTCACATAACACACCCTCATTAGGATCATTCATTTAGTTCCAAAAGAGTAAATATCACCTGTCTTTACAGTGCCCAGAACAATGCTTAGCACATAATAGACTATTTCTATTTGTTGAGAGAAGGAAACAGTAAGTGAATGAATGGAAATGCTGTCATAATTCTTAACCAGAAGAAGAGCGAATAAGATTTAATTGAAAAGCTTATAGAGTAAATGGAGGTAATGGAGAGACATAGTAAGGGTGTCCCACGATAAGAGGAATATTTATTAATTTTTATTATTTTTTATTTTCTTACATTTTTATTCAATTTTGTTCAAATTTGAATGGGGCATAGACAAAGCTCTGGGTGCTTCAGATCATGAGTTCAGGTTCTCACAACCCGTTTGGGATAATCTGAAATACTTTATTATTTTTTTTAAATGAAAGTTGGGGTAAAGGTTCAAGTATAAACTTTTTCTAGCAACTTTAGTCTACTAGAACCTATGAAAAATACCTATGAGATAAGAAAAACTATCAGGAAGCAAGGATAGCATTACTGAGTTTATTCCTTACGAAAGGGTTTATGCCCTTACTTGGTAGCAACTGACTATTCTGCATAAGGGCTTAACAAACTCTATGATCTGGCATCCAAGAACAAGGCAAATTAGATAAGAAAAATTAGGGGCCTACAGAAACTGACTGCAAGTAAAGATGCTAAGGAAATTAGGCAGAAAAAGTATAATCACCACAAAAACTAAATACATATATACTATTCTTGCTAAATTGCAGCCTGCAGGCCTTCTCACTGCTAGGGGAACACTCCAAGATTATTCCTGCTTCTGTGCCTTTGTTCTTGCTATACTTTATCTCTTCCCTAGAGCATCACATTTTATTTATTGAAACATTTCATTTTTTTTGAAGGAAAATTGGCTTAGAACACTATATAGGCTTTAGGTGTACAGTCTTAGAAATCAACATTTATATATGCCACACTATGTTCTCTCCAAAACTCTAGTTTCTATCCTTTATCATACAGTTGGCCTGTCTTAACTGGTTTGCCTATATCTCTTACCCCCTTCTCTTCTGGTAACTACTATTTTGGTTTTTTTTTTTTTTTTTTTAGTCTAGGAGTTTTTGTTCTGTTTTGTTTGGAGAGCATCACAGTTTTGATTTGCACTTTTTCTGTGTCTCTTCAAACATTACCTTATCAGAGAGGCTTCCCTCACCATCCGTATAAACTCAACAATGACACACTCCACCCTGGCAGCCCAACTTTTCCATCTGCTATACCCCTAGCACTTGTCAGTACCTACTATGTTATCCTACACTCTGTTTTCTCCTCCCACTGAACATCAGGAACTTGACAGCAGGGACTTAGCCTGCGTCATTCACTGAAGACTGCCTTTCTTGCAGTAGACACTCATAAATATTTGTTGAATGGATAAATGCATGAATGAATGGTTATGAATTAGAATTTAGAATAGAATCTAGAGCTGAAGTACAGTCCTGGGACCAAAAAGAGGAAGCTAAAATTGAGCAAAACGATTTCTTTGCTTAAAATTGAGCAAATCAATTTCTTTGCTTCTGTGCCAGTCCAGCTTTTCTAGATTCAAGTTTCCAAGAACAGTAGTAGAGGTGAAAAGAATGATGATTCTAAAATGGAAAAGAGATGAAATGCCTGCTGACTTAAAGAGACCAGAAATAGAAATGGCTTAATATCTGACAAAGACTTCAATCAAGCCACCAGAATAACTTACTGTGACTTTCTGGCAATATTCTAACTGGGAGGCTATTCAGATAGGTAATTGCTTGGTTTCCGGTGGGCAGGCTCCTGGGCTTGAATCCCAATGTCCCAAGGACACTGAGTAACTTTTTATCTTGACAAAAAGCTTTCCTGAAACCAGCTTCAATACCCATCTCATGGGGTTTTAAATTTGGGGTGACAGAATCTGTGTAAAGCCTAGTGCCTGAAACATGGTAATCACATGTTTTAATACTTTTGCTTAATTCTATTTTTTTAAAGTATTTTATTTACTTTTGTGTATGCAGGAGGGAATGGGGTGAGAGGGTTCGCCAAAGACAGAGATGGGAGCAGAACAGGTGGATTACTGAAATACACTGCTGAGGGGAGCACTGGGTAAGACAAGAGAGTTCTGGTGCTTCATATGTGGGTCACCTCCCTGGCTGGGGATGAAACTCAGGCCATTGTGGTGACAGTGCTGAGTTTTAACACCTAGGCTACTAGAGAGGCACTTCCCTAATTCTTAAAAAAGGAAGTGATTTAAATTTCTCACAAATATGTATTACATTGAAAGTGACAACCATTTGATATAAATGATTTTTTAAAAGGGAAAATGCTAGAGATAGACAATATAAACTATTTAACACAAGCATAAAATATGTACTACAGTCCTCCCTGCAGGAATACTCGCTCAGTGCAGGCTGCTCTGCACCTGACATGGTGTGGAAAGCACACCATCAGTTACCACAGGTGGGGAGTTCTTTCACTGCTCTGGCACCCCATCTTGTGGGGTGAAAGCATGTAGTATCTGGAAAACAGACTTTGATTAGAGAGTCCTCTGACTAGAAAGGAACTAAGGAGGCATGATAAATTATGATAATCACTGAGCAGAATCACAAAATGTTCAAGCTGGAAGATATTGTAGAGATTGCCAAGCTTGGTATTTCTCAAACTGCTGCACTGCAGTCTCTGTCTTTGAAAAGGAAGATGAACACATTACTGCCTGGGACTTTGCGCTATAGTTTGACATGGTTCCTACAAAGAAAAAAGGTATCTTTTTGGTCGTATGCTTTATTTGAAAATAAGCAAACATATAAACAAACAGAATTTTCAATAACTTGCCTTGATTTTAACAAACATTTTTCACTGTTCCCAGTTAAGTTATAAAACCAAGAGAAGAAAAATTTAGTTTTAAGAAATTTGCAAGATAGAAGTATACTGATGTATATTATTTTAATTTCATCTCTTCATACCTGAGAAAACTCTCCTACCTCTTAATCTCTCTGGAATCTTGTTTTGGAATCATTCACTATGAAAGAAGTATCTCTTTTCATACTGGGACTAATTCACAAGATTTGAAAATTCTATTGCTATATGATTTATTTACTTTAGGGGAAGTATTTTACTTCCTTTTGAGTGAAAAAAAGTTGTGAAAAGGTATAGGTTTCAAATAAGTATCAAAGTACTCAAAAATAGTGTTTACAGATTTCATTATCAGGCCTTGTATTATTTATTTGTAAAAAAAAAAACCAAAAAACAAAAACCAGAGACTTATTTGCATTGCTCTCTCACCTTGTATAATTTCAGGTTCCTCTTGTAGATAGGAAGAAAGTTCATTTATTCATCTGTTTTAATTAAGTAAAGGTCAAAGAATCCATTGTCAATTAACTTAGAGAAAAAACCATGGCTGCTGACTTCATATTCACCCCATAGGTTTTATTAAGAGGGGCGATCAATTCCATTTTAGGATGCATCCTTCAGTTGTCTAAAAATGCCGCAAAAACTGATTTCTTAAAGCAGAACTAATGTTTTAAAATTAGATTTTTAATTTTGTCTCTTTCTAACTTTAACTTGCTGTTCAAAGTATTTGACATTCACCTTTTTGTGAGGCATGGGGTCAGATACAGAATGTGTAGGAGAGGTAGTTTTAGGTGGTGAGGCAGTGAGGGGCCGGGCAGTGTGCCAGGATCAGGTCGTCTTCTCCATGGCTGTTCTGTGGGCTGGGAGTACATAACTGTTTTGTTCATACATATGGGAGGCAAGTGGTCTCTTTATACTGATGCCTTAGCTCTTTGAGGTTTTCCTTCTTAGGCATGCTCCCTCAGCCACACCTGGGCGATAGTTACCACTATGATGGAGCTGGCTTCAATGGGACCTTCTTCAACTAGTGTCTTTCCTAGTTATCACTCTGCTTCCACTCTGTTCTGCTTCCACTCAGGGTCAATAATGAGCTCCTAGTTCCATGAAGCCCTTCTTATTCCTAAATATATCAGATGCTACAAAACTCTCTGTCAATGGCCTCTTGTCTGAAAAGAAGTAAGGAAGACACACCAGATGTTGATGTATGATTAGTGTGGGGTTTTGCAACATCTACACAGAATGTAGACAATAAACATCAGTGCCTTAATCTTCGAAGTTATTAAGCAGAATATCTAATATCACATTTGTTTACTTGGAGCTTCAGGTCAGTCTCAGTGTCTCTTCTAGCAATAAAATCTAGATTTGATTTAAATTTTTAGTTATATTTGGTAACTTTAAGACTGAGAAAAGATGCCATTTTTTAGGTTTATTGAGGTTATTTTATACCATTTAGATTACTAAGTATTTCTCAGTGACCTGGATCACATGTAAAACAAGACCTAGATGGAAGTCCTCGGACTCTTCTAGAAAGAGTTTAGGAAAACATCTAGTCAGTTGTCTATTGGTAAAACGATCTTTAAAAATAGTGTCACATAAAATAAAAATTAAACTGTAATCAATGATAGACTTGTCTAGATACTATAGAATCTATAATTCTGTCTGCATACCACTTATACATATATTTATATTTTATTTAAAGGTTGTTTATTTATGTATACAAGATCTGGGGTACAGGCCAGAGGTGCAGGGGTAAGAGGATTTATCAGAGACAGAGTGGGGAGCAGAACAGGCAGATCCACTGAAATACATTGCTAAGGGGAGCAACGGGAGAGGGTAGAGAGGTCTGTTCTGCCATGTGGGTCCTCTCCTTGGCCGGAGATCAAACTCACACTACAGTGGCTATGAAAGCCTCACAGTGTGGTACTCAACCCCTTGCACCACCAGGGAGACCCTATATATTTTATAATTTATACATAATTATAGTTTATAATTTGTATTTATATCAAAATTCATGTTTAATTTATAATATATTTATATACTTAGTTATAATATACCATTTACCCCATTACCAAGATTTACCAATTGAATTATTTGATTTGTACAAGATTGACTAAAAACTTTCAAGAAAATTAAAACATGTTCTTTTACCACTTCCAATATCATATATTGCAAATTGGAGTTAAACTGGCCATGCCCTGAACCTATGAAAGCCAGCTAACTTCATTTAAGAGAACTACAATGGCCTTTCACGTGTCTGCTGTGTCATCTAACAATAACATCAGAATGGAGGTCATATCACTGCCTCAGCAGTAGCAGGAAGGCCTGTGCTTGCACCTAAACTTTTATTTTCTTTTTTTTTTTTGAGCTCTAAATTCTATATGAGTAGAATTTATATTTTTCTTTATTTATATATATTTGACATCAGTTGTAATCCCCATGTATTCCCCATCACCATTTCACCCAGTGAACCATCACCTCAGTCCCTGGTGCTCTTATCTGCCCTCAACCCTCTCCCTACCCCCTCCCCACCAAGTGTCCCCAATATTTCCTTGTCTTTTTGTTTTTGTTGTGTTTTTATTATTATTATTATTGTTATTATTCTTTTCTTTGATCCTTATTTGGTTCCCTTATATTCCCCCTAGGAGGGAAAACCATCTGGTATTTTTCTTTTGCCTTCTGACTTATTTTGCTGAGCATAATCCCTTCCAGCTCCATCCATGTTCTTATGAATGAGTCTAGTTTATCTTTTTGATTGCTGAATAGTATTCCATTGTGTACATGTACCACAGCTTCCCGATCCACTCATCTGTTTTTGGGCATTTAGTTTGTTTCCAGGTCTTACCTATTGTAAATAGTGCTGCTATAAACACTGGGTTTACCTAAACTTTTGAACTGAAGCACAACTAGTGCATCAAGGTAGTTATTTCACCACAGAGTTTATTCTTATGTCTCAATTTCATAGCATGGATGAAAATACGCAGTTTTTAAAAGTATTTTCTAGAAAGGTCCCTGAAAACAGAGTGAGGGCCTTTGTGTTTGAGTGAAGCACATAAAATCGACAAAGTTCAAGCTCTAATTTCTTTGTTTATAAATGTGTTACTCCAGATTATGCAAAATAAACATCCCAAGGAAAATAGTGGGGGCTCTGGCTGGGCAGAGAGCAGAGTTGCTTCTGTGCAACTGGCCACAGATGACACTGTGCATCCTGGCCATGCCCAACTTTGAGTCAGTTAGAGAGAATGGACATGTGATCTGCATAATCTTCATGTTTATTTGCATTCTTTGTTAGCTTGTTTGCCAGTCACAGTTAAATATCTAGGGCCAGCCTAGGGTAAGTACATACTCCATTTTGACCATGATTTTAGTAACTGCAGATAACTCTAAAAGTTTGCTTTCATCAAAGAGTGATTATTTTGATAAGGATTGATTTAAAATATTGCCAATTCTCTCAATGCTATTATTTGTACTCAGTTTTTTAAAACCAGATACCACTCGGGCTTACATAGAATTGTGTCATTTCTGTTAACTGATACTCTCACAGAAAACTAACCGGTGACTAATGCTTTATTACCAACTGTTCCACTTATTTTCAACTTTACTCTGAACAAGGGTGGGAATTGAAACAAAAAAAAGGGGGGGGGGAAGGGGTGATATGACATTGTAAATTTCCTTTAACATGTCTAATATGGTACATTTCCTTGTGTCCAATTAACATCTCTTATTCCCAGTGTGTCTGACAACATCCCACAGTTCCTACTTGGGTAGGCCTCCCATAATGGAGAACCATTAAGGTCAGCCTCCTTTGCAGTAACATCTAGGATTCAGTACTAGCAATATGGTCTCTCCTTGGAGAAGTGTAGTAAGTTTGTAGCTGGTGTGAGTGTTCACGCCTTTCTTATCCTTTGTGTGCTGCCCCTTGTAATATGTGTAAAATGAGAAGAATCTTTAAGTAGCAATCCTCTGAAGGACAGTGACTTACACTTTTCAAAGACAATTTCCCTCTTACTCCCCAGCATAGAGACCGAGGTGAATACTGCCTAAGCTCTGGGTTGGCAGGCAAAGCTCCAGTTCTTTTTTCTTTTTTTTAAGATTTATTTATTTATACATACAAGAGCTGGGGTACAGGCCAGAGACCAGGGAAGTGAGAGGATTCACCAGAGACAGAGCTGGTTGCAGAACAGGCAGACTAACTGAAACACACAGCTGAAGAGATCAGTGGGCGAGGCAGGAGAGGTCTGCTGTGCCATGTGGGTCCCCTACCTGGCCGGCAGCAGGAATTGAATTCATGATGCAGTGGCTGCGCTTTGCTTCATAGTGTGTTGCTTAACTCACTGCAGCACCAGGGAGGCCCCAAAGCTCCAGTTCTAATAGGCAGTGGTAATATGTGCGACACTCTGAATTCCTAGGATTCTCTGGAACTGCTTAGGGCCCAGAGAAGTCCTACCATGCTGAGATGCTGAGATATTGCAGAGGATCTGGAGAACCTCTATCAAACTGAGAATGTATGAGTGGAGGACTGGTAAGGAAGAAAGGAAGAGGGTATACACGGACCTCCCAGGGTTCATTTATTACCTAGAAAGCCTTCCTCATAATCTTGTATAAAAGCAACCAACTTAGGGGGCCACACCTGCAGTAAGCCAAGGGTTAGAGAGGATTCCACAGAGAGGAAGTGTGAACTGGCATCCACATGGACCTCAATGGGGCACTGTAATTTGTGCCACCAAGAGAAAAATAATGAGAATAAGATTATACTGCAATTCTGATTTTGAGATAAAAATAATATAATTTATATTCTCACTATTGCTTATAATTCTCAAAAAGCTTTCACATCTCATCTCATTCTTACAGCAAGTCAGTGGAGTAAGGCATCACCGTTGTTGCCATTTTACATTTAGAGAAAATGAACCTCAACTCAAGTGACTTGCTTAAACCTACACAGTGAGTAAGAAACAGAAAGGGGGATTCAAACCATTATTTCCATATGTTCTAAGCTGTCTAGAAACAAGAGAGGCAAAAGTACTTTGACTAGTACTTTCCAGGTACAATATTTTATACAAACCTTTCAATTTTTAAAGGATATAAAATAGTCATTATTGCCACAAATCATATCTCTTACATCTTTCCATCCAAATATTTTTTAAGTCATATGGGAAAATTGTGTTTTGCTCATAGTGTGTTCTTCTTAATCTATGTTCTCTCCCATCATATATATACAATTATATATATATTATATGTATGTATAGATAAATTTCACATATAGGTCATCTTTCTTGGGAATGAACTAGCCTTTCATTTTTCTACTGCATATACAAAAATGTACTCAAGATTTAGTATTGTTAGGCTAGGGCGCTCAAACTAAACTGATAAAAGTGTAACAGCTAGAAGTTCTCTCATTTATAGTATGGTGTGTAGATTAGGGCTTGATAGCCTGAGAGTTAAGGTCTTAAAGTGCTTTATTGTGATTCTCCACAAGCAAGAATGACTTTCACTTTGACACTAAATGTGATTTTCTGCCCATAGGCCTAGCTGGTTGGCAGATTGCTTTTATGTAATTCTTGTGAAGCTGGCAGGAGGTGACTCATCTACATAAATGCCTCTTTCAATCAGGAAGAAGGTGTCAGAGGGCGGGTGGGTGGTGTCTGAATGACTAAGTTGTAAGATGTTAGGGATGTTGAAAAAAATGTTAAAATAAGGGTTTCTAGGGAGTTGCACATGTGAGTGCGTATCTGGATTATGCACATGAATCACAGGAAAATTTTGAGAAGATTTTACTACACTGTTTGAGTCTTAGACTTTATTTCATAACTTGATGCAAAGAGAAATTCTCCAAAACTGCTTATAAATTAAAAATGGCCCAGATTTTAAACAAGCTATAGAGATGGGACTCAAGACTTAATTTTAAGATGCCGAAATAAAAAAAAAAAAAAAGTCCCTTGTATAAAAGGGGTGGGGGAGTTTTGAGTAAGAAAATGTCATGAGAAACTCACAGGGCAGTTAAGAAATAGCCACAATGGAGGAATATGTCCCCAGAGAAATAAAGTGCCTACTCACTATCACATTCAAGGAAAATAACAAAACTTTTCTCCAAATGGTAGTACTATGAGATAGAATGAATCTGTTGAAATCCTTGAAAGGGATTCAGATAAATGACAAGTAACAATAAGGCCTAGTATCTAGAAGGAAGTCCATAATAGCCCATGTTCTCAGAAAATGCTCAGTGGAACAGATAAAATGCAGTCACTGAATGTAGGAAAGCCAAACAGGTTGACAGCATGAAATTCTTCTTTTCATAACTTTGTGTTCTGGTTTTGTCATGAAGATATAATAATGCACATCTGTTGATTTTTCCCCTAAAATTTTTAAAGAGGACAAACAAAAAAAAATACACTCAAAGGTGGCACATACATAAAATGAATAAGAAACAAGAGTAATCAACTTGAGCAAGCTTAGGAACCTGGATTCAGTAACATTAACTGATGTTTGCAGGATACCCCCTTCATTTATCACTTTGAATATTTTGTTGACTGATTTTCCAAATATTACAATATCAATGCATTATTTTCAGGGACTCTGTACTTTTTACTATAGCACTGCAGCATTTTCTATTTGTAATTTTTCTCTTCATATCTGTTAAAGAGTATTTGAATTCTAAATGTCTTCAAGCAGTTCTAGGACTTTTGTTGGAACTCTTCTATTAGACTTTTTTTTTTTAACTGAGTTTTCTTAAGGTGGTGAATTTCTGTGAGCTGGAAGCATTCCTTCAGAAGACTTTTGATATGACCTGCTATGGACAACAAAGGTCTCAGGAAATACAGAGCCTAATTCTGCTGCAATCTACAGCATATTTTATTGTAGTGTTAATAACCACTCATTATTTTCCCTGGTCTGATTTTTATGAGTTTTCTCTAAAGATTATATACTTGATTTTCTGTGCAGAATTGGTATAAAGAAAATTCCTATGGAACCAAATTACATAGGCAGGTTTTCACCTTTGTTTGTTTTAATACAATATTAAAAGTCTGTCTTCTAAAGTTCAAGTGAGTTTTTATGGTTTATGTGAAGGAGAGTCTTGTTACTATCGGCTTATTATTTTTCAATTATTTTAAAACTTCTGTTTAATGGAAATATTCTTGAAAAGTCAACGTTCCACAGTATGACATTTCCCAAAGATGTCATACTGTCATTGAAGCTCCTGAGAGATTTGATAGCCAGGAATCATAAATTCAAAACATGTTGATTGAGCTTATGGATCCAGCAATAGATTATGGTACAAAATGTGGCATTTAGGTTTAAACCTAGTGTGTTATGTATAACCATTGTCAAAAGATGGAGAGAGAGCTGAGGGAAGAAAAGTTGGTTACAAATTAAAAAGGCCCAAAGTCAGACTATAGTGGACAGGATTTGGCACCTGCTTTCCCATTTACACACTGCATGATCTTGGGTGATATCTGAGTCTCAGCCTACTCATTTGCACACAGCACCTTTATCATGGGAATGCTGTGCAGAATTACTGAGATGGAAGTACTAGATCAGATAATCACTTGAAAACACATACTAGATCTTCAAAAATATTACTTCCTGAGAAATCCAAAAAGAGGCAAACTAGTACTCCCAAGGTACATTTGGAGATGGGGTCAGTGCTGTCGGTTTAAGTGACAGAGAAGTTTTATGTACCTTGCATCAAGGGGTACTTGTAGCTAATTCTAGGTAATGCTACTAAAGGATGCTTTGTGTTTGCTGCTCTCTGTGCTATGTATGGGCAGATCCTTTAGCTTACTGAACATCACTTGGTGCCTAGGTTATCTTGTGCAGTCTGTTCAACAACTAACAGAATAAAGTAGTACGATCTAATTCATTTTACAGGAGAGGAAACCGAGATGCACAGAGTTTAAGTAAATTCACCAGAAATTTAGAATTTAATTTTAATTTAATTTAAATAAAGGAATATGGGCTATTGGTTTACCATAGGACTATGTGATTTTGAGATTGCACGGTCATAGCACTGACTCCATAGCAAGTTTAAAAACATGTATTGAAAACATAAATACACTGTAATGCAGGTCCCCAAAGTAAAGCTTTGGTGGTGTTAGAAGGCCACTTGGCATGGTATTTAACCTTCCTGCAAATCTTGTCAGCAGAGACACAGACTGATTTTGCTTTGTACTGTGTTTTTAAGGATGTCTGTGAAGCAAATAGCCTTGTTGGGTAAAGACAGTGTCTTCCTTTAGAATAAAGGGCAAGTTTGCTTGCTTTCCAGTATGGAAAAGAACATGTTACTTCTAGGGCAAATTTCAGTCAGACTTGTCCCCATGATAAAACGTTCAGGTTCCCTAAGATTAGGATTCCTCTCCTGTCATGCCATCCACTGCATGTGTGGATATCAGTCATTCGGACCTTCTCGTGTCACCCTGCAAGAACTGGAACTTGCAGTACCAGCTCAAATGTGGGTACTCTGGCTACTGCTTTTGCTATGAATAATAAAGTCCTTTCTTTCTGAGCCAGGAGTCTCAGAATTCCTATCAGCCTCCATGAAGTCAGGCAGGCTGACATGTTAGCTGGCAAAGGCAGGGTGAAATCTCAGACCTTTCACAGTTTTACCAAGTAGCGAAAGGAAAACTATAAATATCCATGGACAGTAAAAGAGCTAGTGTAGTTAAGGTACTATCACAAGCAATTGTGTAGGGATGTAGGTAGGAAAGGTAAGCCTCCCAAGAGACTGTGTTTTATGATGGATCAGAGAAGCTTTCGGATAGGAATCTGTATATGTATGAAAAAAATATAACAAAATAAAATCAAAAGAAGAGTGCAAAGAAAACATATTGCTTGACACTATAGAAACCTAATAAATATACATGACTGTAAACAGCTTTCTAAAGACAGGGACACTGTGCTTCCTGTGATTTATAGGTTTGCTTCTGGCTTAAAAAATAAGCATCAGGCCCAGATTCACAAAAGCCATTAAAATCTAAGGTTCACTGCTGCAAGAAATGGTTTTATGTCTATATTCTAAGGCTGGTTTGTATGTTATGTAATATTTTATCTGGCAAAGTGAGTGGAGAAAGAAGGGTTAATTTACTGAGAGTTATAATTCACAGTTAATAAATTGGAATAAACATCAGAAAGTACAGAGACAGTAGCTTAATGGAGATACAGCAAAGAGGCATTTCCCCCCTTTAAATTTACTTAATTAACACAGTTAATCCTCTGGGGGGCAGGAAATAATGAAACCATAACAGTCCTTGCCTCTGGATCTTGCTAAGTCTGTTTAAAAGCAACAAATTACTATAGATATAACAAATCCCTCCTGTTACATATGAAAGATCTTGTCATACATAAATTTTAATTTAGAAATAAGCAAATTTATGTATCTTTTATATCGGTGTGTTTGCATATCTACAGATAAAATGTTCCCATCACCCACTACTTATACCCATCACTTAAAAATAAACTGGATTTTGTATGTATGCTACTGTGTACTGAGATTAACAGAAGCGTACATGCAGAATATCTACTATAGGATGCAGTATAATTTTAGGAGGTAAAAGGAAATCAAATATGATGTTTCATTTATACCAAGGACAACCTTGGTGTAAGTTCTTCAAACCATGAAATAGGTACTATCATGATATCGATTTAGGGATGAGAAAACTAGGGTTCACATGAGTTAGGTAACTCATTCAGGTCTCACAGCTGGTATGGGTCTGAGATTTGGGCACAAGTTTGCTCAAATCCAAAGCTTTATAATCCTTTCACTATATACATTCCTGTGCAATACAGAAAGATAGGTTCTAGGAAGACAAATTTATTTATGAGCTTGGATTCATCTTTGGCTTTCCAAAGGATCACAATCTATATTTTTTGGCAATAAAATGAATTCAGTTAATCTTCTTCTATACATCAGAGTAATTCATGGCCCCACAAATGAGTCATTCATACAGTACTATGGAGAAGACAAATTATTCATTCTATTTCTTTAAATAATGAACCCAGCAGGCATTCATTGAGAGAGCTTATGTTTATCACTCCATGAAAGGACAGTGCAAAAATGGACACACACAAAAAAGTCAAGTAACATGAGGAGCCTATTATCTGATGTAAAAGCATGGATTTGAAATGTAAAGTAGAGGACAGTTAGTGGTGCAGAACTTCAAATGAGACTTTTATGAATTAATTTAGGAATAGAACATTCCCTAAAAATAAATAATGAGAATGAAGAATTCATTAGACTCTCAGCCATTCTGTGACATCTAAATATATCTGAGCCATGACCTTAACTGTGAAGCGCCCAGGCTGGTGCTCTTATTCTCTTCTCTCCTGTCCTTTCTTAGGTGATTTCATCCAAAGCCAGGATGGCTCTGGATCCATATACTGTCGATATGCTAATGAATTCCCGATTTATATTTCCTCCCTGAACTCTAGACTTGCAGACCCAGCTTCCTGCCCTCCTCTGGCTGGACATTGGAAAGACATCATAAGGTTGAAAATCCAGAGAACACTAGACTTTTCCCCCTAATAATAACTTACACCACGAGAGAGATGCTATTACAAGTAGTTTCCATGTATTTAATCATTTAGTCCTGAGGGCACACCTGTGCTATGATGGTTCTGGAGTCACATAAAAGAAAACTGAGGCACAGAGGCTCAGTGAAAGTGAAGTGGCACTAGTACATGTCCGAGGTAAGCACTCACAGTCACACCTGCCCATATGCACCAGCTCAGGGCACATCACACTGTCAAGCCCAAGTCCTAGGAGATATCCCCATTCTACTGTTTCTTGAAGTGTCCTACATACCATCCCATAGCCAGTTCTTTCACTGTATCTTCAAAATGTATTTCAAAACTGTTATCTTCTTGCTGTCTTTCTCACTCCCATTTTTCTCACCTGGCCTGTAGTGGCCATGCATTGTTTCTCAGCTTCATTGTTTTTCTACAGTCCATCTCACAAAAGACAGTCAATATGATTTTGTAAAAATCGAGATCAGACTTTATAATATCTTACAAAAGACTTCTAATGGCTGTACTCTGAAATAGAATGAAATTTTTAATCCTTGTCTCATCCTGTCAGACTCCACACGGTCTGGTCCCTGCTTGCCTTTCTGAGCTCATCTACCCTAGACTCTCACATCTGTGCTCTGCCCACAGTGGTTTTCCTTTCACTCTCATGTCCACATCAAGCTTATTTCATAGACTAGGATATTGTCACACAGCATCCCTTTATATGCAACTCATTCACCCTGGGGATCTGTGTTCATGACAGGCTCAGCTCAGTAGTACTTCAAAGAGTATTTTCCTATCCAGCTTCTCCCGGTCAGAACTCTTGTACCTCCCCCTCACACCTTCTGCCACTCTTATCTCACTGAGGCTGAGATCACAGCTGTTTTACCTCTTCTGAGATTATTTTATCATTTGTCCGTGTGTTTATTATGTACTTTTTTTCTCATGACAGGTAGGATAAACAGTAGACTTTATCCTGACTGCTACTCTATTGCTAGCTCCCAGAGGAGTGCCTGGCACACTGCAGATGTTAGTTCACACCTTTTGAGTGGACAACCAAAAATGGTGTTTACTTCAAACTGATTTTATAATAAGGTATTTTAGAAGAACTAATTTTACTCCTTTTAAATTTATTTGAAACACATTGTCACTCTCGTAGGTAACATACACCCACCTGTGAAGTAGGTGCTGTTCTCATTTTAAAGATATGGCAGCTGAGGATGAGAGAAGTTGAAAAAACTGGCCCAGGGTTACTTAGCTTGAGAGGAGCAGAGCTGGGTTTAGGCTGATCTGACTTACTTTACTTAGCCCCAAAGCCCTTTTCAGCAGGAATATTATGTTGAGTTCTACAACTGCAAGGAAAAGATGAAATGATGAAGAGCTTTTCATGTCATAAAAATGTGAATGCCAAGATGGATGGTGAAGGAAGGCCACAGGTGATGGAGACCAGGATGGAAGGGTTAGATTTCTTAAGAGCTAGGGCCTGGGAATTTTATTTCAAGTGAAAAACAAGTTTATTGTATATATTGTAATACCATATGGAAGAGAGTGATTATATAAATAGTATTAATACTAGATATTTAAATAATTTATGCCCACGATGGGCAATGTATTATTTAGGAAAACTAGAGTATTTGGAATTGTTTCTTTTTACGGGAAGGGCTGAGGTCAGAGCTTCCAGGCCTTTTCAGGACGCCTTCACTGGAATTCACGGGCAGAGCTTATCAGGTGGCTAAGGGGTGCTAGCTCCTGTGTTCTGCTCACCTGTTCTGCCATATAATTCCTCTGTTCAAATCACTTGGTGCTGGGCTTCCCTTATCAATGTTTTAAATAATCTCATGTAGTTAGAACCTGTACAATCCTTGGAAATGATTAAATCCAATTCTCAGGAAAGAAACTGCTATTCAAAGATAATGATTTATAATTTGTAAAGTGCTTTCATGTCCATAGTTTCAATGCATTCTGCCAATGACCCTCTGAAAAGGGTTTCAGGCTTTGCAGGGTATGCCTGAGGCTAAGTGGTTCTATGTCACTAAGGTGGTCACTGCAGAAAGATGCATGCTATGTGGCCATCTGGGAGCTTTTAGAAAAGGTTGCATAAGCATTCTCGTGATATACCAATGAGGTGCTTATCATTTAACTTATGGGAATTTTCATGATTTTTTTTTCTGGGAATATCGATACATGACAGTTACATATCAATTTTGAAATGACTGTTCTACTTACGGGTCATGAACAGAAAAGGGAAAATGATGATTGCCTAGAAAGACTGTAGGTGTAAGGCAACAAAATCCTCCCTTTAAGGACATGACTAGATGAAAGCAATTTCTGACTTGCTAAGCAGGGGAGAGGGCAGACACTGTCACCTCCAAGTTATTTTTCTTTGTGAAGGGAGAGTGTTATACAGATCAGCAATAGGAACAAACATCCCACAGAAAGATGGACAAAGATCAGTTCTCAAAAGAGAAATATAAATAAGAAATAAAAATATGATCATGTGAACCTTCTGTCACAGTTAAATAAAACATCAATGAAATAAAAATGTTTAACCATCAGATTTCCAAACATTTAAGGATGACTGAATCCAGTATCTAAGTGGGACTTAGGGAAGATATTTTTATTTTTTTGTATATTTTTTAAATTATTTGCCTGTTTTTATTATAAAGTACACATATATTGGTATATTTTAAAGCACTGACAATTTATTTTCATTTTAGACAAAACAAACACACCAACCAAGCTTACTCTAACTGTAGGTTTTCAAAGACAAGTGTTTCAATTCAGTTTAAAGCTTCCTAGGGTGAAATTTCTTCATTCAGAAATACTACTCATGAAAAGAAAAACCCATAAAATCAATGAAACCAAAGTTGTTTCTTTGAAAAAATAAGCAAAATAGATAAACCTCTAGCCAGACTAACAAAGGAAAACGGGAAAAAACACAAATAAATAAGATCACAAACAAAAGAGGGGAAATCATAACAGACCCAGAAGAAATTAAAAGAATAATCTCAGGCAATACTATGGACAGCTATATGCTAACAAGCGCAACAATTTAGAAGAGATGGAAAGGTTTCTGGAACAATATAAGCATCCAAAACTAAACAAAGAAGAAATATAACTCCTAAACAGGCCGATTACGAGCAGTGAGATTGAAGCAGTAATCAAAGCACTCCCCAAAAACAAAAGCCCAGGACCAGACAGCTTCACAAATGAATTCTACTAAATGTTCAGAAACAAACTAGTACCTATCTTACACAAACTATTTCAAAAAAATTGAGGAAGAAGGAATACTACTGAATACGTTGTATGAAGCCAACATTACACTAATACCAAAACCAAATAAAGATAACACAAAGAGAACTACAGGCTAATCTCTCTAATGAACACTGATGCAAAAATCCTCAATAAAATTTTAGTCAACAGAATCCAACATGTATCAAAGGGATAATACATCACAACCAAGTAGGATTTATTCCAGAGGCACAAGGATGGTTAAATACCCAAAAATCAATCAACATAATCCAACACATCAACAAAAGGAAGGATAAAAACCACATGATCATATCTATTGATACAGAGAAGGCATCTGACAAAGTGCAACATCCATTCATGATGAAGACTCTTGAAACCCTTGGGATAGAAGGACCATATCTCAACATGATAAAAGCTATCTATATATGACAAACCCACAGTCAATATTACCCTCAATGGTGAAAAACTGAAAGCATTCCTTTTAACATCAGGAACAAGACAAGGATGCACACTCTCTCCACTGCTATTCAGTATAATACTGGAAGTACTAGCCAGAGCAATAGACAGGAAAAAGACATACAAGGCATCCAAATTGGGAAAGAAGAAATAAAGCTATCACTATTTGCAGATATGATAATATACTTGGAAAACCCTAAAAGCGCTACAGAAAATCTTATTAAAAACAATCAACCAGTTTAGCAAAGTAGCAGGTTACAAGATCAACACACAAAAGTCAGTAGTCTTCCTATACACGAACAACCAGTCTGAAGAAGAAGAAATAAAGAAAAATATACCCTTTAGAATTAAAACCAAGAAAATCAAATACTTGGGAATCAACCTAACAAAAGAAACAAAAGACTTACATAGAGAAAATTATAAAACCCTGTTAAAAGAAATAGAGGAGGACACAAAGAAATGGAAAGATATCCCATGTTCATGGATAGAAAGAATCAACATTATCAAAATGGCCATCCTACCAAAAGCCATTTACAGATTCAACGCAATACCAGTAAAAATCTCAATGAAATTCTTTAAGGAATTAGACCAATATTGATGAAATTCATATGGAGACACAAAAAAACCTCGATTAGCCAAAGCTCTCCTGGCTAAAAAAAAGGGGATTGAGGATATCACACTTCCAGACTTCAAACTCTACTACAAAGCAATAGTAATTAAAACAGCTTGGTACTGGAACAAAGACAGACACACACACCAATGGAACCATATATAAAGCATAGAAGTAAAACCACACAACTATGGACACCTGACCTTTGACAAAGGAGCAAAGAATATGCAATGGAACAAGGACAGCTTATTCAATAAATGGTGCTGGCAAAACTGGTCAGCCAAATGCAAGAAAATGAAACTATACCATTACCTATACCATACACAATAATCAACTCAAAATGGATAAAATATTTAAATGTAAGACCTGAATCCATAAAATATATAGAAGAAAACATAGGTAAAATGCTACAAGACATATATCTCAGTAACGCCTTTGAAGATGCATCACCCAAAGCAATAAAAATGAGAGCGAAGATAAACAGATGGGACTATAGCCAGTTAAAAAGCTGCACAACAAAAGAAACAACCAAAAAGAAAAGACTCCCTACTGATTGGGAAAAAAATCTTTGCACCCATACAACTGACAAGGACTGATCACGAAGATATACGAAGAACTCACAAGAATCAAGAAAATCAAAGCAAATGACCCAATCAAAAAATGGGTAGAAGAATTTAAAAGGTACTTCACCAAAGAGGACATACAAATGTTCAACAGGCATATGAAAAAATACTCAACATCTCTCATAATCAGGGAAATGCAAATTAAAACCATAGTGAGGTACCACCTTACACTGGTAAGAATGGCACACATCAAAAAAACCAACATCAACAAATGTTGGTGAGGATGTGGAGAAAAAGGAACTTTACTACACTGCTGGTGGGAATGCAAGTTAATCCAACCACTATGGAAGGCCTTATGGAGGTTTCTCGGTCTACTAGGGATGGAACTACCATATGATCCGGCAATCCCACTCCTAGGGATCTACCCAAAAGACACAAAAACACCGATCCAAAAGAGTACCTGTATCCCCATGTTCATTGCAGCACTATTTGTAATTGGTAAGACCTGGAAACAACCCAAATGCCCAAAAGTAGAGGACTGGATCAAGAAGATGTAGTACATATACACAATGGAATACTATTCAGCAATCAAAAATGACAAACTAGGGCCATTTATAGAAACATGGATGGAGCTTAGAAGGACTCATACTTAGTGAAACAAGTCAAAAGGCAAGAGAAAAATATCAGATGGCTTCACTTTTAGGAGGAATGTGAAAGAACAACTACTACAACAAAAAATAAAAAGAAGAAAACAAAAAAACAAGAGAAAGCTCAAGGAAATGGGCAATTACCACCAAAAACAAACAAACAAACAAACCCAACAAGATCAAAAGGTTAAAGATAGACCAAAGGGTGCATGGGGGGAGGGTGGAGGGAGGGGAGGGCAAAGACGGAGAGGCAGACAGAAAGAGTACAAGGGTCTGAGGTGATGGTGCACGGGTGAAATGGTGGTGGGAACCCCCTGGGGACTACAAATGTTGTCAAATACAATTAAATAAATCTAATGAGGAAAAAAAAAGAAATACTATTCATGTGGGGTACCTCTATTCTATCTAATTCAATCCAAATCTTTGTGCTATCTTTGATATCATATTATAAGCACATTTAATGAGCCTTGGCACATAAAAAATATGTGAGACACCTCTTCTCTCTCTCTGATCCTACTTTCCTTGTCACCAAAATACTGCTTTTCATTCCTACTTCTTAAATCCTACTTATTAAACAAATTTATGACTTCTTTGTTTCTGAAGTCTCTTCTGACTTAACTGGTGTGCAGTTTGCTAAAGACCACGCAGAAGCAATTACCTTTCATTACTTAATTTTGTTATAATATCACATCTCTCTCTTTTTTTAAAGATTTATTTATTTATACATACAGGAGCTGGGGTACAGGCCAGAGTCTCAGGAGGTGAGAGGATTCACCAGAGACAGAATGGGGAGCAGAACAAGCAAGTCCACTGAAATACACTGCTGAGGGGAGCAGCGGGTGAGGCAGGAGAGGTCTGCTGCGCCATGGGGGGCCCCTCCCTGGCCCGGGATCAAACTCGTGCTGCTGTGCAGAGGGTGCTTCACAGTGTGGCACTCAACCTGCTGTGCCACCAGGGAGGCCCCAAATATATCACATGACTCTTACTAGGCCATACTAAACCATCCATTTGAAGAATCACATCCTCAAATACTGTGCTTTCTGTATTGTCATGTAAAATCTACTCTATTCATTTTTCCAAGAAGTTTCACATGGATACACACTTGCCAAAATATTTTCACACAGTCTTGGAGCATGACTCGAAAAGAAATGAAATCAAGAACTCTTCCAGCAACAGGTTGAATTCTGTCACAAAACGTTTCGCTCTGTTTTGATCTATTTCCATTATGCATTTGTTTACAAAGAGAAAACTGAATATTTTTATACAAAAATCCTTTTAATATGCTTTCTACAAAGAAAGATAATAGGATCCCTGTCTTTATATTTTGCATAATATTAAACGGAATTTACTCTCCCCTCTACATTGGATTTCTCTAGGTGAACATATCAAATAGACAGGTTCCTGGGCCCTCTTAGATCTACCAACCCATAGGCTGTGAACTTGGGATGTGGAGCTCTGCATTTTTAAGCAAGCATTTTACATGATTATTTTGCCTTTTTCTGTGATCTGGAAACCCATGAAAATAGTCTCATCTTGATAAGTGATTATGTCTAAACATCTTTCAGTATAAGATTGCTTAAGATGACACTAGTGGCAAATTCTTGAATTGTTCCTTTAAAAAATTCTGTAGCATCCTACTTTTGTTCTTTTAAAAATTGAAAGTTGAGACATCCCTGTTAAGTTAAAAAAATGTCTGTTTTAGGCTCATTTACAATAAAAATACAGTTATAAAGTGGTGAGTGTGTCATATGGAAGTTAAAGGATTAGCTTAACTTGAGTAATGAGTTTGCTCCTGAGTGGCATTCAGTGCTATACACAACCAGCCTGAAGTGTCAGGCAGCTTAAAACTCACCTGTGCCCGGAACTCCCTTCTAAAGATCTTGTTCTAGAGGATATGGTATCAATTTGTAAGGCCAGAGCATTGAGCATGGGGCAAGTGTTGTGACACTGAATTACCCTGAAAGCTTGATGAAGAGCCTTGTGTCACTGGTGTCATTAGAGCAGAGCCCACTTAGGGAAATAGCCCTTCTGAGTGCACTGAGCAGCTGAGTCCTCTTTGAGTATGACAACTGAGTCCTAAGTAGTTCTTGTGAAGCTGCAGGCAGCAATGATTTTGGAGATCTAGTTCTAGCAAGAATGTTCTAACAAGAATAGGATGTACAGCTTTCCTATTCCATTGTTCACCTGCCTCTCAGTCAGACCAATAGCAGTGCCGTGATCAAGACTGGGAAAGCATTTCCTCATCTTTTATTCCTTTATGTATATTACAGTCCTAGATTAGAGTAGCAAATTATGCAGACATATTTTTAATGTAACATTTTTTGTCAATGACAATAGAGTTAAAATGAGTTTTCATCATACCTACTTTTTCTTGAAAATATTGTCAAATTATTTTTGTAAAAATGTTGTAGAAAAATCATCTAAAGATACTTTTCAGAGTCCTAGAAATCCAAGTCTGTCAAGTTGCAGGTATTAGCTACCTAGATGGCAGCACCCCTAACCTCTGAACAGTTTATAGTCAAAACCACTCATTAATGTACTCAAGATTATCAAGCAACTTTTCTCTTAGGGTTCTTCAAAAAAGGGATAACTGTTTTGTGTTGCTTGAATGCATATAGATTATTTATTTCTAGTCTCCTCCCTCCCCCACTATATAGCTCATTGAATTCAAAGTCAAGAACAGTGAGGAGAGTTTTTTTTTGTGGATCATTTTTCAGTACCCTGACCAGTTGGATTAATTTCTACACACATCTTCTTTTCATTTTCTTTCTTTGAAAAGTTGATGCCACTTAGTATCAGTGGAAAAAATGGAGAGAGTTAGTTATTTAAAAATATGTAATTTTTAAGGGGGGAGAAAAGAAGTATGATTATACCTACAAACACCAGTTAACCAAAGTAAAGGAGCCAACAGAAGGGATAAACATGTAGAGTGGAGCCCCATTTTTTTTTTTTTTTTGTCTTGGATGCTGTCAGTTGAGTAGGAATTCCAAAGAAAGAAAGACTGATAAAATACAACAAGAGCAGGAACATTAGTCAAAGAAAAGAAAATGAAAAGAGAAAGTACAATGAAAATGGTGGCTGGAGCTTTAGTAACTGTGGTAGAACTAATAAACTGGTCCTTATTACTTTATAATTAGTCTCATAATGAATGAATTTCTGGAAAAATTAGTGGATTATTGATAGCCACACATCTGCTCCTACTTTGTGATCTTTGGAGAGATTAAGTTAAACTACTCAAGTGAAGAAAGGGTTACTTGTTCACCCATGTTAACTGTCAGAGTGTAAGGGATATAAATGAGTTTAAAAGCACAATAATTTAATTTCCCTGTATTAATTAAATTGACTCAGAGAGCTAACTTAATTATTTGATTGTCTATATGTCATCAAAGTTTCATTTCTCAAAGAAGAAAAAAGTATGTCTTTTGGGGGACTGACAATTCTTGGTATAAGAATTGATGGATAATTATGTGAAAATCACAGCTTGTGAGAGGTACAGTAAAACCTTCTTCTTCACAGTTCTCCTCAAGTTGTCCATATCCCAACCCTGTGACTATGCTATTTTAAAACATGAAGAAGGGATTTTGTAAATGTGATTAAATTTAGGACACTAGCATAGGGAAATTATTCTGGATTATCTAGGTGGTCCAAACAAATCATATGTCTTTGAAGTTTTAGTTAGAGGGAGATGTGGCTATGAAAGACAGACACAGCATTGCCAGCTCTGCAGATTAAGCAGGGGATGTGAGCCAAGGAATGTGGGCAGACTTTATAGACAATGGCAAAGGGTAGGTGATGGATTCTCCTCTAGAGTCTCCTAAAAGGAACATGGCCTGATCTGTACCCTGCCATTAGCTCAGGGGGGTCCATGTTGAACCTTTAACCCTAGAACTGCAAAAGAATAAAGCTGGGTTGTTTTAAACCACGGTTGGTGGTTTAAATATATGATAATTTTCTTCATTAATTTTCTATTTTGTTTATGTTCTTTTGGGAAAATAATTGAGTGTCTATTTAAGGTATCATAAGACAACATCTAAAATGTAAATGAGTACATACAGAAGAAAGTAATTTAAATCATCCAAAGGATAGGCAACTTCTATTCTTTAATTGATCTAGCACCAAAAGTGTCTGCCATCTTGCCACTCTAATTCACTTAAAAATGCTAATTAGACACTTGCTAGGATTGCAGAAGAAGTGCCTAGAAAGAAACTGATCTTATTAACCGACTTATTCACTGATAAATTAAAAATCTAGAATGGTCAAATTATTGCAGCTATTTGAATACAAGAAGTAGTTGCTACCACTTTTTGTCCAAAAATTATAATTAAATCCAAGGCAAAGTTTCAGACAAAACTTATCAGGCTATAATAGACTGTTTAGAATATATTTTACTATAAAGAAAACTTGGTTGGAAAGATTTGCTACAGATACCCTAGTACTATGTTAGGTACAACTGGGAAGCAGTTTATGTGGAAAAGTTCAGCCTGGGAAGCCAGACACACCCACATTTTGTTTTCCTGTGATCGCCACTGATTAGTTGCAAGATCTGGGTAAGTTAGTCATAGCCTTTGAACCTGTTTCTTTATATGAAGTGATGCTACCTATACTCATTTTTAATAGAATTTTTATGAGAATTAAATGATAATGAATATAAAAGTGTTTCCTATTTTGGGAGTAGCTAGGTACTCCCCAAACATATCATTATAAAATAATTATAGAATAATTAAATTTTTATGGACCTAATAGTATACCCATCAGCACAGACTTACAAAAGAATATACACACACACATTTACTTACTAGAATCACAAAATGTTAGAAAAAAAATCAACTTTCAACACAGAGGACATACCCTAATAAATGTTCTTTGTTTTTTTATTTCCTTTCTAAAAATGTGTTTTATTATTCATCAGTATATCCCTGGAAATATTTATTGTAGCACTTTGACAGTGTGGAAGTTAATAATTTTCTAAACTGAGTAGAATATCTCTGAAACCTAAATTTTGAGGTTTTCTACAGTAATCTCCTGCTAGTCCAGAGCCTAGAAATTGTCAGTGCCTGGATGAGCTTTAGTGCCACCTACAATTTCCTGCTCTTTGTCATGAAGAGAAAGATTGCAGCGTCTCAGACCTTTAAAACTGTAATTAGCAGCGCAACAGACTTCTCACGCTTCACCCACTGCTCCCCTCAGCCATGTATTTCATTCGATCTGTCTGTTCTGCTACCCACTCTGTCTCTGGTGAATCCTCTCACCTAACTGTGTTTCTGCCTGTACTCTAGCTCTTGTATGCATAAATAAAATAAATCTTTAAAAAATATATTTTTTTACATTGTGTTCAGGTATAGCTTGTGTTCAGTAACAACACTAAGCCTACTTTAATTGACTTAGGACTCCTTTTTTTCAGAATGTCATTGCATAATAAATAATGCCTTAATACAAATGTGTTCTACCTCATAATGTAACAAACATTTAATAAGATGAATTAAGTGTAATTAGATTATGAATATGAAAGCTTTCTTCTTTGGTATATGATGTTTTCACTTGTCCATTTAAAATTATTGCCAAACACTATTTCCAGAAAACAACTTCCTTAAAACAACTCTTTGTATAATTGATAGCACACTATGGCTATTTGGTTATGATAATATGGACAGTGTTATATATTACCATTATAAATCATATAATGTCAAATTTAGAAATAGTCCACCCCACACACATATACACATGCACACATACACAGGGGCAAGGGATGAGGGAGGGAGGGAACAGGGGGAGAGAGAGACAGACAGACAGACTTCATGTACATTCATAAGAACAGTCCCAAGTTGCCTGACTTTTTGAAAGAGATAAAAGAATTAGGATCTAGGGACTTTTGATATTTTCTACTACCTCAGACATTCTAGTGACTTCCAGAAGGCCTTAATTTTCCTAATAGGAGCAGTAATAGTTACACGAGAAAACTGTCAACTAACATTTTAAATCCAACAAAGCTATCAAGAATGAGGGTGAGTAAAGGCATTTACAGTCCATAAAAGCTGAATGAGTTGGTCACAAATAGAAGGGGGGTCAGGACTGGTGAGGGGTGGAGAGTAAAGTGGGGAAGGAGCACATGGACAATGGACAATGGTGAAGCTTGTGGGTGCCTTGGTGGTCGATGTAGTATGGTAACAACATTGGAAGGTGGGGGTGATCCTATACCTCTAATCTTATACTGTAATGTCAACCATTGTTACTTCCATTAAAAAATTAAAAATAAAAATAAATAAAATGGAAATCAGAGTGTAAAAGATAATAAACATTAGAGATAATGGAAAGACTTTAGAGAAATATGGGCTTAGGGGGATAAAAAGAATTAGTGCTGTGTAAGGGCCTTGGCATCCATTCGAGCAATGTAAATGGTGACCTAGCTGGAGAAATTATTTACTTTGTATTTTTATTCATGATAGAATAATTGGTTGCAGTTATCCCCCACCCCCCTCTCCCAAATATTTGGTATGTTCATTTCTGTTTCAGTGATTTAATGATGCCTCTGACATTCCCTTAGCGGGGGCCCTGACTGAATATCCTTTGGAGAGGTGGTCAGGCCCAGGCGCTTATGTGTAGGCTCCCCCTTGCAGCTCGCTGGTCAGCCTTAGAAGCCTGAGATTTCAGCCAAGCTTATCTTGTGAGCCCCATGCTACTACTTCTCAGGTTTTATAACTTCCTACTTTGATTTCCAGTGTTTTCTTTTCCCTAGGTCTCTTGTATGGTCAGATAGAGAGGAAAACAGTAATACATCACTGATGACACTGTATTAAAGATTTAGGAACTGCCCCCTCTATGAGGTCACTTAAAAAGTGTGGCTTTTTAAAGAAGTAATCCACAAACAGCCATATGAGGGGCTCGTAAAGTTAGGAAAAGCTAGAATGGTCTGGTGAGACAAGGGAAGGCGGGAAGCTCAGCTTTCATAGGACAAGCTCCTATGTAGATGTGCAGATATGGCCCTGCTTTTGCTCATGAATGTTAGAAATTTTGTCAAACTTAGAAAAATAAGTATCTCTTATGCAGAAAGAGAGGGGAGAAACATAGGGAAAAAATATGAGGTCTTTTGTCGAGAGTGTAACTGTAGAGAATTCAGTAAAACCCTGAAGGACCACCTATATGAGAGTCTCCTCCCCATTCAGTTTCCCATCTGTCACAGGGTGATGTGTTACATGAAACATTGTAAGTCTAGTAGATTTTAGGCCAAGAGTGAATTAATACTCCTAAAGGAGAACTTGAGTTGTTCGACTCATGCTAAAGGTATAACTTTAAAATGGTTTAATGGTAAAAACATTTATGTACATAGCATATTCCATCTCCAGAAAAACTTTCTGTAGGCTTAGTGTCAGGAAGTTTGAAGGCAAATCCCAGAACACAAGGAACTTGAATTTTTTAACATCACTGAACTAGTTCATGGTCTATTTGAGACAAGTCTTGTTCATATAGTTGAACACACACACACACACATACACACCCTCCCCACCATTTCTGACTTCAACTTAACTGTACTACTGCCACTTTTGAAGACTATTTTAATTCTCTATGTCTTTCATTCTTTAAGAGCTATGCCTTATAGCTTATAAATTCTTCAGCTAATGATGATAACAGCTTAGTCTGGTTATATTTTTGTCTTCTTCATGAAAGTCATATTTTATGCTATGTCACAGCTTCTTTGGTAGCTCTGAGGCTCTGATGCTATTGTTATTCAGCAGCTAAGTAGGTGAAAACTTATATTGCCTCGCTAATTCTAACATTCTGATTAAATATTGTTTTTGTTCCACTTAAGGAAAAAAAGTAACACTTTTTAGGTGATTAGCAGTTTCAAATGCATTGTTATTCATGGTCCTTCTATTTCTCAGGTAACATTCTACATTAACTTCAATTTTTCATTTTCAGATTTTTCCAATATTTTCACTATTTTAAATAAGGAGAAGGTATTTATTCACAAGTGATTAAAATAATGATTAAATATTTTATTAATTATGAGCTATTAATCACCAAACCCACAATCTTTGCTTGATTGCATGCTATTTGATCTTTCTTCATAGAAAAATACCCCTTTCTTACCCTAGTAGGTTAGGGAGTGCATCATCCCAGTCTGCCTGGCCCTAGCCCTATCCTCTTGTGCGTCAGTCCTCCCTCCAGGTAATTTTGCCTTTCTCTTTCATATCAAAATTTCTTGGCTGAGTATTCCACTTTCTCCTCCCCCATGCTTTAACCCCCTAAGAGGCTCCTAAATTCACTGCAGTGGTGCCCCTGCCTCTATCACTCCATTTAGAAGGATTTAGAAGAATCTCTGATTACTCTTCTTTTTCCAAAGGAGACCTGCCAGTCTTTACTTGAGTGTACCCTGCTGGTGATTTAATTCCTCATGTCATCCCAAGGTTAATATGACATTAGAGCTTCCTGGTTTTGGGTTGTTCTTATGGACTCTTGTTCATGGGGTTATAACTCTCTACATGTTTTCTTATAGTTTTTCTCAAGATTTTATACTCAATCACCTTCCCTTATCAATCTACAAACCCTTATGCTGGTGATGTTACATATTTAGGTGCTTCAAACCATTCCCTGTATAGAACGATGACCTCAAAATACTTTCTTGCTACCCAGAATTCTCATGTGAATTAGTCCCTGTTAAACAACTCCACCTACATATCCCAGATGTACTGACATTTCAGTTATGACCTCTCATGACCTTCACTGTGATCCTCTTACCCTCTCCTCTTTCTCTGTCATTGGAATCATGCACTGTTATTCACTGATGTTAAAAAAAAAAATCTTAAAACCTTAAAATGCCATCCTTGATTATATTCTCTTTCACGTCTATTGATCCAGTTATTAAGTTGCTTAATTTTACCTCCTAAATAGTTCTTGGTCCTTCCTTCTTCGTCCTTATTCTAATTTGCTGGTTTCAACAAATTGCCTTCTTTGTCTGCATATTACTGCCAGTCTCCCAAATCATCATATCACTCTAGTCCTATCTTAAAGTTCTATCCTGCTAAATAGGACTCAGTGGTTTCTGGCACACAGCATATAGTGTTTCCTGAGCATTTCTTACATAAAACCATGTGGATGCCTTTACCTTTGTATTTAGCACATGTGCGCTGTCTACCTATTTATCTCTTCCACTTACCCACTTCCTGCCTCCTCCTACAACAAGACAGTAAACACTTTAAGAGGGTAACTTCGCTTTATTTATCTTTTTATCCCCAATGTCAGCCTCTGTGCCAGGCACGTGATATGACCCACAATTCAAAATCTAAGCAGAAAAGATGCTCAGTACAATCATCAGCTATGTGCTTCCTAGGCTTCCATGACTGCACTTACCTGCTACTTAGCTGTCTTTGTTCAAAATTAATAAAATCATATGTAACAAATCTATCTACTTATTGCCAAGAAAGCTTCCATATAGTGCCTACTTAATAACTAGTTATAGGATGACTCAATAAAAGAATGAATGAATGAGTACATTTAGGGATGGAAATTGACCACAATGAATTAGTATTTTGAGACACAATCACAGATACAATTTTAAGCTCTTAGGTTGGGCAGAAAATATATTCCTAATCTAAATGTGTGCAATTCATAAAACATTTTATACATGCTAAATTCTTATTGAGTTTCCTCATTAAGACTCTTAAGTTTTTATATGCTTTAAATTTGCTTAACTTTAAGAGTAGAAAAGGCCTTTTGTGTTTTGGAAAATAAAAAAAAAACTATACATAAGGATATACTAGGGGTTTGCAAAAACTCAAAACTGGAAAGAGAGAACTATGTACTGTTTATAATTTTCAAGCATATAATAAATGTTTAAATTATCACTGGTGTAATTTAGCTATATTTTCAACACTATATTTTGAAAGACAGTGAAAACTAAAGCACAACCTTTTTATTAATTTCTATCGTGTTAAAAGGAAGAATCAAAAATATCGCCAAGAATATGGAGGGTTTTTTTTTTCTTTTTAGCTTTGCCAGATGCTTAGTGTCTGGAGAAAAGAATGCACTTTCAAGATATTTTTTCCATCTGATTTAGTTCCTCATGTTTTACCAAAAGGTCAGAGCTGTACAGAATAAAAATTAAGTATCAGAATTCTCTCCTCTCATTTTTATAAAAAATCATCATGAAATGAAACAGAGATAGAATCCCATGGCATTTTAGATAGAAAACTAAAATAACAGGATCACTTAAATTTTAAAGATCATTTATATTAAATAACCAGTTGCTTATGTAACACAATCATTACAATAATAACTTCAAATAGTTGTTTACTCTCTAAGGACAGCAGTTTTACAAGAAGAAATCTAATGCATTTTATTTATTTTTTTAAAAAAATATTTATTTATGTATACAAGAGCTGGGGTACAGGCCAGCGGTGCGGAGGGTGAGAGGATTCACCAGAGACAGAGTGGGGAGCAGAACAGGCAGGTCTTCTGATATATGCTGCTGAGGGAAGCAGCAGGCTGAGGCAGGGGATCTAATTCCCACTGCAGTGATTGTGAAAGCCCCACAGTGTAGCGCTCCACCCCTTGCACCACCAGGGAGGCCCTGATCTAATAATACATTTTAGATACATCATATGGGCTTCATCTGTATATTGAAGTGTTCAGTAATTTCAAAAGTTAATGTAAATACTTATGTTTACATGTAAGTGTGCTTGTATATTCACAGTTCTCCTTATTTAGTAGTGTTAATTTTCAGTTTCAAACAAATATAAAAGAAAACAAGTTAGACATTTGATTTTCAAAAACATACGAATGCTTCACTTGGTGTCTTTAGTGCTTGAAAATTTCTGGGATTATTTCTTTCATTAAATTATTTATTTTAATTTCATATTTAAGTGAAATAAATTCTTAGGTTAGTAATTGTTTTCTAAGTAGAGAAATTCTAGAATGATTTTTACTCTTTAATTTGAAAACACACACAAACCTTTAGTACAATCTTCATTTTTCTTGATTCAGAGAGAAATATGTTATTGACTTTGTTGTTCTATTGCTGATATAGAGGGTAGCCAACTATTCCAGTGTGCCTAAGACTTCTTGATAAAATCCCCATATTCTGGTACTGCCTTAGTCCTAGACAAATGGGGATGGTTGTTCACACTACTAAGAAATTGAACTACACTGAAACTCCAAGATAATAAAGCTTACCTTAACATCATTGGTGTTCATTCTTGTTCCCTCCTTTCCCACGAAGATGTCATCAATATCCACGAGAATGTACCTGTCCAAGGATAATGTGAGCCTCTTCCCTGACAAGAAGGAAACAGCATCTATGAAGATGAGCTTATGCAACCAAAAGTTCAAGTTGTTGCCAAAAAAAACTCTTTGAATTCCATCATGAAGCCCCAAGTCATGTATGACAGTGGCATGAAAAGCACCTTTAGAGATGGGAGGAGAAAGGTTTTCTGGGGTCTTGACTTTGGCAAATATTACTGGTTGGTAGGCTGAGTGATTAATCTGGAAAATTGTCCAGTCAGTTCCAGGTAAAGAACCTTTTTCAAGCTTAGAAGATTTGGTCATGTGAAGCAATGGAGAATGAGGATTAATACAGCAATCTTTTACTGCAAGGTTTCCATATATGGAAAAAGGGAAACCTTTTAACTGAAAGCTCTGTAGACTCTTCTCACTAGATTTGTGGAATCCAATGACACCCACGCCATATTCTACACAGTATTTATCGAGGAGGCTTCGATTCCAAGAGTCCATGTTGATATACTTTAAAATATTCTCATAAATTATGAGAATATATTTGCCTTTCATTTTTTCTGTAAGTGCTGGGAGATCCCCCTTTCCAGGTGCAATTTCAATGTGATACTGGAATCTACTTGATTCTAGAACCATAACGATGTCTTGGCCAAGTGATGAGTACTGGCTCTCCACAAACACCAGGACAGTGGCATCTGTCCTTGCGGCATCAGAAAGCTTTGTGGTCTTCATTTCCATCAGCCTGTATGGGAGGTGTTGGAAGTCCCCACAGTCCACTTCTGATGCCATCTCAGAGAGTTCATTTTCTTGTTTGTAGCCGCTGTACAGGTAATAGGCAGAAATTATAATGCTCACCATACAAAATGTGGCAAGCAGAATGACTGTCCTTTGAAAGTGTCTGTGGAGCTTCATGATAAAACTCATGTTGTATATACTTCCTTCAGACTGTTAAAACAGAAGCACCATAAAAGGAGAAAAGATGGTGTTTCAGCTATTTTTCCAGTCCCAGTCAATAATTTATGTCACCATTGCAGCACATTTGTATCACTTGATCAGGACTGACAGAAAATATAGTCTGAAAAAGCAAAATAAAATAGAAGAGAATATCAAATTCAGTCTGCAGCATTAAAATGAGCACATTTTTATCCTGGTGACTGGCACAAGGGGCTGGCTGTAGGCAGGTGAACTGGTGTAAGGTAAGGAAGAAACCTCTTTTCTCCCAGATGCTGATGAGGGAATGGGAGGACTAGATGGTGGAATGCAGTGCCATTGAGAAGAGCGTTTCTAATTCCTGTTGGGAAGATATGGAGTTAACAAGAATTTCCTTTTGTTCACTGAGCTTAGCATCAAACTCTGTAGTTGACATAGACTTAAAACCACAAAGAGGTCTGCTTAGTCATACACTGCCACATCATGTAATACAAAGACGTGCTACTTGTGTTTAAATACATACATAAAAATAAATAATACATATGTGTACATATTTATGCATATTTCTAATTACACATTATGTATACATAACTCATATAAGGTTGGGCATATTTAATTAAATACTGTAATACTCTAATTTCCCTCTACATAATTGTTGACATGAAGAATTTTGCCATTCTATTTACATTTCAAATTTATAAAGAAACAACCACCTGATAGTTTCTCCTATTGAATAACCACTTTTAAATGCAGATAAGTTCCCCCAACCCAAATAATCATTTTAGATCTGTATATTTACATGGAAATGAAAAACAAATCAGGACAGGTTTTTTTGTGAGACGAATAGGAGGTTGAAATGCCTCCTGACTTGCTGCCACTCTGCTGTCATTCCATGAGGCATCATGCATTTGCGGTTATGACGCATTCATCCACCAATTAACTGACCATTCTGCTTCTGCTTTTGGAAAAGAGTTCAAGTATTCATTCCTTCACCCCCACACCACCAAAAAAAAAAAAGCACTATAAAAGGGTTTTCAGAAAACAATAGAAACTTTATGAAGTGCTTTGTCATTCTCTTAAATACAAATCCCTTTAAAGTGTTAGTAAACTTTAAAAAATTTAGCAACTTTTATTTGCTCCTTAGTTTATTAGTCTTAGGGATTCTGCACTTTTCAAGGAAAGGTATTACTATTGTTCATAAGGCAGCCTGGTAAGACAGCAATCACTGGTGGGGAACATCACATTTGATATCTTTTGTAAGTATGGGGACTACTAAAAGTCCAGAAAGAACTGCTAGCCAGGATGTGGAGACAAAGGAACCCTCTTACACTGTTGTTGGAAATGTAGACTGATATAGCCCCTATGGAAAACAGTATGGAGGTTCTCAAATATGAATAAATCTAACATGTGGCTGAGAAATTTCACACCAAGAAAAACACTATTTTGAAAAGATATATGCACATCGATGTTCACTGCATCACTGTTTACAGCAGACAAGTTATGGAAACAACCTAAGTGTCTAACAACAGATGAGTAGATAAAGAAGTTGTGGTACATACATGCAACAGAAAACTACTTGACTACAAAAAATTGAAATCTTGCCACTTAGAACAACATGGATGGACCTAGAGGGGATTATGCCACATGAAATAAATAAGAAGGAGAAACACAAATACCAGATGATTTCATTCATATGTGAAATATAAAAATCAAACAGACAGAAACAGAAACAAAACAATGCAAATCCTTGAAATTTTAATGTAGAACTAAGGTTATCAGAGCAGTAGGGCAGCAAAAGGGGAGGGGGGGACAATGGACTATGATGGACAACTAATGGTGCCTTGATGATGGGTGTGATGTGGTAGCATACATTTGAAAGGTGTGAACCTATATCACTAAAACATATGTAACACTGTAAACCAACTTTAACTCAATAAAAAAGAATTTAGCAATAAAAAAAGATTGGTATTAATTACACCCGTGACTCACTAATTGTGTAACCTTGGCTCTTGTATCTTCCAAGTAAAATGATGTGATTAGAATGATACCAAGAATATTCTGGCTCTAAGATTCTCTGATATTTGGTCCTCCCTGGTGGTGCAAGCGGTTAAGTCTCAGCTCAGCACTATCATTCTATCGGCAGAATTCAATCCCAGGCCAGGGAGCTGACCCACATGGTGCAGCAGACTCGCCTGTCTTACCTGCTGTTCCCCCAGTAGTATATTTCAGTAGATCTGCTTGTTCTGCACTCCTGTCTCTGATAAATTTTCTCACACCCTGCACCTCTGGCCTACACCTCAGCTCTTGTATGCATAAATAAATAAATCTTAAAAATAAATTATGTGATACTTACCTATGAAATGAACAAAATTTTGAATTATATATGCTTATTTTTATGCATAATAATCTGGCGTATAACTGAAGGATATATATAGGATGAATATCATATTTACCTTGTGAATTTTATAATCATCTATTTCAATTGTTTAGGGTATCTATCATTTATTTAAATATTTCTGAGGTAACTACCTTTCTACTTAAATGTTTATTAGAATTTGTTTGCTTAAAGGGACCAAAATTATTCAGCAGAGACAGTGACTAGAATAACAATAATATATGTTACTGATTAGACACAAATGACTGTAATGGGATAAAAGAAGAAAGAGAACATAGGAAGTACCTGAGCCTACAAAGCTGGGGGCAGGGGCAGGTGGCATGAGCAGTACCTTGATGCATTGAGCTGTTTGAATGGACATTTGAGACAGAAGAAACTTTAGAGAGGCAGGGATGAATAGATATAAATTATGTTTTTAAATGAATAAAATAAATTTTATACATAAACATTTTATACATAAAAATGTATGATCACATTTTGCATTTCAGATAGTGGTGTTTCACAGTTTATTCCTTTGTCAGAAATGATAGGCATGTAACTCAGACAATTCTTATCTGTGATGAGCCAGGGTGGTGAGGAACATTTGCTTATACTATTTAGATGAATTATGAAGCTATCAAAGCTACCTTCTCCATTAATAGTATAAAATATGGACTTTTTTTCCATTAAACTCTTCAAGTCAAGCCAAAGGGAATTCCAGTGTATGTCCCTGAGGGTAGGATTTGGTTTAATATATTTAAATGGATACATTAAAATTCTCTACATTTTTTCCCCCCCGCAAACCTTTTTCAACTACACCTTTTATTTTGCTGTGGCCAAATTTAGTTTCTGGTGTGGTCTCTCAGAATTTACCATTCCTACTGCAAACTTGTCCACCCACATCTACTTCCCATTCTGTGTATATCTCTGTTACCTCTGAAAGTCTTGGGATGAACTGAACTGTTGCTATTACTCCTGCAAGGGGTGGCACTTAGCAGCTTCTCAGCTCTTCACAGTGGGGCATCACTGGGAGAGCAGGTACATATTGAGGGAGTATCCTTCATACAAATTCTTCTCTCCAGTCTTTTCTCACCCTCCATACTTGGTAAGACACAAAAGTTATACATGATCATTGTTGGAAACTTGTCTTTCCTCTACTTCTGACAGTATTATATTTTTTAAAAAAAGATTTTATTTATTTATACATACAAGAGCTGGGGTACAGGACAGAGGCATGGTGGGGGGTGATTGGATTCATCAAAGACAGAGCAGGGAACAGAACAGGCAGAACCACTGAAATATACTGCTGAGGGGAGCAGTGGGGGAGGCAGAAGAGGTCTGCTGTGCCATGTGGGTCCCCTCCCTTGCCAGGGATTGAACTTGCAGTGCAGTGACCGCAGAAGCCCCACAGTGCAGCATTCAACTCCTTGTGCTACCAGGGAGACCCTAAATTTTGTTTAAATCCAGTCTTCCTCATCTAACTATAAATTCCACATGGGTAGAGATACTGCCTTTTTTTTATTGTCTCTATTGAACCTCTACTGTTAGGCCCAGGGGAGGGGAAGCACTCAATGACTGCTTATGAAAACTGAATACAATGGCCTGTTATCTTTATGGTTAATTTGATCCTTATACTTTATTAGAAAGGCATGATCTATTTTTAAGATTATATATCTATTCCAATTAATATGATTATAATTATAAAATTGGTATAGTTAATGTCTTTGTTTTATCTAATACTAAGAAAATATAATTATTTCATCCCATCATAGGATAAAAAAATTATGGTAGATACTAAATCATCATGCACTACAGGGTGTAGTTCAGTCATTCTGCAATCAGCCATCAGGTATTCATTGAACACCTGCTTTGGATTTGCTGGTTAGGTACTGGGAACATCAGAGAAGTAATAGTGACCCTTGGCTCCAGAAGTGTTATCTCTACTGGGGGAAATAAGACTTACCTTGTGGAACAACAGCACATACTATCTCATACCTAATAGGTAGTAATTTATGATGTATAGACTACATCTATTACGGGTTTCTGAAGAAAGAATGAGAGAGATTAATGAAGTTTAGAAAATGAGATGTGGTGCTTGAGGGTGACATGGTATGCTGGGCAGGATCTGGATAGGATAATGAGGCAAGGATTCAAGGCAGAAAGAACTGTCAAGATCGAAGAAATGAAGGGGCTCAAATTTGTTTATCTGAGATTAATATTAAACTAAAAATAGGGTGCTGTGTGATGGTTGAAATGAAAATAATATTTGATTAAAAGAAGGCTGCAGATCAATGGATGTGCTTAAGAGCACAATGAGTGTCAACTAGGAAACAGAGAGTATCAGATGTATTTGAACAGAAGAGAGGCAATACAAATGGTGTTTACAGATGATTATTGTAGCAGTGACATTGAGAATGGACAGAGAGCAGCCATTTGAACAAAGATCATATATACTACATTGTACAGTGAGCACATGGGGATAGCCAGTGGGATCCTAGCTAAAAAGCTGCCACATAATCAAGTTGCAGCTGTATGCATCCAGACTAAGGCATTTATGGGGGGAATGAACACAGAGAGACTTGGGAGTACAATAGAACAGGATGTGATTACTGTTAAATTATGATTGGGGGGTGGGCAGGCTTTGGGGACTAGCAGACTAAAGGAGTCAGTAACAGAAGCACAGAAGTTTAGAGTGGAAACTGATTTGTGCTAGTAATGTACACTTCAGTTTCAGATATGTGAGTAAATGATACATGGGGAGAACACAAATGTTCAATGTGCAAAATCATAGTGCTCTATAACGTAGTTGAATGTTGACAATATTAAGTCAAGGAACTATTTGAACTTGAGATGTCACAGGCAATTCTTGACATTCTATACAAATCCAACACCTAACTTCCTGGTTAGCTCCACTGACCTCGCCTTTAGACTAGGCACCTAACTTACGTAGTTTGTTATAATTACTTTTCTTTTGGGGCTATGGGTGTTTTGGTGATGGGAGAACTACGGTGATTTTATCTGAGGGGGAAAATCATATACTGTCCCAAAATTGACAGTGATGTAAGAAAGAGTTACTTAAATTAAAAATATTATTAGCGACATTATCTACTTGATGTCTCTCTACCTCCACAGATACCAATTTTCAAGGGCATATTCGCAGGACTTGTGTTATTCCTAGTTATCTTTCAAACAAGAAACAGGATAAAAGCATTTTTAAAGGTCAATAAAATCAGCAGAGAAACACTTTAGTGTAGTAATGATTATGTACTTGAAATGCTCCTACAAAAATACACTGAAAATTACAGACTTTTGCATGGTGTGAAGGGCTCTCTGAGTGACCGAACAACAGGCCCAGTGACCTCCATGTCAGAGTTCCTGAGCACACAACTGTCTTTATTGGCAATACAGAGGTGACAATTATGGTTGAATTTTGCCACCTCTTCAACCTATGATAGGGACTACACTGAAATCTAAAAACTATTTTATGAAAGGAAAAAATAAAAATTAAAGGAGAAATATATGAAATAGAAAAAGGATAATTTAAAAGATTAACAAAACCAAAAGTTGTTACTTTGAAAAAATGAGCAAAACAGACAAACCCTCTAGCTATGCTCACAAAGGAAAAAAGGGAGAAAATTCAAATAAATAAAAATAGACATGAATGAGAATTTATAACAGCAATACAGAAGTATAGAGGGGCACAAGAAAATACTGTGGACATCTTTATGTTAACAAATTGGAAAATCTTGACAAAATGAACATATTCTTAAAAGCATACACAGCATACAAACTTAAAAGATGAATTAGGGAAAAAATAGAAAAGCTGAAAGTCCAGTTAGAAAGAAATTGAAACAGAATAAAAATTCTCCCCCAAAACAAAAGCCTGGGATCAGATGGTTTCACTACTGAGTTCTACCAAACCTTCAAAGAAGAATGAATTTTGAATTCTTTCAAAACTGAGGAAGATGGAATGCTCCTAAATGCATTTTATAATAAGGCCAACATTACTCTGTTATCAAAAGCAGACAAGGACATAACAAAAATAAAACAATAGATCAATGTTTCTGATGAACTCTAAGATAAATCCCCAACCAAATAATAACAAACCGAATTCAAAAGCACATTAAAAGGATCAAACATCATAACCAAATGGGATATATTCCTGGGATGCAAGGATGGTTCAGCATATGCAAATCAATCATTGTAATTCACCATATAGCAAAAGAAAAGATAAAAATTATGATCTACAACAAAGAAGTCAAGAGTATATAATGGAGAAAGGAATTCTTCAAAAAATGATGTTGGGAAAACTGGACAGCAACATGCAGGAAAATGAAACAAGACCACGCTCTTATATACCATAAATAATAATCAGAAAGCTGGATTAAGACTTATCTATAAGACCAGAACCCATTGACTAACTAAAAGAAGACATAAGTGAAATATGTCACAACACTGGCTTCAGGAATGTGTTTGGGGACATGAACTCCAACAAGGAAAATAAAAAATAAATAAAAAATGGGACTTTCAAATTAGAAGCTTCTATCAAGCAAGAGAAACTATCAGTAAAACAGAGAAAATATTTGTGCATCATATGTCAACAATGAGCTAAAAGCCAAGATCTATAAAGAAAACTCATACAACTCAAAAAACAGAACACAATCAAAAAATTGTAGAAGAGCTGAATAGATACTTCTCAAAAAAAGATTCACAAGTGACATAAAGACACATGAAAAAATGTTCACCATCATTTATCATCAGGGAAATGCATATCAAAACCACAATGAAATACAAGCTCACATTTGTGGGAGTGAGCCATATCAAAATGGCCAGAAACAACAAATGTTGGTGAGGATGTGGAGAGAAAGGGGCACACATACACTGTTGGTGGAAATTTCCACCAATGCAGACTGGTCCAGCCCCTGTGGAAAACAGTATGGAGAATTCTCTAAAGATTGAAAACATATATAACATGATCCAGTAACTCCACTCTTTGATATCTGTCAAAAACATGCAAAGGCACTAACTTGAAGAGATACATACACACCCGTGTTCACGGCAACACAGTTTACAAGTACCCCAAACAGAAGAGTTGATTAAGATGTGCTATGTGTACATGATGGAATACTATTCAGATTCAAAAAAATTATGAAGTCTTGGCTTTGCAGCAACATAGATGGAAATGGAGGGGATTATGCTAGGTGAAATAGGCCAGAGAGAGAAAAACTATTACTGCATAATTATATTCAAACATGGAATATAAAGAACAAAACAAAGGAATTGACAGAACTACACCAAAAGAAAGTCTAGAAATGACTACAGAATTGAGGCCACTAGAGTGGGCATGGGGAGGTAGGACAGTGGGACAAAGTGGGGAGGTGGTAGTGATGATATGAACAACATGAAGTCAGAAAAATATCCTGAGGATGGTCAATAGAAATGCAGTAAGTGTTCACAAAAGGCTAGCTATAAGCATTTTGGTGTAAGTTGAATTTGGGGAACTCAGGATGGCCACCTTTGGTGCAGGGATCAAAAGTCAGATAGGTCTCAGAGCGGTGGAAGAGGGTCAGGCAGAGGCATAGCCAGCATTGTGTCATCTTTGGGCTTCTTCCTATTCCTCCTCTTCCCCCAAATGAGCTCACATACTCCCTGGTTTTCATTACCATCTATGCTCCAATAAATTCCAAATGTTTATTTGTAACTCAACCCACCTTCCTCTGAGCGCTAGGATTTCAAGATGAACTATCAACTTGATATAATAACAACAACTCACAGTAACTGTGCCCTTTCATATTACTTACCAGCCATATTTTCGCTCCACTGGAATCAGGTCACAAGCAAATTTAACTTGTTCAAACCTGAGTTATGATCTACTCTTTAAAACCATCTTCATCTTCCCTACAACCACCTAGTGACTCATCCTTGTTACCTTCGTCTCCTTGTCCCCTGCTTGCCTTAATAAATCCAAGTCTTCTTGGTTCCACCTCCGCAAACTGATGTGATGACCCCGTGTATCTTTTTCCATTCCCAGGCAACAGCCTCTGCACTTGAACTACTGCAACATCCAACCTCCTCACCAGTACTCTTGCTGCCTTCTGTGCATTTTCCAATCAGCATTGAAATGCAATTCTGTTTCTTCTAGCTGAAAATACATCCATGTCATGAGGGCTACTTCCTGCTCTTCCATTGCAGGCTTTGCTGTATGCACTACTAAGTTCCAGGCAAATGGGTCCTCTTTCATTCCCCCCCCCCCAAAAAAAAAAGCCTCCTTTCTGATTCAGGATCTTCTCTTTGTCTGGAATTTCTCCCCCACACACTTTTATCTGACCTCATCCACTAAAATCTGATGCTCTGAGACTCACAAAAACCTCCCTGATCCCCCAGGTTTTTCAGGTCTCCCTGTGACCCACTCTTTTCTTACCATCTGCTTTACCTCCGCAGTGTGTTCTAGAGCTATAAATAGTTATGCGGTTTTCTGTGTAGTATGTCCCCACAGATTGGAAGCCTCTCTAAGTACCTGTCTTGTTCACCTTTACATTCTTGATGTCAACACAGTGCTTGAAGGAAGAACATTCCACTGAGAACTTCTTAAATGAGTGGAAAAAGGAGCCTTTACTAAATTTTATATATCAGCTGCATTCATAAAGTAGGGTAGAAATTAAGTAAAAACATCTTGCATGAACTGATACCCTCCTAAGTCACTCTGGCCTCAATCAGGGCAATAATATAAATGCCACAAATGGCAGCAACCCCCTTGACTAAGACCATAAATCAGAAACAACCAGGCTGCACCATTCACTGAATCATAATCAAATACCTCCTTTTCCCATTTGGACGTTTGTCAGCATTCTGGTGTGGGTAGGGTTGTTTTGCAATGTATTTAAAAAGGAAAACATCTTTCTTCCATCAGTGATACATTAGTAGTTATTTAATTACCTACAGTTAACAAAAGCAGGGGGAGCAGTTACTTTTTGAAATCACAGGCCATTTCCTATACACTGTGAACTGAATATATACAAACATATGTTTTTGCAAAATGTCGCAATATCTGCAAGGGAAGTACCTACTTATCACTGTAACCTATCTTTTCTCTTCCATGAACACCCACCATCATCCCAAAGTAAAAATCAATTTCTAAATGAAATAGAATCATGTTGGAGTTGGCAGAACAAGAAATGTGAAAAAAAGATTGCCATCTGGAAAATGAGTATTAATAACTAAAGAACTTCAGGTTCTAACATAAATGAAAGAAATTTAAAGATCTTGACAATATTCCTCTTTCTCAAAATTGAATATGTTTTACAGTGTTGAAAAATGCATCGGGAAGCCTCAAATACAAATTTACTAAAAGCAATTTAGGAGTATTAAAAATCGACATAGAACATGCTTTTCTCATTGAACCCTGGCGTGGTGGGCACATAAGATGCTGATTTGCCTGGTGTGCAACCCAGAGTACACCATCTCTACAACTGGGAATTTCCTTTGAAAGATGGATGGGAAAAAAGCTGCACTTGCGGGCACTGGCTTTGTTTGATACACTAAAAATGGAAAATGACTTCCTATTATAATTTTCTTCCTCCTTTGTACTTAGGAAGTCTGAAGGAAAGAATACATTTTGTTCACTTCTCTTACTGTTAGGCTCTCCAGTGAGGCAAGAGAACTATCCCACTGCTGCTTTTTGTATGTTCTGCCACTGGGGCTTGAAGGGGGGAATGTCTGCCCATGTCCTTTCAATTGAGCTAGAATGAACACACTGACATATGCCCAGTAGTATGGCATAATGACTAGTGCCAATGCAGCTTCAGGATATTCTCTAACCCCTGCCATATCTGTCCTTTTTCAGAGTCATGGGAACAAGAGATTATTAATCCAATTTTTCACTGTCTGCCTGGATCATAAGATGTAGTTACACATCGGCTTTGGGCTATATCTAAAGGCAGATGGCACTAACCAGAGAAGCAGAGGCAGACAGTTCTGGAGAGGGGATGATGCAAAATGGGCAGAGAAAAGTCATGAAAACATGATAGGGGACCTTGAGGAGGCCCAATGTTCTGGTATGATTACTCCAACCTCTGTACTAAAGAAGCAGTCAAATTCTTCCTTGTTACTTGGGGTATCATTCATTGGGGTAGCAGAGAGAAGAAAGAAATCACCTAGACTCTATATACAGGGAAGGCACCACATTTAACTGTCCTGGCACTGCTTTAAGCCTTGCACAACAGCAGGTGCTGAATACATTTCTCTTGAATGAATGGGTAGTCATTTTAAACGAGAACTAAAACTGGTAAAAATGACTTGAGTGTTAAAACAGTGTCTAATGCAAGATAATCCTTTCATGAGTGTTAATTGCAATTTTAATGACATAGATATACTATTAAAGTACTAGATGATAGCACTTATCAATAGGTTAAGTTTTGTACTATTCTGGTTTTTTAATGTCTATTTGTCGTATTTGCCAGAAAAAATCTGGATAAGAAAGGATCTCTGAGATCCTCATTTTCCAAGTGAGGAACCAGCAACCAGAACCTGAAAGGCTATATCTAAGACCACCTCTCGTATGGAAGAACCAGGCCAAGAAAAAAAAATTTTAAATCATATATATGAGAGACATAAAAATCATATATATATAAAATCATATATATATATATAAAAAACAGATACCTGTCACTGAGACACTTAATCTTGGCATAGCACTTCAATAATTTTTAAAAAATCTTGTTTTGCAACAGGTACTCAAAGTTATAGACCTTGGTAATGTGTAAGAGTTTTTCCTGAAGTGATTTATTATACATATTAATTATAGTAGTACCTGACTTTTTCTAGTTGTGTAACTTAGAAATTGATGAAAAAGGTTTAGAGTAACATGAAGCGATAAATCACTCATTGTGATATGCCAAGCCTAAGGATATAGTTTTTATTAAAAACAAACAGACAAACCAATTGGTTTTCCAAGACCAATTCTTCAGTTTCCTAAGAGAAACTTCAGTCATAAAACAATTTTGGCCATTGTTCAGAATAACTGTGATCACAATGCAGATTATGCCCGTCGCATCCTTTAATCTAGACAGGTGTTCAGAGTTCGTGTACTTCTGTGTGAGTGCTGATCACCAGTAGTCACAGCATGGGAAAAGTAAACTTTCACTGTTTATTCCCTTAGTCTCTCAACTACTAAGCAATTAGAAATTAAAGGCATTTATTTAGTTCAGAGTGGCATTTTTATCACTGGTTCTACATCCATGTTTTTATAGCATACCAATCACAAAGTATTTAAATGTAGTTTTCTTTGAATATATTTTATACCTCAACAAATACATCTTTAAGTGGATAAGCTGCCACTAATGATCAAAGAGCAGTTGAGATTCAACCAGGTTACAAGAAAGTTATATAATGGGAGTCTCTAAATTAAAAGAAATATCTAAAATCTTATGGTTTTAAATTCTGAAATGAACAGTCATTGGATTTTTTAGATTTTAGCTCATAATAACTTCCAAAGCAGAATATATAATGCAGATGAATGAAACAGTCTAATAATATTTACTTACACAAAGAAGCCTTCAGTTTTATCATCAAGATCACGAAGAATACCGATAAAAATATGACAGAGATGGTAGACTCTTAACTGGAGATGGTTAACTGGAGACATTTTTTTTCTAAAGACTTTCTGTTTGGGCAAGTTTCTTTATTCAGTACCATTTCTCAAAAGAGTCTCTTTCAAATTTATTTAAAAAACAAGAACAACAACTTCTCAAGTGTGATAATAGGGAGCTATAGTTGAAGAAAAAGGAAGAAAAAAAATTCATCTTTTATCAGTCGTTTGTTTCTCCTCCATAACATTCTGCTGTTCTGTGGTAAACAGTAGTTGATAATAATACTTGCAAAGGTCAAAGAAAAAGTGGATTTGAGATTAGTTGCATGTGTCTTAGTATTTCATTTAGTATTGCATTTAAAGTAATATTAAGAAGTAGCCGTTTACATTACTTGGGAGTGATTTCCTGAAAACTCTTGCAGTTTACATATATTGCCATACTCCATTATGCTTATAAACATGGATAAAATTTCAACTTTAAGTGAGTTTGAGGCTTAAATCATTTCCAGTTATTAGAACTAGTGGTGGAAGATGACACAGGTAAACCTCTTAAAGGATGTGTCCTGGTTCTTCCAAACAAAAAAGCGAAAATATTAAATCGAAGAGTAGGTACTTTCTTTTCATTTTAAAGCTTCTAAAGTCAATATTTAGGCTGATTTTTTTCAGTTTTATTTTATTAGTAGCATAATTTAAAATAGTGTTTGCCAAATGAATTGCATCAAATAGAATATCTCTGAAGTTCACTACAAATTTCGAGTCCATCAAAAAACAGACATGTCTTCTAAGAAACCTGCAGAATAATATTTACAAGTAGTTGGTGGAAATCTAATTATAAGGGGTAGTCTCTACAGTACTTCAATTTTATGAAAGACAGGTTTTAAAGTTACCCCAGAATGATAAAGTACTCCTTTGTTTTACTTAATTTAATCAAAATGGTTTGTTAAGAATAAAAATGAGGTACTTGTTAAATCCTGAAAATCTTAGATTAATTAAAACCAAAGTAGTTTTCTCGTACTAAAAGCTCCACATTTCTGAACGAATCATTAATGTATAGTGTGAATAAACAGATGCACTTACCTGGAATTAAAGTAGAAAGAGCAGAAAACGCTTGCGAAAGTTTCCGTAGATTGAAAAGAGACGGAAATAGCCTTAGCGACGACCATCAGTCAGGCTGTTGTCTGTACAAGTGGCAGCAATACTGGCCCAGTACCCTTGTGTTATGTAACATCTTATTAATATTAGCTATCAAACTGCTCCCAAGCTGGCGAGGCACTAGAGGGCACGAGTGTCACATGCAAGACCCATCGCCTAGGGACCGCTGGTACCACTCAGAAAGACTGATGCTAACGAAGCCGGTAAATAACGTGATGCCCGAACTCAACAGAGAACTTGCAGCGTTCCTCAAAGAATATTTTAAATGTCAATTTTATGGCTAGCTGAAGCGTTAACAGAGTTAATAAACATGCAGAAACAAAGAACCACGCCATTCCAAAACTTTGAGGACTGCATTTACAAACCTACAGTTATCCTGGAGGCTATATTTTTCATTGTCTAAATACACTTGTTTAAATCAGGAGGAGAGAGAGAGTCTGGTTAAATAAGATGAGTGTCAGTTTCAGGACCTTTCAAACCTTGACAAACTTGTCCTGCTCCTGCGTGCCACCCGTGGATCCCGCGTTTCGAGGCGCGGGGTCCGTTTTCTGGGCGCGACGCGGGCCGGCGGGGCATCCACGGCGATTACCTCGGGCTGCGGTGTCCGCGGGATCCTCCTCCCCGGCGCGTTTCTCAGCGGCTCCCCGAGGCGGCCCCGCGGTCCAGACGGCGCTCGAGGACGACGCGGGCGAGTAGCCGGGAGGGGTGACAGGGAGACAGCCCAGAGCGCCCCTGCTCCCCGAGGACTGAGCCGGCGGGCGAGGCGGGTGGGGCCGGGAGCTGGCGGGTTGGGGAGCGGACGGCGCGGGGCGGGCGCGGCTGCGGGACGAGCCGGGCGGGCGCGCCTGGGACTCCTGCACCCGCTCGGACGCACCGCGGCCCCGGGACCCGCCCGCCGCGCCGCCGCCGCCCTCACGCGCCTCCCGGGGCGGGCGCCGCCGCTCCCCGCTCCGGGTCCGCGCGCGCGCCCGCCCACCAGCCCCAGGAAGCGGTGGGGGAGGGAGCGGGCGTGAGCGGCGCCTCCATCCACCTCTCCCGCACCCCAGCCCAGGCGACCCTGCTGGTTCGCCTTTCCAGCCTAGGTAGGGGGCCCGGGAGTGCCGCTCGGTCTGCGCGAGAGGCGTTGGTGGCCGTCAAGGATGAACGGGGTCACGACGCCGGGAGGTGGGTGCAGGTCCCCGAGGCGGCTCCTGGCAGGTGGGCGCACTCCTGCGAGTGACACGGGACCCGCGGCTTTGAGACCGGGAACTGGAACTTGTGTCCCTGTGCCAGCGCTCTGAGCCTCCTGGCATTGCAGCTCCTGAAGTCAAGCTGAAGGGCAACAACTGAAGAGAGATTTGGGATACAAAGTGTGAGGTTACACGCTTTAAAACTATTCTTTATTAGGGGCCTCAATCGAATGATTTTTAAAAGGTCTCCTTTTCTTCCATACTAAGTGCAAAGGTGGTGTCTGCTAATGCTAACTTGTCGTGAATATAGGAGGTTTTGTTTCTCAGCACCCCTCTGTGGAAACGGTTTTTTTTTTTTTTTTTTTTTTTTTTTTTTTTTTTTTTGNCGGTTTTTTTTTTTTTTTTTTTTTTTTTTTTGTTTTCTGTAGGATCCACCCTCCACTCAGCCCTTTTGCTTCTGCTTTGGGTGGTGTCAACCACCTGAAGCACACAGTTCAGGTGACAGGGTGACCCACATGACTTGGGTCTCAGCCACTGGATGCATTATATTCCCCTGGTAGCTGGAATTCGTTTAGTTACTTGTGACTCAAGTCTGACAATCAACGAGGAAAAGCCACCCTTTGAGGACTTTTCTTCACCCCCACTTTGGAAAAAGACCCTCTTCCACTGGACTTTGCAGAGTAAAGTGTGAGCAGAGATCTTCTTGGGTCACCAAGTGAAATCTGAGAGTGACATACTCAGGGAAGTATGTCGGGGAATTGGAGAAAAGCTCAACTTATATGGGCATATTTGAGCTCTAAATCTACCCGTGCCTGAAACAAGTTCTTGCCTCTAAATGCTGTCTTATATCAATAAATTCACTTTTTCCTTAGGCTGCTCGAGTTGCGGTTTCTGTGTGTTGGAGTTGAAAGACACCAGTGATATACAGGGATTAAGCATTTTGGTAGTTTATTAAGTTTTTGAGAACCTTTGAGGTCCCTCATGGGGGTTATCTTCAGTTACACTGGGCCTGAGCCCAGCTGAAGCTTTTAGAATTGCCATATTCACCAGTCACTGCTTCTTTCACCCTTCCCTCTAAAGGGACAGATACCACAGGATTATGACATCTTTTTTAAGAGATAGTCCAATCTCAGAGCTCTATTCCAGAAGTTCCAGTCTGTACACATATTGAAATTTATACGTAACAGCATAAAAAAGCATATACTGTGTACCTGTATTTTCTTCCATTCCTGGGCTACTTGCCCCCTCCAGGCCTTCCTCCTACCTGCTTTTCCTGACCACGGGACATTAAGATCAGAGAATAATCTCCCTGGAAGAGAGAGTCCAGTGTAGTGTAGCACCCCTTAGAAACAACCAGGAGCCTGTGGCAGAGGTAGAGGAAGCCATCTGGCCCAATTCCTCCTGTTGTAAAGCACCTTGACTTAGGCCTCGCTAAATATTTCAAAATAAGATTAATATGTTAGGTTTAGTTTTGATTTGGGAAATACACCATCTTTTTTCATAGCCACCTTTGGCATTTGTATAATTATCTGCATAAATATTGTGGATGTAAAAAGTTTATATTAGAGACCAGCTTTAAATACAATAAGATATACAAAGATACAAAATAACATAGGTATGTATCTAGATCACATATCTATGGGAACTACAAAAAATGAAGAAAGAGCAAAATTAGATACTTTTGCATGCTGAGATAATCCTTGATTCAGTCACTTTGAAATAAGGCAGTGAATTATGGTGATATGGAAATTTAACATGTTTTATAGAAATTAAAAATGATTTAATGGATTTTTGGCTTTCCTCAAAAGAAGCCAAAGAGAGTGATGATTAAAAAAACATTTTTGGAAACATTTCAACTTACAGGGTCCTGTTCTATTTTTCAGTGTCTAAAATGCATATTAACCTGTGAGAACAAAGTTTTTTAAAATACAGGTTTTTATTCAGACCACATCAGTAGAATCTTTCATGGATTGAAGATGATTAAAGAGATACACGACTAAATGAAATTTCCTGGTTGAATTAGCATAAGAGATTAGTGGGAAAACTGGTGAAATTTGAGTAAATTCTATAGATTAGTTAATAGTGTTGTATGATATTGATTTCCTGGTTTTGGCAACTGTAATGTGGGTAGGTAAGATATTAACAACAGGGCAAGTCAGGTTAGATGGGAAATGGTTGTTTTTGCAGCTTTTCTGTAAGTCTAAATTATTTCAAAATTAAACATGGAATTTTTTGTTATGCAAATTCTAACTCAGTAAAAATAATTAAAACAAAAGAAGACATCTGTATTTCTGATCTGAAATAGCTAGTAAATGTATGCATCACAAGTTCTTGAAAACTATTCAGCTTGGATATACAGTTATAGTAATTAATTACACTGTTAACCTGCTAAAAGGTAGTGAGGGAAAGATTTGAAAAGAAATCATGTTCTAGCTAGGAACAGCTAACTTAGCCCAAGGAAACATACCCCAACTTTCTTTATTGTGTCAAGACATATTAAAGTGAAAATAGATCAAAACCAAAAAGCTCAACAAGATGACTGGTTGGGAGGAAGGAAAATGACAGGGACATCAGACTTCTTACAGTAGTAGAATGATGACTTTCCCCTGCCCCTCAGTCTCCTTGCAGACATTGCCTTTGAGACAAACATGAAGCTGAAATATTAGTAGACTATCTCTGCTTAATTTATAAAACCCCAAGTTAAAGCTTAATAGACTAGATTAGAGGTGGTCCTCAAACTAGTTTGCATCAGTACCACCGGGAGGGCTTCTTTAAATGGCGGGTTGCTGGAGCCCACCTCAAAGTTTGTGATTCTGAAAATTTGCTTTTTTAACACGTTTACAAATTCTTGTTTGAAACTATGCATCAAAATCCCTGGCTTAGAGTATTATTGAGAACACTGACTATATCTTTATGTAGGTCTGCAAAAATGAATGTTTATTGTTATATAAATAATTGATTTTCAAAACAAATTCTGTTTTTAAGTTAATCATAATAAATATACAATATTTTTAGCATTTTCATTAGCTTTCCTTATATAAACTATTAAACATAAGCATATGTTCTGTTGAAAAAATATAGGGCCTTTGGTTTAGTAGAAAATAGCAAGATTTACAACCAAATGCTCACTGACAGATGACTGGATAGAACATTTGTGAAAGAGATACTCAGTCTTCTCAGTTATTATGAAAGATGAAATAGACCTTTTTGGGGGAAAAAAGGGTGGACCTTGAGGTGATGATGTTAGGTGAAATAAGTCAGAAACTGAAAGATGTTTACCAAATGGATCCGCTCATTAAGTAACCAAAGAAAACAAACTAAAGGAACACAACAAAAATGAGTCCTAGACACTGGGAAAGCTATAGTGGTTACCAGAGGGGAATGGGCAGTTTGGAAAGGGCAGGTAGAAGGATTAACTGATAATTTATTAGCCCTGAAGCTTTAGTGAAAGGTGAATAATACAGACCCACATGTTGAGGTGTGAAGTATTGCTCTGAAATGTATTTATTATAGTTTTGTAAACAAATGGCATATCAGTAAAATTTTGAAGGGAAAAATGTAGCAAGATTTGGAAACAGGAGAAGAAATTCTATAGGTACAGGGTCTTATATATCAGTAGTCATTTAAAACATCTCAAAAAGGGAAATAAATTATTTTCCTAGTATAATAGGTACAGGTTTCCACTATGTCAGGTTAAAGAAATCACTTTATCTTAATAAAATTTTAATTCCTTATTCAAAAAGACATTCTACATTTAATTTTCTATCTTTTTATTTTCATTTTCAAATGCTTTGTCCTCAAAAATTGCTTTTTCCAAACTACATGAGACTAGTTTCAATTCTTATGTACTGATCGTAATGCTGTTAATTACAAGCCTTGGGTGATAACTATTTGGCAGGGTAAATGTATTTGTACCTGTAAGTTTAGCATAAGCTGTTGAAATAACTGTTGTTTTGTTCCATTTTAATGGGAAATATAAGTAATCATCAGATTATACAATGTATTGTGAGGGTCTTCAAAGCTATCTCTTAATATTCAGGTAGGACCAGACATCATTAAGGTGTTTTTTTAATTTAATCTAGCTTGCAACATTAAAACATCATTTTATGACTTGGCCTCATGCCATGTAGTACAAGAGAGATTCATTGTGAGAGTAAAATGGATGATTTCTTTCAATTTGTGTGAAAATGGACTTTATAAAGACCCTAGAATGCTTTTCCTACCTCCTTAGTATGATATTTCTGTTATAGCTGATTGTCCTATTTCAAGAGGTTGAAGAAAATAATAAACATTTAACCAATAGGCATTGCATTAATTAATTTTGTTTAGCTCCTCTGAAAGAATGCCTTTGAAATAGCAGTGGGAGAAGTTGTTCACAAATAGCAGAGAAAATTGAGATGCCCTGTACACAGATCTAATATTGAGGTTTTTTGACTGTATTTGCCACCAAATATTTGAATTAGCTAACTGTGAATATGAAAAAATAAAAATTTAATTGAAAGAGAAGATTAATGCATATGATGTTCTCTCTCCAACAAGTGCCTCGGTAGTAATGGGAGAAAGAAAACGGCAACTCGACGACTTAGCATTAACTGTAAGTGCTGCTGTGCAGCATGCTGCGAGCAAAGGTGTCAGATGCCTTCATTCAATTTTCATGAAACTCACACTTGAAATCAAACACATACACTGAAATGAAATGGAATTATAGGACCTGATGGCTAATTGCAAAGCACTTTTCTCAAAAGTGTCATTTTAGTTATTGAGATTCATGATCATTTTATTTTCCCTCCACATGATATGGCTCAGCCCTCTGGAAAAGGTAAGTAAGTAGTGATTGGACAAATGAATCCAAATCTTAAAGTGTTCTTTTCCTTAAGCCCTTTATACAAAATATACCTAAGAATGAATACTTGAAAGATTCCCTTAGTAGTTTGTGCCTATGATATTATATATAAATTATAGAGTTAGAATTTAATTCTCTTGCTAATCAGGGAAGGGAATAAGATCAGCAGCAACCCTGTAGAGTTCTGAAACTTGTAACAGTTTTGTATTTACAGCATAGGAAGAAATTTAAAGCTGGGTTAAAGGACTTGGGGTGGTAACAGAACTAATTTTTATTCAAATCTGACTACTCTGGGGACAGCAGTTTTGCAGCTCTTGTGTAAAATCTTAACTGTAACTCAATGTAGGAAATGATTATGTTTCAGTACAGGATAGAATTTCAACCAAATGAAACCAGGGCTATCATATCCATTTAATTATATTTTTATATAAATAGCAAACTGTATATTAACATTTCTCTAAGTCAGTCTTAGTCATTTTACATATGTGTCCTTACACATCTTTTTTTAATAGTTCCTTTACCTAAGAACCATTTTGACAAATGGTTATAATAGAACCTATATACAATAATAAAAAGAGTTAACAACAATAAAGAAAACACAATAAGCATTTGTCACACGTTGGAGCTTTGTGTATATAATCTGTGTAAGAAGAGTGCAGCAGAGAGTTATTTTAATTGTGTAGAAGTAAAAAATCTGGCTTAAGAAATGTGCATACAACCCTAAAGTCTAAGCACACTAATGGTGACTTTGAGGTAGCTTAGGTAAGGGGTAGGAAGGAGAAAAAAAATTAAAAATAGGGTAGTCAGAAATTTAATTCCAAAGTTTAGGCTCATTTCATTATATTGTGATGCTTTCCCAGTGAATCTGTTATATTTAGATCCTCAGCGAATATATGAAGTATCTATATACATGCATATAATGTGCTGCAGAAATATAGTGGTGAGCTAGAAAGGTATACAGCAGACCCTGGGCTTTCAATTGTCACATTATTACACAGTTATTATTTCAGTTAATTTAATTGCATTACTTATAATTACCATTTACTTTTTTAAGTGAAAACATGAGGGTGAATATAGACAGACTGACTTAGGTGAGGCTGTTACCTATGGGGTCCAGAGTAATAGTAGTCAAGGGTGGAGAGTGTGAGAGTTTAATTTCAATAATCCAACAATAACCTGCTTGGGAAAGGTGTCAGTGTTTGTCACCACTTACCCCACTTAGTTGTTGTCTGGGAATTGGATGACTACGTAACTAATAATTTTCTTTAAACATTTCTCTTAGTAGTAATGTCATGTATTGAAATGATAAAACTTTCAGTGTTGTCACACCCACTAACAATCTGCCTTTCCTCCCTCTGACCTGCCTTCCCTTCCTCTCACTTCTTTCTCTTCAATAGTCCTTTTGGTTGGGGCTGTGTCTAACACAGCAGAGAGAGATAAAAGAAATTCATCAGTTGTTTGCATAGTTTCATTTTTTTTCTGGAGCTAGACCAACATCTGGAATTTTTTCAAATACTTAATCTATTCATATTTATTTTTTATGAAATTGACCTCTTGATGTTGCAGTATATGCAGTAGAGTCAATGTGGAGGTAGAAGACTTGGGCCCCAGTTTGGGCAATGCCATTTACAGTTACTTAATTTTAGGTCACCTCATCTTTTCTGGTAGGTGAAAACAAAGAACACTTCAGATGATTGGCATAAGAATAATATATAAAAGAAACAGCCTTGAAATTTACAAAGGGTAATATAGATGCAGAAAATTTCTTAATTGGGCTATCAATCATGTTTATAAGAATTAAAAAATTTAAGATTACATCTAGTTGATATACCTGAGACAAATCTTAGTGTACAAGTTGAACTGAGCATGATTTTCTATTTAGTTTTCTCCTTTTAAGGGAATTTAGTTTCTGTTCCTCTGTGAATCAAACTACAACTAGTAGTAAATTTTGTATATGTAATCAGAGAGCCCTGCTTGGCCTCCTCCTTATCTAAACCAGATGCTGCCACATCTCTCAGCATATTTAATTGCTAAAAGTTCTGATTGGATGAAAGTCTACTAGTAGACTTTGCTTCTTCCACAATAGCATTTGAATCAGGACACGTGGCACTCTGGAAAAAGAAAGGCTTTATTTTCCATCTAGATGTGGTACACTTCTAGAATACAATAGGAATGATTATGTGATTGTGTCAGGGATATTCTTATAATGTGCAGACACTAGAGAAGTCTAGTGTATAGGCTTCTGTATCATCCTCTCTCTGAAGTGTGGTCAGGATCTACAACTTGTTCCCAACCCATAAAATATGACAACGGTCATAGGCTTATACTGCCATGGTTAGTTTTTGCTACACAAAACTCCACCTTGCTCCTGACTAGCTCTAGACAAAAGGGACTCTTGTCTGACTTGATGTGGTTAGGGGCCACACTGAGGAAGTTTATGACTGAAGTGTAGATATCTGAAAGAACTTAGGGAGGCTTCTAGGAACTATGACCTTTAGTAGCTAAAGGCAGCTTTCAGTCAGAGGCCAGCAAGTAATCTAAGCTCTCAGTTCTACACCATAGGAAATGAATTGTGCTAACAACTTGGGTTGGATTGAAAGTGGATTCTTCCCCACTCATCCCCCCGATGAGAATGTAGTCCAGTCAACACCTTCATAGGATGTAGTGAAACCCTAACAGAGGACCATAGTAGTTAGAATTCTATGTGAATTCCATATTATTAACTCTCACTTTTTAAAAGTTGAGAATTTATTAATCTAAATTTGAGAGTTTTCTTTTAAAAATTCTCATCAACTTTTAGGTTCTTAGTAGTTATGATCCTTTCATGTAATGCTATCAGTCCATCTTTTCAAACATTTACCCTAAGTCAACTCTTAATAGTAGGCAAATTATTTGTCCTAGATAAGCCTCACTGCTCCTTGATCTCCTTGCTTTGTGCTTACCTAAATGGACCCATTTAAAAAATTCCAGTGAACTCTCTAGTACATCATGGAATATGTCTTATATCAGGTTAGACCTCTGATTTTGCTACTCCCCAACCCAGATCATTTCTTCTGCACACTGTGTCATTTAACATGTGTCATTTAACAGAGAGGCTATGTTTTGAGAAATGAATCATTAGGCAATGTTGTCATTGTGTGAATGTCACAGAATGTAACTACACAAACCTAAATGGTATATCCTACTGCACGCCTAAGGTGTATGGGATAGCCTATTGGGGCCACCATCTGCTTTTGATTAAAACATCATGAAGCAATAGATGACTGTATTCAGATGGCATTAAGAATCCACTGCTTTCTTAGAACAGGACTTTCTTATTCCTACCTCTCACCTTTTCTCTATAGGCTAAAGATTTATTAGCATTTTCTTGAACAGTTAATGATAAATATAGCTCAAGACTACTAATAGCCATATTTTCCATTTATTAAAATAGAATCATTTTCAATGAAAAGTTTTTGAAATAACTTCCTGCATAGGGGAAGATTTAAGAATGTATCAAACAAGGAATATAAATCTGAGTTTTAGAATTCTATAATAACCTTGTCTTGCAAAACTAGAATCTTCTTGTTGAGGTAATTTGACCAATTATTACCTCTCATGAGTACTGTCCTTGATGGAAGCAAACCTGTCTAAGTAGTCTTAATGTATTCTTCTTGGGAATGAGGAAAATAATAAAATGACGTGAGGCGTACAATATGAATTTTTTAAATGATAATTTATATAGACCCTACAATTATTTTTTTAAAGAAGATTTATTTATTTATGCATACAATAGCTGGGGAGGTGAGAGGATTCAGGTGAGAGGATTCACCAGAGACGGAGTGGGGAGCAGAACAGGCAGACTGACTGAAACACACCACTGAGGAGAGCAGTGGGTGAGGCAGGCGAGGTCAGTTGTGCCAGGTGGGTCCCCTCCCTGGCCAGAGGCAGGGATCCAACTCATGCTATATGAAGCGGTTTGCTTCATAGTACGTTGCTTAACCCACTGCATCACCAGGGAGGCCCGAGACCCTACAAATCTAGGTGAAAGTGTCATAACTCTCAGAGGCTGTATGTTTAAGAGTATTTCACAGAGAAGAGGTAACCAAATTGAGGTACTCCATTTCTGAAACACTCCCAGCATGGGTTCTAATACTGTAGGGTCCCAGAGCCCTGATGGCAACAACCAAGGTGTGCATTGTTGTACTTTATTTTAATTTAGTGACTCCTCATAATTCTATTTTTTTATTTTTTGTCATTATTTATTAGAAGGAAGCAAAAATACTGCTTGGCAAAAGCTTTACCCTTTTATTGAGTCTTATAGATACAGATTTTACATATGCAATGTTTTGCATTTATATACCAAAAAAAATTACAGAATGATTAGATCATGCTAATAAAGCAAATACATCTATTTTTGATATACAAAATATGGCATCTCTCAGTGCTATAAAGTTTTCAGATTTTTTCTTACTGACCAAATTTTCTATATTTAAAAAAATTGTAAACTGTTGAGTACGTTTTCACCTTTTGTGACAGTATCTTTGGCTCCTCATAATTCTAATAGAAAAAAATTTTAAATCCTGAAATGAATTTCCTGATTAGAAAATTAAAATATTAGTGGAATTAAAAAATGTGACTTTACGGTTTGCCAAATGCTTTTATAATTCAATTTTGTTAAACTCCTAGATGATGCCATTTGTTTTGCACAGGTGAAGAAGCTGGGGCTTGCAGTTTCAGGTTAGTTGTAGAAAGAAACCTTCAATTCTAATCCTTTAACTCCTTTGAATAATTTTCTGTCTTGTGAAAAGGAACTTTTATTTTTGATGCTATGATATTTTACAGCCATGTCAGATTACTAAATTAATAGAAAGTTCTAAAATTGCTAAAAGCTGATAATTACCTAAAATGAACAACACTATTTTCTCCTTTCCTAGGGAAAAAGGGAACTTTCTATAATGTTTCTTATATTTGTTGCAATTTTAGTTACAGTCGCTTTTCTGCTGATAAAGTAAAATGGGCAGACGACTCCTCCCCTAGGAGGAAAAGCAGAAAGCTGGCAGTTGGGGAATCAGTTTCTCCTCATTGGCAAGTTGCTTCATACATTTGTGGTGTAACTTGATTCCTTTTTATTGCAGTTTTACTTTCTGTGTTTCTATGGAAGGGAGCATATTCTAATAATATGCTATTTAACAATAATTTCCACCTTCGAGGAGATGATGAAACACTTTTGTTTTCCATTTTGCAAAGTTCCATAATGGAAATGAAATTTTCTATTATGGTAAATTAAAGGCTACCTCTCAAGGTATTCCCAGAGAAGTTCTCAGTCAAGATGAAAATGTCTATAGATCTCACCAGAGCTAGTGGTTCTGGTTCAACACAAGGACAAGTGTTTTGAGTCCCCAACTGTCTTTGACTAGAAATATGTATCAGATCTTAATCATATCACTATTCTATGGCTATAACCAAAGTGACTGTGAAGCTAAATGAGGGAAGCCCGGGACTACCAGAAAAAGGAATCGCATGCCTAGTTTCTGTAAATTCATGGACACTTTGGAGGTTATAATTCCAAATAGCACTCATTTAAAATCATTTTAAAATTTAAAATGGCAAGGATGTTGTGATCTAGTAGAAACAATATTAAAATTGGAGTTATACTTCCTGAGTTCTATCCATTTATGTGCTTCTCAAACAGTCCCTCTGAATCAAAATTATCCGCAATATTTGCTAAAATGCTGATCCCCAAAATTCTGCCTAGATCTATTAAATCAGAATCTTTGATGAGGGCATATTGGGAAGCTGCATTTTTACCTGAAAATTTTAATTATTTTACTTAAATAGTTCTTCTGATTTCTGACATTTAAGAGGCTCAGTGCCTATTTCTGTTTCCTAAATTTTCTTTCTCTTTAAAATTAAGCCAAACAAAAGTTCATATATTAAGTGTCCTTTATTCCCTGACTTTGCTTTCACTAGTCCTTAAGTAACATATATTTTTCAGCAGTATAGTAATTTTGTTTAAATTATCACCTATATATATGAAAACATTATAACCTTAACTATTATTGATTGATCTTAACAACATTGTAAACATCTTATTTATCACTTCTACCCTAATTTTGATGTAAAACTTCAGAAGAACTTAGTGTTGTATGATTTCTCTTGCTCCTGAGTTTAGAACATAAAGAAAAACATCTCTTCCCATAAAAAGTATAATATTAGTGTTATGTTATGCCCTTAGAAGAAAATGTATAATGGAGATGAAGGAGATACACAGTCTCAACCACTGCACTGCCAACAAATCCTATAATGACTCCACAGTCAGGTTTTATTTCAGTAAGATTTTGGTACTGAAGAAAAGCAATGAAAATAAAACTGGAGTGATTGAAGAGCTTTGAAGAGGGATGAAGAGAATAATAAAATGAAATTATCAAGTCAGGCACTAAAATCAGGGATGATGATGAATCTTCACTCCTCTTTAAGTACCTCACGCTTCATAAGGGCAGGAGATTCTTATAAAATTCCTCTGAGAAGCATTGTAACTTGATTTAAAAAAAAACATAGTATTGCTTCTTGTTTACATTTTCCCCTCCTTCCATGATAGCATGGCTGAATTACAGTAAGAAAACACATAATTCCTTTGTAAAAATAAGAAAACTACCACATGAAACATACTTCTTTTAATGCAGAGGAAGGAAGGAAGATAGAGACCTGAAATCAAATGTACTTACATGGTAACCTGGGATATAGTTGATGCTTGAGACCAGTAATACTGAAAATTCTCCTAACTCCCAAGCGCATTCTCCCAACCCAAACTTCACTCTCATATACCAACAGTTTTACACTGGAAAGATAAGATTAAATATTTTTATCAAAGATAATAATACTAGGAAAAATGTAAAGATGTGACATATAGCCTGAGGCCTTTATGTAGAAATAGGAAAAAAATATATGATCAGTTTTGTCTTGGGAATAATGTGATGTATGTAGATCAGCCATTAGTAAAAAGCACTTGGAGCATTAACCTTCTGCTCCCTCCAGTCTCAGAGCACCCTCACAACCTGGAATCCTGCTTTGGGTTCCATGTGAAATTTTAACTTTAGTTATTAGTGTCTAATTCAGGAGGAAATGGTTTTTCTCATCTATTAAATGCATTAGAACTTTAGTCTGAATACTAGATAGATCTAAATACTTTTCCAGATATTTCTCACTGCTTATACATTGGCTTGTAACAACCATTAAAGAAAAATAAAAGCCAATCACAGCTGTGGAATTGTTGATGTGTCAGATATTGCAAGTATTCTTTTTAAAGGTGGGCAACATTGCAAAAATCAACAGAGTTGGGATATTTATCAGGGACCCCATTTTAAAGGGCTCAACAGTCAATCTGCCTTCTTTACGAGACACATGATATTATTGTTCACCCTCTGCCTGCCACAAAATACTTTCTTCTAAATCTTTTCTTAAAGGTTTTAAAACATCCCAAGAAAAGAGACAGAAGTATATTAAAGTAACAACAAATGGAATAAACATTTCATCTACAGCTTCCAATATTAATTAGCAGAATATACTTACTGCATAACTGATGATTGTGTATATTATCTATAAAATGGGATTGTAAGGCTTTCTCTCATTAAAAATGATTGATTGGCTTTGTCTCTGCTGTTACATTACCTAAGAAAGAGATTACTTATTGCCACTTAGAACAGCTAGAATTCGAAATGTTTTTGTTGCATATTTCTTAAGCCATAATTGTTTGCTAGCAAGAGATATTTTTGGACATGCAATTTCCAGTTATATCTTGTATAATTTTTCTAATTTTAATTTCTATTTGGCACTTGTTTCTGATCATAGACTAGTTGAGGTGAGTTCTCTGCCCTTAGTAAAAGAACTTAAGCTTTGTTTAATTGCTGTAATATTTGTTCTTTTTGGTATCAACAATGTCCAAAGCCACGGAGGTACAAATGGAACACATGTAACAATATTTATGCACACTTGGGTGTGTCTTATACTTTATAATATGAAGTATTACTATACTATGTAGTAACACATGGTCTCCCTGCAGATTCATTCTTTGTAGATTTCAAGGACAGGGTAATAGATCTATTGAAAGTGTGTTTTAGCATATTACCATTGGTTTTTCACTTTCTGATATCTGCTATGTGATTGATCACTGCAATGTCCCTGCAGGAAATCTGAGGTGGATTTCATTTTGGACAGAACACTGTATATACGGATTCCAGATTTCTCTTTATATTATATGTTCATGTGTACTTTTAATTGAAAGATTTCCAGTGGCCTATGTCATCTTCTAGTTTTCGATATATATGACTTACCTGTAATTATTTTCCTTTTCCATCTGTCATTGTATGAGGTCACTAATGAACTTTCTATTAAGGCACTTTGGTTAAAGCACTTTAGCACAAAGAATGGCTTTTAGGGATCAATAATTATGGTGAATAAAGTAGTGCATTATTATAGAAAAGATCATCTGTCTTTAACTTCATAAATGTGCACTGTGTTGGGGTTTAATGGACAAGGTTCCTCCGGTCTATTATCATTCATAGTCTGAGTGCTATTTTATCAGAAAGTGCCAAACCTAAGAATCAAGAAATTTTGAACAGCCAAAGAAAGCAATGAGATCTTACCCTTTAGCATTAGGGAAATATTTTGCATAAAATATGTTCCCTGATGCTTTAAAGTTTAGGTTGTGGAGGTCCTTTGATATTTCTTTTTTGATTCTGCTGGGGAGCCAAAAGGTCAAATGGGAAAGATGACTAAGTAATTTGGCTATTGAAAGGCTTATTGTTCTCAAACTTAAGTTGTATACAACCCATTGCTAGGAAAGTACATAGTTGTTCCTATTTACATGAAAAGAAACCTAGAGATAAAATTGTATTACAGATATGTGGATATCAAAATTTAATTTTACAATGCTTAAAAATGTAGTTCAGTATTCTAATTATTGAAAGATGATTTTATAAAAGAAAGACCTTTAAAATTTCAGCAGATCAATAAAATGAACGTTCTGATTTTATAACAGTTCTTGTTTCTTGTGTATCAGAAAGAGGGTGATCCAATTGATAAATTTGTTATCCAAAGCTTATTTCAAAGTGATGAAATCACCAAAGATTGGAGAAATTAACCAACTTGCTGAATTTTTTTAAAAAAGATTTATTTATTTATGCATAACAAGAGCTGGGGTACAGGCCAGAGTTGCTGGAGGTGAGAGGATTCACCAGACAGAGTGGGGAGCAGAACAGGCAGATAGACTGATATACACTGCTTAGGGGAGCAGTGGGCGAGGCAAGAGAGGTCTGCTGCACCATGTGGGTTAGCTGGCCGGGATCTAACTGGCACTGCTGTGCCATGGATGCTTCACTGTGGTTTTTAACCCACTGCGCCACCAGGGAGGCCCTTGCTGAATTTTAAAGAAATAATGGAACAATTCAAGTGTTCTGATTTTAAAATTTATATGTCACAAAATGAAAGCATTTTATAGATTATTTATAGCTTATAAATAATCTCCAAATCCAAAAGGACAAATTTTTCTCTGATTAGGAAAATCTATTATTGCCATGTATTGTGGAAAATTATCAGTTTTTATTTTATTTTTTTTTAAAGATTTATTTATTTATGCACACAAGCACTGGGGTACAGGCCAGAGGCGTGGGGGTGGGGTGAGAGGATTCACCACAGA
>JAGFMF010011792.1:1903478-1970650 GCA_019455555.1 Galemys pyrenaicus | reverse complement strand
CCCTCCCTGGCCGGCAGCAGGGATCGAACTCGTGCTGCAGTGGCTGCGGTCTGCTTCACAGTGCGTTGCTTAACCCACTGCGCCACCAGGGAGGCCCCTTATCAGTTTTTAATTGTTCAGAACAGATAAGAGATTGTCTTCTTCAAGTAACTATGACTATGTTCTAAAAATGAATCAGTAGCATTAGATTATTATTTTCAATTTCAAGTAAGTTTTATTCTTTTCTGATTGTTCAGGCAATATGTGTTGTAGCAACTCTTAAAAAAATTAGCCCACTAATAACTGATTTTACTCAGTACATTTTCTATTATATCATATAAGAATAGGAAAAATAAATATATTTTATACATGTACATGTATAAATACATATGTGACAGTGAATCTTAATGTAAGGATTGATACATTTCATTTGTGCTGGTGAATCATTTTGATATTTTCTATTATTTTGCTGTCATCTATACAATGTACAAAATGACAGTATTATATATACATCTTAGTTTATATCTCTGATTATTTCTCTTGGGTAGATTCATGAAGTGGAACTTCACTCAATGATAGGATATTTTTAAGAAGCTTGATGCGTATTTTAGAGTTGCTTTATAGGTAGGTTGTGCTTGTTGATATAATTTACAAAGCAGTGCGTGAGGTAGCTTACATTTTCTCAAGTCTTTGCAAATTTGATGGGTAAAATTTTAAATGTCAATGGTAACTCTTATTTCTTTCATTATTAATTAAGGTAAACTTGAAATTTATTATTGGCAAGAATTTGTTTACTCTGAACTATCTATACATTTATTTTTCTGTGGGTGGTTAGAGTTCTCAATATTTCATGGGAGAATTTTTTGCATTTTAACTATCAATTACTTTGAAATATATTCAGCTTACTTATCTTTTGATTTTTCTATGCTGTCAATGCTAAGCAGAAACTTTGGTATTTATGTGTTTAAGTAGATCTTTTCCTTTTCCTATTTTTTGCCATGGATTTTGTGCTAGACTGTCTTTCCTCTTCCAGAGATCATGTAATAGTGCTACACATTTTCTCCTAGTATTTTATGATTTACCATCTCATGTTTATGTCTTTATTGGAATTGATCTTGATGGGTAATAGAAGGTGAGCCATTCTCTATTTTTATTTTTCACCTCAAAAAGCTAATCTCCATGTCATTCATTGTGTTTCTCTGCTGGATGCTCAAATTTAAGAGGAATTTTAGTTTATGAACTTTAATTCTGTTTCACTGAGAAGTGTCCAGTCTTGTACCATAGTGCTGTTATAATTATTGTGGTTTTATAATACAATTGAATCAAATGATGATACCTTTTCATTTCACATTTTTTTAAAAAAAATCTTAGCTATTTTTGTTTATTCTTTTTATGTACTGAAGAATTATTTTTTTCAAGCACTATGATATTTTGCTATTTTAGATATATTTGCTACTGATACTTACATTTGCTAGTGATTATTATAATTTCCTCAAAGTTATTTATTGGGGGATAATCTATGTAGAGCTTTGTATTTTGTAAAAGAACATGCTTGCATTTTTTTCAGTCATTAAAAAGAAATCTTTCCCAGAAGCTTTTAAAGTTTTCTTTAAATAGACCCTACAAATAAAACTTAGATTTTCATATTTCACATGTTCTGTTGCTATTGTGAGTAAGGGTCATTTCAAATGATTTATCACTGATTATTTTATTCCAAATGGTAAATTGATGAATTCTACATATTTTCACTTGACTATTTTGTTGAATTTTCTCATGAAATCTAAGTTTTGTGGTAGAGTTTCATAGAATTCCTAGGCAAAATATCATCATATAAAAAATTTTTTAATTTGTGTCTCTTTTCTAATTGAAAAACTGATTTGTTTCCAGTGTGAATTGGGAATGCCTTTTATTTTTGGTACAAGAATAATGCAGATTGATTAAATGGAGCCTTGATTTGATATTAATTTAAAAAAAATTCTTCAGAAAGATTTGTGAAGTACCAAGTTACCTTTCTCAGAAATTATATTCTTTAATACAAAGTCATAGGAAGTACCTTTGTTATAGCTGACAGTTCTCCCAAAATGCAGTTAAGATGTATTTGACAAGACACAGAGAAGTCTAGTCAAACAAAACTAAAGAACAATTTTTGTAAATTACATACTTTGTGCAGAAAATCACTTCACTTTCAGAATTATAAAGTAAGACTTATGATCCATCCACTTTAGAATATTTTTTTAAAGAACTGGAAAGAGTAGGAAATGCAGTCAAATAACTATTAATAACACTTGGATAGTTCAACTCTGGACCTTTACTTCATGAGATTTATCTTTTTTTTTTTTAAAAGATTTATTTATTTATACATAGAAGAGCTGGGGTACAGGCCAGAGTCGCGGGAGGTGAGAGATTCACCAGAGACAGAACAGGCAGATCGACAGAAACACACTTCTAGGGGAGCAGCAGGCGAGGTAGGAGCCGTCTGGGTCTGCAGCACCATGTGGGTCTCCTCCCTGGCCAGGGATGGAACTCGCGCTGCCGTGCAGGGGATGCTCCACAGTGCGGCGCTCAACCTGCTGCGCCACCAGGGAGGCCCCATTCGTGACATTTATCTTAACCAGGTCACATTCATTACTAAAGAATGAATGATCTATTATTTTGGTTAAAGAAAAGCTCACAGAAAATAATCTTGAGACATTTGTAGGGCGTTTAGCATGACTAACCTTTTTGGTGGGAGCACACTAGACTTATAAATTACTGCTAATCAAAATTAGACATCCAGGTATTGTTTCAAGAGCATATTCTACATAGTTGTCAAATAAATTGATTAGGAGCCTTTTGACAACAATATCATATAGAGAAAAAATAGAAAGTGTGGGTTTTACAAGTGGTTAATGAAACCATCTTGTTTCTAGTTACCTGGTAAGAATATTTTATGTTAAGTTGGAGTTGCAATGTAAAAATTTCCTGGGTTGTTTCTTTGTTATCATGAATCAAACTAATAAAGAAACCAACAATACACAACGATTTTTTTTAAAGACACAGGTATTGCATTGTGTGCATATACCACAGCTTTTTTGGTTCAATTATCTGTTTTTGGGCATTTAGATTGTTTCCACATCTTAGCTATTTATTGTAAATAGTGTTGCAGTAAACATAGGGGTGCAGGTTTCCTTTTGAATTAATGTTTTTGAATTAATGGTTTTGTGACCTTTGGGTAGATTCCTAGGGGTAGAATTGCTGAGTCATATGGTAGGTTCATTTTTATTTATTTATTAAAGATTTAATAATTTTATTTTTGTGTAGAACTGGGATGCAGGTCAGATATGTGGGGATGGTGGTGAGAGGATTCACCAGAGACAGAGTGGGGAGCAGAACAGGTGAATCTATCAAAATACACTGCTGAGGGGAGAAGAAGGAGAGACTGGAGAGGTCTTCTGTACCATGTGGCCTAGCTCCCTGGCCAGGAATGGAACTCAGGCTGTAGAGGTGATAGTGGACAGTATTACATTTTACCCCTAAGCTACTAGGGAGGCCTGTTAGATCCACTTTTAGTAATTTCAGGGTCCTCTTCGCAGCTTTACATTATGGTTGGACCAGTTTGCCATCCAGTCAGCAGTGCAAGAGGGTTCCTTTTTCTCCATATCATTGCCAGCATTTGTTGTTGCCAGCTTTTTTTTTTTTTTTAATATGAAGAAAAAACATAAAATAGGAAAAAAGGCACAGTGCAATTATAAGTAGTAATTTAAATGTATCTTGCTATCATTCAAAGATGTAGAACTATTTCATGAGTATAGTAAAATACTATGTGGAAAAATGTTATTTGACAGTTGAGCCTATTTCAAGCGTCAGAGTGCCCTGGTACAGGGTTTGCTCTAGGAAAATCATTCCATATGGATGGGTGATCCAATGCAGATCACCGCGTGGATGACAGTGCATATTGGGGTAAACCAAGGAAAGCTCATTGTCATCTATTCCTTATTTTACAGCATTTCTGAGGTATTAAGACTCATTATGGTGGTACTTCCCTCCTACTTTTCTTATTTAGGAAAAGAAAAATTGATGGACTGATCCAGTATTTCAAATTCCATTTAATATTGAAAGGATTGCAAACTTAAACAATTTTTAGCATCTTTTAAATTAGCATAAATGTTAAAAATGGTAATTGCTTAATGCTGGCAAGTTCCCAAGAAAAGTTCATTAAGTGTGAATTCATATGCCTCTTGAAAGACAACTTAGTAATAGATACTGTAAACTATAGGAGAGTATATTCTTTGAATTTGCAATTCTACTCTAGAGAATTTACTCTAAGTAAACTCTGAAAGAAAAAAAGCTATGAACAAGAAACTTATTAAATAAGTTTGGGAATAATGAAAACCTAAGAATAAATTTGTGAATACTTCAGTAAGTCCAGGTGTAGGCAGTTGATGTCATATTATGGTGTTATTAAGTAAAAATTATGAAATATGGAAAAGTGTGATGTCAGGTGAAATAGCAAAAAGTGAAAAGGAAATTTTGGTGCACATTATGTCTGCAACTTAATACAACAGGTCCATGTAGACATAGCCTGAAAAGATATACTAAACAGTAGTAGACATAATTGGTTTTAAACGTAAATTACAGATTTTTCCTTTTAAAATGTGTTTCAATGTTTTAAATGTGTAATTTGCACTCTAGTGACTAATTAGCTAATGGTGTAATGATGATTTATTGAAATGTTCACGAAAGAAATAATTGCTTCCCACAGTTCATGGTTGACTTTCATATTTAACACTGGCTTCTTAGCACCATCTGAAATAGGTAAAGCATGGATGGTTTCAGTAAATCTGCTGGAAAGATATGTGTGATTCAACATATCACTTCAGTTTGCTTAGCTGACAGAATATGTTCCCTATATTTTGTCTACTTGTATACATGTAATTATTTTTTTCAAAACACATCTGTATTTGCTTACAACAAAATCATATATAAACACAAAGATGGGTAAATTAAATTTTAGAATGATAATATTCTAAATGTATCATTTGATTAAAAAATACAATGATATTGACTACATTATTATTAGAATTAAGTGAATACACACATGCATATGCATACAGACCTAGCTGCATTCTAAAATTCGTAGTGTATTTTTAGGGTATGTAGACATTTGGGGATCACAGCATTCGTGTAGATCAGGGATTGTAAGCTTTGTTTCTGTGAGGGCCAGGCAAAGACCTGGCGCAAAGCTGCTTAGGTTTCATTTATAGCACGTGACCCACCCCAAAAGGGCAAAGGTGATCCAGGTCTTATGATTTCAGTGTCAGAATAGCAGCTGAGTGTCGCAAAGAAAGCAACATTTTATGTGGACTCTTTCTAGCTGTGAAAATAATTTGTATTAAGTAAATGGAGAGAGTGAGCCAAGCAAAATACATTTGTTTGCAAGTCATATGTCCATAGCAGCCAGTGTGTGACATCAGGTCTAGCCTGAATAATTTGATCTTATTTTATTAGTTCATTCTATTTTAGACATAAAGCATGGCACTCAATGATATGCAATGACCATTCCAAGTTTCCACCAAATTAGCCACAGAACTTCCTTTAGAACTGGGTTTTTGAACCTTGATTCTTTGTTTTTGCTAGAAAAATTGATTTTTTTGGTCTACTAAGGAAAAAATCTTTAAAATACCTTTTAATATACTTTTAAAAGTATTTAAATTACAGGACATGAGACTTTTTTTATAGAATATTTAAATTTTATCACTATACTTCTAAAACTTTTGCACAAATTTCCTACAGCTCACATTTTCCCTAAAAGTCAAACAGCAACTACCTTTCTTCCCCCAAATATACACACTAAATGTGAAGGATTCTGCCAATATTAGCACAACTGACTCACTTAGAAGGGGGCATCATAAAGACAAATAGAAACTTAGTCATCTATCTAAACCCCAAATGACACTGGCTGTTGGGACACTATTTTAAATAGAGTTTTTTGTGCTCATTTATCAAATGTCAGCTCCACAAAAGTGAGCTTCAGAATGTTCAGCTCTGAATATGCTTGCAATTTCAGAGTAATGAATGATTTGCAATATTATTTGCATTTTAACATTTCTTATTTGTAACAAGTCACATTCTCTAGCCCGAGACAGTGCTTGCATTATACATTTTTTCCTCTAATTAACTTAACCCTCCCACTTTTACCAATCAACTCAAAGGTGCAAGGATTTTTCTCATATACTAATGACAGTTACCACACAACAATTTTAGCAGAATTAAATACCATTTTCTAAGTCTCTCTTTTTTAGGCTTTTCCAATCTAACCTGCCTTCCTATCCTTAATAAGTCTTTAAAACATTGCTTTGATTGGTGATTTGTTTCAAAAACTTACAGTGTTTGTCATTTGCATTTTCATTGAAGTCTAAGCCAATAGTTCCCCAACCTTGTTCACCATCTGGAGGCTACAAAATTTTTGTAACAATCGAGGAAAGCACAGTGGACATCAAAACTGCTATCTCCACATCATTCATGGGTTTAATATTTATTATACTACTTTTTTAAATGCCATCTTATCTTTTCATGGTGAGTTTTCAACAATTGTTGTGGAAAACAATGTGATGGAGGTGGCTGTCGGCCCCACCTTAGTCTTGAGAAGTTATGCAGTGCCTCACGGGCTTACACCCCACACTCGTAATTACTTATTAACTGCTTACTCACAAAATAAAATAGATCTTTTCTTCAAATAGATGTATGTTTATTCCCAAGTACTTCCTAAGTTGTTTGGCCATAAGTCATTAATTTGTTTGAACTTAATTACTTAATACATGGAGATATTAGGTATTTTGCTTGCTTTAGAGGTCACATGAAAAAAAATCATTGATGTCAAAAAGATAAGGGAATCTCTGGCTAAACTCGTAGCCTTGCATTTAATATTCTTTAACTGTGGCCCCGCTTGTCTTTAATTTATGTTAAACCATTTCCTTTTTTAAATTCTCTGTCGATTCTATATGCTGTGCCCCTTGGCTCTTGACCATGACTTATTCAGCCAGCTCATCTTGTATTTACCTGTCCTTCTCTCCACATTCCACATGCGGCAGTGTGCTTCCTTCAGCTATTAATTTATGTGTTGGCATCTCATTTTCCCTCCCTGTCCAAACAGGATCTCATGCATTTGTAAACCCTGGAATAGGGGGAGAGAAGAAAATAGAAACTGCTTGTGAACTGTTTCCCTGATTTTATATTATATTTTGTTTTATTCAGAAGCCAAAGTCATTGAGAGATTTATGGTTAAGACTGGGGGAGAGCAGAAAAGGTGGTGTGCTGGGGGTCAGGGAAGAGAAAAAAGGAGAGTGTATTTACCTTTCAGGGCACTGCGACAAGTATGTTCAATCTTGGTGATTTTACCAACAGAAATTTATTCTCCACAGCTCTGGAAAACTAGGCTTTCAAAAATACAGTCTCAGCACAGTGGTTCTTCCAGGCTGCATGGGAGAATCTGTTCCATGCTGTTCTCTAGCTTCTGGTGGTTCCTGGAAGTCCTTGCCTTTCCTGGACTTACACACTCAAGTGTTTACTTCCGTCTTCACACCATGTTTTCCTATCTGTCTCTGTCCTGTTCTCTTCTTATAAGGACATTTGGCATTGGATTTAGGACCCAGCCTAAATTCAGGATGATTTTGTGCCAAGACTTCTAACTATTTCAGCAAAGACCCTATTTTCAAGTAAGGACCCATTTTGAGGTTCCAGATGGATGTGGATTTGATGGAGAGTTCTGTTCAATCCACTGCAGAGAATAGTGCTTGGAGCAGGAATGGAAGGAGAGTCAGCTAAGGAATACTGAGCATCACTGCTTCTTTCCTGGCAGTGCCAGTATGGAGGGCAAGGGTGAAAAGGAAAGGCAGGGTTTCCATTTCATCAAGCAGGGACAACATAGGCTTCAGGGCCCTGGCACAAACCATATTCTCCTGTCCAAACTTATTAGAGAAAAGATCTTCAAAAGGCCACACAGGGTTGGACAGGTTGGTAGGAATAAAATAAGCTTATAATCTTTGTACTTCCAAGAGTGTGAAACATGTAACACATCAGTATTATCATACTTCCCTCACCCTTCCTCTAAGACTGAGCTCAATTACTTTCTCTTTGAAAATTCAAGTGAAAGTCATTCCTTCCTTCTTTGTCTTGATTGTGGCTTTCTTTGGTAATCAATCTTGCATTGCCTCATCTCATTTTTTTCTCTCAAAGTATTTGCATTTTAAGCATTTGAAGTTATTTACTATTTCACCTCTTTATATTGTTTCCCAGCTATACTTGGTTTTAAGATCCCTTAAGGAAGGGATTTTGTTTTATATATCTTGGGACTTATCATCATAGATATGGATTTAATTTAATATATTGCTCTTATCTTTTGTTCCTAGTGTTCAAACCTCTCTCTACTTCTTTGATATATTTTCAATATATATTTCAAAATGTGGTAGCATTTGGTATTTTTCCAATGCAAACACATTCATTGTTTGAGCTATTGTAAGAGTGGGTGCTCAGCTGACAATATTCTTTATGATTTCAACTCATCATCCCAAGATTTATGGCCAGTAAAAAGGTAGACTTTGTTTTTCAAGTCCCTTGGCCTCTCAGGTACAGCAGGAGTGCTTCCTTTTGTGTCGAGCAGCTCTGCCAGCCACCCTAGCAGTTGTGAATTTCACAGTCTAGTTTGCTTTGTCACTTGTGCCAGTGAGCCCTGAGTGAGTGGAAAATGAATTACAATCTGATATACAAAAGAATTCTCTGGAGCTCAGTAGATGTTCTTATGAGGATGCTCTGCTCTACTTGACTTAATTTCACTGGTGTGTAACTGTCATATTGAAACTAGAAATAATACAAAACTTTGGGAAAAATTAATTTCAAAATGCTTCAGTCATTTTCCAAGAAATTTCAGTTAGTCCTCCATGTCTAGGACATTTTCAGGTCCTTCTGTTTGAATAGAGTGGGAGACTTAAACATATGGAACTCTGACAACAATGAAACTTCTCTTCAGTTCCAGAAAATTCCAGAGTAGATATGAATAACTCTCAGGAAATCTGTAAGTGATGTTCTATGGGTAGATTGTCAGATTTCAGACCTGGCATTTCAAATCTCTGACTTGACTGACAATAATTCTTGTTTAAATTTGAGAAAATAATAGGCAGTAGTGTACTTATGACATGTCTAGTTGTGTTTATTAAGTTGCACTTACCCAAAATGACTATGATTAAAAATATCTTTAATCAACTCATAAAGAATAGTAATATCTTAGTTTCTTGCCCAAACATACATTGTCACAAAAAGAAACATTTTTCCCTTAACCCTAGTATTAAAAAGCTATTCATTCCATTAATTAACAAAAGTGAGTTTATTTCTGTACAATTTACTGATTTTTACTGATGTAAAGGTAAGAACCTCCCTTAATTTCTGCTCCTGGATATGCAGCTGACAGAGCAGAATGCTTTCCCTCTAGACGAGCAGTGGTCCATTTTAAAGTTTTGGCCAACATTGAATATTTGCTAAATCTTACATAAAGTTTGTCTTCTCTTTACAGTTGAAAGATCTAAAAATACCTGATGCATATTCGCCTAAAACATCAATCGGACAGATGATCCCTTCTGACAGGTTTTGAAATTAACCATGTACCTGATGCAGGAGTCTTGGTTTCTTTCCATTGAACTGGCACTGGCCTAGAACATGTAGAAAGGTGTTCATCTTGTTCTTAAGAACTGCTGTGCCTTGAAAAACTGGGTTTGGTAAATGTGTCTATCTTAATAACCTTAATGATATCTAAATATTTTGCTTGAATCTTCCAACTGTCCCAATAGGAGCTTGGCTTCCTATGGCCCTGATATAACTACAATGTGTCTTTCACACTGTGACAGTGTGGTTCCTCATGGGGTCCAGAGCAGAGAGGGAACATCTGCCTTCCCATGTGAGAAACCTGCAGGGAATATGACCTGTGTGAGAGGAGGGACGATTTTTAGTTGCTGAGTGTTCTTGCTAGTGTAGGTGGGGACGGGGGTGGTGGGTGGACAGGAAAAAATCCATTCCCTTGAGAGGATCTTGGACTTCCTAGTTTCTAGATCTTGGACAGGTAGTGTCACAACAACAGAAGTACTGCCTCATGGCAGTGAGCCGGCACTTATTTCTGTGTTTTCCATCATTAAGGTGTGACAGTGCTGTGACCTGAGTGAGTTTGCCCCCCATTCATATATGCTAATATCCTAGTGTTCCACATGATGATGTTAGGAAGTGGGACTTTTGGAGGTGCTTGTGTTGTAAGGGTGAATCCTCAGGTATAGGATTACTGTTCTTGTAAAAGATCCCTGGTCCTCCAGTTGCTAGAGTATGGGTAGAGCCCAATCTGGAGAGACAGGAATTGCTGGAAAAATGTCAGTAGTCAAGAGCCAGCAGCCCGAGGACATGGTGGACTATTGTCTCAAAGGCTTTCTCCCTGAATTGAAGAGAAGCGAGACTTACATGGGGGAGTACTAAAGAAGGGGAAAGACTAAGGGCTGTGTCGGTAGGATTTCAGAGAAATAGGGGTTCCAGGAACTCTTTTTCTTCCACATTTGGTCTGGACAGATCTGGTGCTGCTGGGGATGCTTTTTATTATGGCAATGAGGTTGTGACTTTAACCCTTGCCTTGTTGCTACCTCCATCTTGGTTTGGGTCAGTTTTGCCTGGTTTTCTGGTTTTGTCTGCAGGAAAGATAAACAGAACAGAGCAAGCAAATACAGAGCAAGGATTAGGCACTTAATGGTTACCAGGTTGCTACATAGCCACCCTGTGAGAACACAATGAAAAAATGCCAGTTATGAAGCAGGAAAGGGGCCCTGCCCTAACCATGCAGGCACCCTGATCTTGGACTTAGTCTGCAGAATTGTGAGAAATAAATTTATGTTGTCTCTAAGCTACCCATGGCAGAGTATTTGTAGCCTGAATGGTTTAAGGTGTTTACAAAGAGAAGCAGTCACACTGCCTTCCCAATAGATTATAGATGGGTATGGAGAAAAAACAATACCAACTACACACAGACCAGAAGGTGGCTAAAGATACCCTGACAACAGAAAGTGACGTTTATGTTAAGGTTTCCATATCTCTGCCTCTCTTTCCATCTGTGGGCACATCCTGGGGTGTCTGAACAGCAGTGTCAATGAGAAGATGGGGGGTATTACACAGAGCTGAGCAGCTGAGCTCTGTGCTGGGCTTTTCAGGGCCTTTGTGGTATTATAGCATTAATGGCATGGGTCACTGTGGTGGACACTTGATATGCCACCCAGATTTCCAATTCAGGTTTGAAGGATTCCCTCCCCCAGTTGCTAAGAGTGTTGCTGGCTATCATCCCTTCACAGAATATGCTGCTGAGAAGCTCAAAGTCTCACTCTTTCTGAAGTGGCCTGCATCCAATGACTAATATTCACAAGGTGTAAAATGTTTGTTTTATGTCCTTAACTGAGGATATCTTTGAGGGTCAGTCAGCTTTACAACTTCCCACAGACTTGGATGATGCCTGAATTGAGATTGCATCAATGCTCAACTTCTTTGTTTCATCCTGTTTTTTTCTGCCTTCTTTCCACAGATATTAAGCCTGAGAGCACTTCCTAACAACTATCTCACACAATAAACTCTTGTTCAGCATTTTCTCCCTGGGGGATGTCACATGCAGACAGAGTGTGGAACAGAGGGGGCTTCTCCACTCATAGCTATAATCCACTGACACACATAGATTGATAAAGCAAGGAATGGTTCTTTAGTTACAGAGTTGGAGGTCAGCTGAGGGAAACTTTGACTTGAGTCTATAAGATTCCATCTTAATATGAAGATTTTTTTCTGATTGCTCACTTTATACTAATTTTTCTTGTTTCTAATTTTGTATCACTAAATATGTGCTTCATAATTTGCCACTTATCTCTAGGTATTGCTTCTCTACTCGTGAACTCCTGTCTTCTGAATAAGCTTATGCATTTTCTGAGTATAGTTCTTTCATTTTGTCATAGCCATCACAATATATAACTCAGAGATAGGCACATATAAGGCATTAATACATATTTTTGGACATAACTCCGGTTAAGCTCTTATTAATGGTTTGAACACTAGGTATGGAATTCAAAAACTTATATTGGCCTCCCTGATGGCACAAGGAGTTAAGCGCCACCCTATGAAGCATCTGTAGCCACTGCAGTGCAAATCTGATACCTGGCCAGGGAGGTGACCCACATGGTACAGCAGGCCTCTCCAGCCTCATATGCTACTCTCCTCAGCAGTGTACCTCAGATCTGCCTGTTCTGCTCCCCACTCTCTCTCTGGCGAATGCTCTCACTCCCAACACCCCTGGCCTATTCCCCAGTTTTTGTGTGCATAAATAAACAAACAAATAAACAAATCTTTAAAAACAAAACAAAACAAACCCCCAAAACCTATATTGGGTTGGGAGCAGAATTGGGCCCTTGGGGCCATTGGTCAAAATTTTATTTTTAAGTCCCTATTTCTTCCCCTTCACATTTGTCTTTTTTCCTTTTCAGTTATTTTTTTTTCATTTTTTCAGTAACAAAGACATTTTTAATTTACTTTTTATTTTTACCTTTTGACCCCCTTCTTATATTTCTTCCACTCTGTCATTCTGTCAACCACCAATCTATACTCTGTGTTTATAAGTGTAGTCTTTTGTTTGTTTTTTAGATTCTACATATAAAAGCGACCAGATCTTACTTATCTTTCTTTTGTCTCTCTTATTTCACTTATCATATACCCTTGATGTCTTTTCGTCTTGTTGCAAATGATAGAATATCCTCATTTTTATAACTGAATAATATTCCATTGTGTGTATGTATTTCCTTTTGTGTTTGTCTATGTATGTATATCACATTTTTTTTTTGTTCATCAATGGATGCTTAAGCTGCTTCTATATTTTGGCTATTTTAAATAATATTGCAATAAACATCAAGTGCATTTATCTTTTTAACTGGCGATTTTATTTTATTCTCAAAAATATCCAGAAATGAATCGTGTGCTTGAAATAATGAGTCCTGGCTTTGTCTCTCACTGTCTTGTGATACTCAGTGGGCCTTATATTGCCACCTGAAAAAGGAGGATGCTACTAGTATGTGTTCTACTAATCTCATTGAGGTCTATGTAGCAATGAGATGCAAATATAGGTAAAAATACTTTGAAAACTGTGAAGTGCTATATAACTGTAAGACATTATTTACATTCATAAAAAGATATCTAGAAATTTTCCATAAATTGTTGGTTGTACCAATTATCTTCCCACCAAATGTTCTCTTTCCCACACCATCGCCAACACTTTTAAAAATATTTTCTCTTTATTTTCAAATTCCTGTACAGTATCAAAGATTTTAAAACACACACATTGTACACATACATGAATCACTTGTACTACCACAACATAGATTTAACCATCCAGTCTTTCAAAAATTGTTATATACTTGATTCTACATGTTTATATGTAATATCTACAACAGGGGTATAAGCATCCTCATTCATTTTTCTAATTAGGGGAAGAAGAATACATTGACATCTTATATTGTATTGCTTCTGTTACTGATGGAATGTAACATTATTTACCACATTTTTTATTGATTTGCCTTCCCTCATACCCAGCCTCAGACAATGTACTAAATATCTTATATCTGCTCATTCATTTAATAGACATAACATCATCAGATTTATATTATAATTTCCACCTCATTGAAATTGAGGGTTTAAGTAACTTGATAAAGTCACTGTATGAGACAGGTTTTCATATATCCTCCGCCACCTCTCAGGAGGCTAGATCCTAGACCATGTGAACACCACTTGGGCAGAGGAACTAAGATAGATCTGGGAAACAGTCTAAAGATAAGAACAAAAAAAGAGTTGGAGAATTTATAGACAAGGATAATGTATAGTGCAGGGGCAAACAAAGAAATGGTCCTGAGTTGGGTGTATAAAGACTTGTCCCTTTCTACCTGATTTATTGTACATTTCTGCTAGCGGATGTTTCTTTTTCTTTATTTTTTATTTATGCATATAAGAGCTGGGGCACAGGCCAGAGGTGTGGGGGGTGAGAGGATTCACCAGAGATAGAGTGGGGAGAAGAACAGGCAGACTGACTGAAATACACTGCTGAGGGGAGCAGCTGGCGAGGCTGGAGAGGTTTGCCACGCCATGTGGGTCCCATCCCTGGCCAGGAATCAAATTTGCCCTGCAGTGGCTGCAGAATCTTCACAGTGCGGCGCTTAACCACTTGGCACCACCATGGAGACCTCTCTAGCTGATGTTTCTTATGTCCATTAATCAGGAGACTTTTTTCCTCCTTTTGTGGTATGATTTGATGATATAGAAATGAAATTTTTCTACAAAAAATATCCTCCCTTGAATAACCTTGCTCAACTCACTATTACCCAAATTAGACTTGTAAAGATAGAAGTTCCCTTAGGAGTGAACTTCACCATCTTCCTTCTTTTAAAAATTTAAAGAAACTGAGTCACAGAGAATGTGAGACCCAAGATGCTAAGACTGGTCAGAGACTCTCAGCTGGGATGGTGCCTTCTGATGCCTTGTCCTTTCTCTTTCTGTCATGTGATCCCCTTTGTGTACAGGTAGATGCTGTCCCGAGAGTACTTGTAGGAAAATCTCTAGATTAAAATAAAAATAACCACCATCAATAAGAAGACTGGAATTATTTAGAAATAACTTGGTATTTGAGCATGCAGGAGACCTTTAGAGCTAAAGGTTATGCTTACTTCATTGCATGAGTGGAATGAGCTTGATAGTTGGGGAAATATTCCTCTTATATAGGGTGACAGAGATGAAAGATTTAAGTGGCCTTTAAAAAATATTGCTTCCCTAAAGTCACAGAAAACATTTGTCAAACGGTTACTGCTCTTGCTTTAGTAAACAATAGTTAGTAAAGAAAAAGCAAATAAGTTGCATATTAGAAAGATTATAAATCAATGGGTGGCAAATAAATACCATGTAGTAGAATATTTATCTTTTGGCTGCCGCTACCCACTGTCCCTTCCTATTGCCAGTCAGAACCTGATTTCCCTTTAAAGGATACAAGTTTCTATCATTCTGTGTACTACCTTTCAAACAGCCCCTCTATGGTTCATAGGAGGGTGGGTAATGGGGAATGTATCATTATCCACCAAACATATATACACTGATATAAAACTAGCAAGTTTCAGCAAAAAATATTACCCATGGTGATGCATTCTGATGTTTCTATTATATTCTATATTAGTCTATTCTTTTAAAAAAATGTCTGCAATCTATTGTATTGAGTGCATGCAATATTACCTGGAGTCTGAAATATATTCATGTCATTCAGTGTCATTTGAGTATAGTTGAAATGACCTCAGGTCAAATAATTAGCCTTAGAGATCCACTGAGGAATGGGTAAGGAACCCAGGCAGAGCCCATGAGAAGGGAGGAAGCTTTTGCTGGGACACAGAATGTGAATTTTATAAATTTTATAAACCCTGCAGGCTTTTTTTCTGGCATGAAGTAATAGCCAGTGTGGGCTCCCTGTGGCATGGAACCTGGGGCTGCTGCTTTCACTGCAGAAGCAGAGTGGAGATTTGGAAAGAAGCAGATCCTGGTTGACATTGTTGGGCTTGCTGTCCAAAGTCCCCTTACCGGTCTTATTTCTCAACAGCTCAGTTAGCCACAAATTCCCAGTATTGCTAGGCAATATCACAGGAGGAAGTTTTATACTTGCAATTTATAATTTTATCTACTACTTTCTATTTGATTATAAAAGAACATGATTTTCAAAGGATCTCAGACTGGGGAATTACTCACAGGAGGTGGGGAGAAATGATCCATTTCAGTTCATTGCTGGCCTCAGTGAATTCTGGATCAAAATACATCTGTGTGACATTGACAGCTTAAGACTCTGAGAAGGAACATATTCTGCAGTGTCTTCTTCCTGGGAGAAGTGGAGGCTTTGTTCTGAGTACCGGGATAACCCCCATCTGGAGTGCTATGACACCATGCTGGATAGTAACCACGGGCGAATCAAGAAGATTGCCCGAGTGCTTCTAAAGCCCTGATGGAAGTAAATGGGGGAAGAGAGGATATGGCTCTTCAGTTCCAGGGAGAGTAATGTGTGGTGGCAAAAAGGGACAAATACCCATAAGGCTTCTGAAAAGATTGCAGAACAGTTTGCAGTGGGGCACCCCACTGAACAGGTGCTCAGTGTCCTTTCCTCCTAGAACACTAGAAAGTTACAATGGACATGCTACTTTGCCCATAGCTAAATTAACTGAGCCTAAATGCTACATGTGCTGTAAGTTCAGTGACCACATCAAACGTGGAAATTAAACTGTAATTGTGGTGTAATTATAGACTTGGGAGATGATAGTGTTAGCTAGGTCAACTGTTCAGGATCCTTCTCAACATCTTAAATTGCCAATGACACAGGGATATATTTTGATCTAGAATTCACTGCTCAGCACCTTATGGAACATTACACTCAACACACCTACCACGTTCACTTCTGCCAACACAGAAATGTGTAGTGAACTTGTTAATCTAGGTTATGAAGTAAAAATTGCTTTTCTAACCTGAAAATTCTTATTGGGAATGAAGGTTGTGTGGCACAGGATCATAAATCTTGATGTTTTTGGTCTTTACTAAATCATCCAGATCTATCTGTTTCTAAGGATAGAGTGTTTCTCTTCTAATGCCTTGCCAGGAAAGCAGCACAAGATATGGAAATCATGCTTGAAGTAAGAAAAGTCAGTCTTGGCATTGCCACTTACTGCCTTTGTGATACCCAGTGGGTCCTTATATTGGCACCTGAAAAAGGAGGATGACACTAGTACCTCATTGAGTTCAATATGGCAATGATATGGAAATGCAGGTAAAAGCGCTTTATAAACTGTAAAGTGCTATATAAATATAAAAAATTACTTACATTCGTAAAAGGAAATATAGTCCTACATTTCAAAAATGAGCTGTCAGTATCGAGAAAGAAACTAATTATTAAAGGGGGCTAGAATTAAAGGGTCTCTGTTTTTTGTCTTTTTTAAAGATTTATTTATTTATGCATAGCTGGGGGAGGTGAGAGAATTCACCAGAGACAGAGTGGTGATCAGGACAGGCAGACTGACTGAAATACACTGCTGAGGAGAGCAGAGGGTGAGGATGGAGAGGTCTGCTGGGCCATGTGGGCCCCCCTCCCTAGCTCAGAATCTATGCTTCACAGTGTAGCACTCAAACCACTCCACCACCAGGGAGGCCAAAGGTCTCCATTTTTATAAGCTCAGTATTATTGATTCTGATATTGTAAATATGTTAGGATACTTTCATCTTTAGGCAACTCTGTAGTTGTTCTTGGCAACTAATTGCAACAAGTGTTAGGGAGTCAGAACTCCTTAAATGTTGCTATAAATTCATTAGGCATTTCCATCTATTATTCTTTTTTATTCGAGGCAGTTATGTGAATTACCTTGGGCAATAGGAAAGGTAGCAGCAGCCAGAAGATAAATACATTATTTATTTGTCACCCATTGATTTGCAATCTTTCTACTATGCAAAGTATTTGCCTTTTCTTTACCAACTAGAGTTATACTTAAGCAGGCACAATATCTGTTTAACAAATGTTTTCTGTGGGTGCTGACTATGCAGAACTTTTGGGCCATGCAAGAGTTTTGCATTTCTTATGGGGATGTAAGTGGAAGTCACTGAAACATTTTAAACAGGTGTGGAGATGCAGTATTATTTGCATTATGGTAAAGATGCCTCTGCCTGCAGTGTGGAGAATGGACTGGACAAGGTCAGGCAGAGATGGTCCAGTGATCATGTAAAGGATGTTGGCGGTTTGAATGAGTCTGATCATGATGAGGATAAAGAGGAATGAAAGTTCCTGAGACATATTTAATGGGTTAAGTCTGCAGTACTCTATGAAAAATTACATCAATGGCTGATTCTTTAGATATCCTAAGAAAAAGAAAAAAAGCAATGAGAGGGAGAGCTACATCAAGAATATTAAAAATGTCAAAGCTTATGTATAGGCAGGCATGTAACAAAAGTGTTTAAAAAATTTACCAGTGTGTACTAGGAGATATTCTGTACAGTATTTGGGAAATCTAGATAAAAGGAGAAATTTCTAGAGAAATGAAATTTTATTTCATTTAATGGATTTTGACATCCTGTGTCTTTAAGCTGGGACTATCAATGAAGAACCAGCCTCTAGCATGGCTCCTGAGGAGGGTTTGGTGCAGCTGGACAGTGTTTCATCATGGCATAGAAATGCACTACTCAGCTCTCCCTTAACCCTTTGAAAACAAGCTTGATAATCACTCCATGACCCACTTTGGCTCCTGCCCTAAGGAATAATAAACTCAGCATTCCTTTGGGGAGACACTGGTCAGCTGTGATTTCTGTAGCACCCTCTCTTGAATCTAGAGCTTTTAGAGATCTACTATACTTTTTGTGGATTTTTCTGACATTTCAAAAAAACTGTAAGGGAAAGGGAAAATAATGTGCATATTCCGTCTAGCAGATGGAACCTGAAAGAGTAGTGGATATTTTTTTAAATATATCACTACACTTGATTGTTGTTATAACTTTTGAAAATTAAATTAGTATGATCATTTCTAAATTAGACATTCAAAAATTTTTTTCCATACAGTTTGCTCCCCTCTTTGTTTTGGTATTCTTGTTTATGAAGAAGCTTACTCAGACATAAGGAACACCAACATTATTTATTGGTACTCACACATCATGTTTGTATAATTCAAAGCCATAATTTGTATAACTCAGGAGTTAGGCATATCACCCAAAGAATTTTAGAGGAAGCAGTCCATATATTTATGGATGTCCAAGCTGTTTCTATGCCTCAGAGCTTTTGGTTTCTCTGTTTTAAAAGATCTAGCACAAGTGAATGCCAAGAAAATCAGATGAATAATTAAATTTCTCTTCATGTGACTATAAGGCATTTTGAAGTGAAAAACAATTATGGTAAACATATAGCAAATTGCATGTTGTTTTACAAGTTACAAACCGATGCTTTGGTGGGTTAACTTGTCATTAAAAGGCTAGCAGCAGCATGCTGTGAAAGAGTGATTTGGCTGAATGGTCCTGAACAACTTCCCTTACAATGCTATGGTGCACCCCTGTTTTCAGCAGTGGTGGCCTGATTGAGCACATAGAATCAGGGTCAACCTAAAGGGAGAATAATTAAAATATTGAAAATATCCGTACTGCTACTCATTTGTTATTTGCATTTAGAAGAAACTGCATTATAATTATAATACATTCTGTTTCTTAGAATGTATCTATATTTGGACCTCAGTAACTTTCATATGGCCTTAAAAAAATCTTATATTTTCCAAGTGCCCTCTTAAATTTCTTTTGCTGGAAGATTACATGTGTGTCAACAAAAGAGTGTGGAATGACATAGGGAGAAAGAGAAACCATGGGGTTACTTCTCTCTCTGCCACTGAGAACTGCTGATTTCCTCTTCTATATACGTCTCAAATCGGCCTGCATTGCTGCCCCTCCCGTGCATTCATTTTAGGTCCAGACTCCATCATTTGTCTCTTATACTAGTGAAATAACCTCCACTTGTTTTCCTGGAATCCATCTTTGCCCTATCAAGCAATCATTCAGACAGTAACAAGAATAATGTCTTTAAAATGAAATTTTACTATGGTGCCCCCAGCTGATAATTAATGACTTTTTTCATGCTCTTGAGATAAAGTCTAAAGTCCTTGGCCTTTGCTGTAAAATCACAAATGAACCAGTCCCTGAAAACCCCTGGACATCTCCTTCATAGTGGCTATCATTGCTTGTTTGTTATATATATTCATTTGTATAACTTCTTATTTTGTGTATTCCCCACTTGTGATATTTTGTCTATGATTTACTCCTACATGCACATAAATCTCACAATACATTATTATTATTTTAATTTTAGGTAGTTGGTTATTTTTTAAAGAGACTGTGAAATCAGACAAAAATGGCCCTAAATATTTACCCTCATTCTGGTTACCAGTTTGACTGATGTAACTTAAAAACATGCATGTCCTATTTTTCTGAGCTTCTTAGATCTGTGGTTTGTTGACTTCTATATTTTTTTGAAAATTCTTAGCCATTATCTCTTCAAATATTCCCTACCCCATTCTTCTTATTTTCTCCTTGTAGAACCTGATTTACATTTATTCAACCAATTGTGACTGTTGCACAACAGATGCTGTGTTCTTTTCTGTTTTTGTGTTCCTTATGTTTGAGTAAAATCCATTGGTCTGCTTTCGATTTCACTGATTCTTTCCTCAACTTTGTCTAGCCTCGTGATAGGCTCATTCAAAGAACTTACCTCATTGCCATGTTTTATTTCTGGCATTTCTGTTAGACTGTCCTGTCTTCCTACTATATGTGTCCAGTTATTAGTTCTAACAATTTTTTATTAGTTATAACAACTGTCTCTGAATCTTTTTTTGATTACATACTGCACATCTTGATTTTTTGCAGATATTATTTTTGGACAGTAAATATTATTTCTGCCTAAGATGATCATTCTTTCTTTTCCTCTCTGGCCATTAGTTTTAGGGGTTGAAACAGTCCAGTCAGTAGTTAAGTTGAGTTTTTGGTTTTGTTGCAACTATATCCAAATTCTGTGCCTGACAGACTTCAGATGCCTCCAGGGACAGACTGACAGACACACCCTTGTATTTCGTTCTAGATTGGCTGGGTTTCTGGTCCATCTCCACTTTGAACCATCCGTGCATGAATGTGCTACAGCAAGGGGTTCTCGCTCTAAGCTCTTCCAGCCTCCACCTAGAGATTCCTGTTGCTTATTGCTCAATGTCGGACTCATGGCTAGGTTACAGGACTCTCAACTACCTGGGCTGGCTTTCTTCTTAGGTAGACCCTGTGTACATTGGACTAAAAGACGTACTTTTTCAGTATTTTTCTCTCTTATGAAAGCCAAACTTTTTCTTTTACCATGCCTCTCTCTCTGTGTGTGTGTGTGTGCGTGCGTGCACGTGGGCATTCATAAGCATACCTGGTATGGATGATCTTGGATAAGCGAGTTCCACAATTGAAAATATGCATATAAATTTTGTCTCCCCCAGAACTTAACTGTTAATGGCCTGCTGTTGACTGGGTGCCATACTGATAAAATAAGCAGTTGGCCAATACACATTTTTATATTTTTTTTGTATTATATACTGTATTCTTACAATAAAACAAGCTAGAGAAAAGAAAATATCATTAAGAAAACTATAAGGAAGAGAAAATACAATTACAACACTTTACTGTGTTTATCAATACTTTAAGTTCATGTTGTCTGATGGAAAATCCACTTATAATTGACCTATGCATTTCCAACCTGTGTTGTTCCAGGATCAGTTGTATATATTACCCAGAGGTCTGAGTCTCTTCCCTGCCCCAGTTATTTTTCACAGCACCTGGTGGATGATAAGAACTCATGTGTGAATGTGAACTCCCCTTTTTTGTTCCAGTTAAAACTGGAACACTCATATGTGAAATATAGATGAACCATACTAATGGTCAGATAAAGACATACTTAAACACTAACCTTTGAAAACTGAACACAGAACTGAAGTACACAGAGGGGGAGAGGGAGGGTAGAAAACAAAATGGGGAGAGAGGCATTTGTCATAGATTGTCATGGATTATGTGGCAACTACACCTGAAATGGGGAGGTACCCCACACTTCCAATATAGCAACAGCAATGCAAGTTCAACTGTTTGTTCTTATTCACTGTTCTGCTACTCACCCCTTCTAGCCATCCTGTGCCAGGGGTGATGCAGTTCCTATTACTCCTTCTTGGGTGTGCCAGGGATGATACTCCCCCACCCCCTTTTGCCTTCGAAAGGATATTTATATTGAGGTAGATTTTATAATGTCCATTAAGTGGATTTTAAGGAAACAGAGTTAACCACTAGATAAAACCCCAAATCTTCCTGTGATTGTATTAAACAATCAAACATATGTACATTATAGTAAACAAGTCAGATAACAGCTTAGGAGTCAACCAACATAGGACTCAATATTGGTCAAAAGAATAGTAGTGGTTTTCTGTAATCTTGGAAATTATTAGATAGTTTGGGTGTCTTGTTACTGTCTAAGAATGCCTATCAATGTCAGTTTTTAAATTTATGTGTGGTGATACCCCTCTGCAAACAATAATTTTCTAAGTCTGCTCCTCAGAGGGTTTAGAAAGTCTTTCAGAATTTAATTCATGAATTAAAAAGAATTATCTCTACTGTCTCTTTCTTTTTTTCATCTCCCAATCGCAAAAACAGCAATCTTTTGCTGAGGACTTATTAAGTGCTAGTAACTCTTCTGGATCTGTCCTTGCATTATTAACTCATTTACTATTCACAAAGGTTTTAGAAGGAAGGTGATATTGTTAACCCCATTTCAGTGAGGAATAGGCAGTTATTTATTCAGTATCCTCTAACTACAAAGTAGCAAGGCTCAGATTCTAGCCTGTAGGGTCTGACTGCAGTACTTAAGCACAACAAAGTCTTATTTGTCAATCATTTTGTGGACATTTATTTTTCCAAATAAACTAGAGTGGAGTCACCATGAGAATTCAAATGTATATACTATTTTCTTAGTGCCGTCTCAATATAAAAAGTAAAAAACAAGTATTTTCCCTTTATTCTGAAAGTCTACCGTAATGATATTTTATGCTTTCTATCTTACTTCAACATTTTCTTAGAAATGAGAATCTCTTCTAGGTGTAGTAATAGTAAAGTGTATTTATGTACTTGTGTGCTTTGTTAGGCCCCTGGAACCAATTTTCAACAAGGGATGTATGTATAGAGGTTCTTACATCAATAAAAAATTCTTGGACTCCAACAGGTGTCTGACAATTCAACTCACCTTTAAGACTAGAGATAACATCAGATTCTACAGGTTAAAGGCTCAGGGTCTCAAGACAACCCTCCACTTCAGATGGCAGTTGAAAGGTATTAGGAAAGCTCAAGCTTCTGTCTATACAGCTATAGATCGGGGTTCCCATGAATACCTCCTCAGACTTTACAGGTCTGGTTATTACAAGTCTCTGATTATTATCTGTATTTTTGGCTATAAATCAGTGATTCCTAAGATACATATCTCAATTTTTTCTTAAAGAGTTATTTATTTATGCATACAAGAGCTGGGGTACAGGCCAGAGTAGCAGGAGGTGAGAGGATTCACCAGAGACAGAGCAGGAGCAGAACAGGTAGATCAACCAAAATACACTGCTGAGGGGAGCAGTGGGCAAGGCAGGTGAGGTCTGTTGTGCCATGTGAGTCCCCTCCCTGGCCTGGGATTGAACTCTTGTTGCTGTGCCACAGATGCTTCAGTGTGGCGCTCAACCTGCTGCGCCACCAGGGAGGCCCATAGATCTCAAATTTGATGAATATTACCAAGTGGCTCACAGAACTTCAGAAAATAAGCACCATGTTATTAAAATCAATAGCCAATGAAAGCAATTCATAAAGCAAGTGTGGTGAAAGGGCATGGCATTTCCATGATGACTTGTACACTGAGGACAGTAAAGCACTATCTAAGGAAATAACATAAAAATGGAAAGATATCCTGTGTTCATGGATTGGTGTAATACCAATCCAGTGTAATACCTATCAAAACCTCAATGACATTTTGAACAAATTAGAACAATTACAGTACTTTGTATGGAACTGTAAAAGGCCCCTAATAGTCAAAGCAATCCTCAGAGAAAAGAAAAACAGAGGTATCATACTTATCCTGACTGAAAACTACCCTACACAATGATAGTAATCAAAACAGCATGGTATTGGGGGAAAAAAAGCATCCAGAAATACAGATTAGTAGAATAGAGTAAAAAGCTCACCATAAAACTCACATAAGGGGCATCCCTGGTGATGTAGCAGGTTGAGTGCCACACTGTGAAGCATCCGTGGCACAGCAGCACCAGTTTGATCCCTGGCCAGGGAGGGGACCCACATGGCACAGCAGACCTCTCCTACCTCGCCTGCTGCTCCCCTCAGCAGTGTATTTCAGTGGATCTGCCTGTTCTGCTTCCACTCTGTCTCTGGTGAATCCTCTTACACACCGCTGCCCCACCTCTGCCACACTTCTGGCCTACACCCCAGCTCTTGTATACATAAATAAATCTTTAAAAAATTAAAAAATAAACTCACAAAACATGGACAGTTAATCTTTGCCAAAGAAGCCATTATCACACAATTGATAAGGGAAACACTCTAACAAATGGCTTTGGGAAACTTAGATGGTCACATGCAAAAAAATAAAACTATATCATTAGTCAACTTTATAAACAAAAACTAATTCAAAATGGATTAAAGTCTTGGAGTAAAGGTCAAAACCAAAAAATAAAATTTAAAAGAATACAGGTGACACACTCCTGGACATCAATCTCAGAAGTACTCTTTGGGGTGAAATTCCCAATGTCAAGGGTTAAAAAAAAAAAAAGCAAAAATGAGAAAATTGGATTACATTAAAATCAAAAGTTATTTTAGCCATGAAAAAAAAACCCAAAAAGTACCACCTAAAATAAAAGGACAATCTACAAACTGGGAAAAGATATTTGCACATCATACATCTGACAGTGGGTTTATTTCCAAATATATAAAGAACTCATACAACTCAATGATAAAAATAAACACAAACCTGATCAAAAAATGAGCAAAATGCCTAACCAAACATTTCTCTGAAGAAGTCAGACATGACCCATAGGTACATGAAAAAATGTTCAACATGAGTTATTATAGGGGGAATGTGTATCAAAATCAAATTGAGTTATTACCCTTTCCCTGTGAGAAATGTCTAAAAGACTGGAAACAACAAATGTCAGTGAGGATGTGGAGATAAAGGAACACCCATCCATTGATGATGGAACTGTAATTTGGGGAAACCTCTATGGAAAACATTATGGAAATTTCACACACACACAAAATGGAAATGCCTTATAATCCAGCAATGTCACTTCTAAGTATTTACCCAGAGAATATGATAACACTAATATGAAAAGATTTGTGTGCTTGTGTTCTTAGCAACATTATTCACAACAGTGAAATCATGAAAGCACCCTAAATGTCCACTAAAAGATGACTGGGTAAAGAAATTATGGAGTATACTGAATGGAATACTGCTATGCTATTAAGAACGTTGAAATAATGCCTTTGTGACAAAATGAATGAATCTTGAGGTGATTATGCCACCTGAATAAGTCAGGAAGTAAAAGACAGTTACTCAATGCTCTTACTTCTTTTCAGAATATAACTAACAACAACAACAAAAAAGACTGACAAACACATTACAATTTATAGATTGGGGGCGGATGGGTCAGTGACAGGATCACACCCGTGGAGCTTTGGTGGAGGGTGAGTGAGGCATGTGCACATACGGAGGTTGAAGTTGTCCTCCCCAAATTCTATAGTTATGTCAGCCACTGGCAAATCAATACAATTTGAATACAATATTTTAAAGATAAGTGAACAAAACAGCGTTTTAGACATAAACTTAGCTTTAGAAGCAGTTAATTGTGTCATTTTGTCCTTTTACTTCATGAAGTGTTCTTAAACCAGCCAGACAAGTGTTCTTGCAAAAAATTAAGTTCGTCATTTTCTTAAGGTATTCAGTTTGCATAATATTCTTTGGTTTAGATGATGTATTTTCCCTTAAAGAACAATATGGTAAGTGTTTCAGAATTGTGTTAGAATTTGCATAGTCATTCCACTTACCATGTAATTTATATGAAAGAATCTGCTTTCCAAATATATTTTAAAAACAGTGATACTGTTTCCAACCCTTTGCAACTCATTTTTTTTTTTTTGTAATTAAAAATTTTCTTCAACTTCAATTTTTGGCACGTTATATTAGGAAAGAATTTGCAGGATGGTTGTTGCCAAGTTGTGTTATGCCCCAAAGTGAACAATTTCCTTCAGCTTTAGAGAAGCTCAGCATTTTTCATCTCTAAAGTAGGAAAAATGATACCTTTTTATAATTTTGCTGCCTACTGCTCATCGCTCTATCTAGCATACCTCTGCTATAATGACTGGTGCAGAATCTGAACATTTGTTTTATATTTGTGATTGTTTACTTTCTAAATAAGATATTAATTAGAAAATTATATTTATCAAAGTCATTCAATTAGTAAATATTTGTTGTATTAAAATAAATTTTAAAAAGATTTATTTATTTATGCATACAAGAACTGGGGTACAGGCCAGAGGTGTGGGAGGGAGAGGATTCACCAGAGACAGAGTGGGGAACAGAACAGACAGATCAACGGAAATACACTGCTGAGGGGAGCAGCGGGTGAGGCAGGAGAGGTCTGCTGTGCCATGTGGGGCCCCTCCCCAGCTGGCAGCAGGGATTGAACTCATGCTAAAGTGGCTGCAGTCTGCTTTATAATGTGTTACTTAACCCACTGTGCCACCAGGGAGGTCCCTGTATTAAAATATTTTTAAAAAGATTTATTTAATTTTTATACAAAGAACTGGAGTGCAGGCCAGAAGTACAGGAAGTGAGAGGATTCACCAGAGATAGAATCGGGAGCAGGAGAGGCAGATCTATTGAAATACACTTCTGAGGGGAGCGGGCAAAACAGGAGAGATCTGCTGCGCCACATGAGTTAGTTCCCCGACTAGGGATAGAACTCAGGACATCATGATGGGCCTTTGTGGTGTTAGCATTGACACTTAACCCCTAATCAACCATTTAAAATATATTGTTAATGACGTAATATTGCATGATAGCATTATATTAGTCTCAGGAATGCGTCATTATAGATCAATGTCTATAGAATACATTAAGTTCACCACTGAAAGTTCTATCTTCCACCATTCAGTTGACCTCCTTTTGCTCGGGGGTTTGCCCAGTTTACCCACCCCATTCATCCTTCCCAACTTGTAACCACTTCTTTGGTCTTGTAGCCTACATGCTTATTTTATTTTGCTTAGTTCAGTCATTTGTTTATGTACCATATATGTATTAAATCACAGTGTCTTTCTCCATCTGGCTTACTTCACTTAATATAATACCCTCTAGGTCCATCCATGTTGTTATAAATGGCAGGATTCCATCTCTTATTAGTATTATTATTTTTGGTAGCTGAGTAGCATTAAGGCAAATATATATCCCACACTTTCTGTATGCAACCTTCTGTCCATGGGCGCCTGTTGCCTCAAGGGGTAGCAGTGTTGGGAGCAGCACTGGGTGAGAGATTACTCAGAGTCCACGTGAGGCATTGAGTGCCTAGAGGCACTACACAGGGATGTAAATTGCAGCGGCCATCCAGTCTGTTTATTAGCATCAAGTGCAAAGGTGGGGTAAGTAAGGAGAGAGTGTATAAGAGTGGGGTAAAAAGTTATTGAGGGGCCTCCCTGGTGGTGCAGAGGGTTGAGCACCACACTGTGAAGCGTGAAGCATCTGTGCACAACAGCGTGAGTTTGATTCCTGGCCAGGGAGGGGGCCCACATGGCACAGCAGACCTCTCCTGCCTTGCTCACTGCTGTTCCCCTCAGAAGTGTGTCAGTCAATTTGCCTGTTCTGTTCCCCACTCTATCTCTAGTGAATCCTGTCACCTCCCATGACTCTGCCCTGTACCCCAGCTCTTGTATGCATAAACAAATCTTTTTTTTTTTTTTTTAAAGAAGTTATTGGGGATGTAAACTAGGGTGGAGTGACCAGGGACTGTTGCCTGGGGACCTCCATTGTTCCTACCACTTAAAGCATATTCTAATATCTGCATACTGTTTTCGGGAGATACTGGTTTATCAGTATGTTCCTCATGCCAGGACTTTAACCCTTGGTGAGAGGCCCCCTCATAACCCTATACATAGCTGACAAGCAGGAATTCTAGCACGAAGACAATATCCCCAACCAAGAACAAGGGGGACTGGGGATCCCTCCTACAGGGGCCAGGTTTTGAATAAACACTACCCACATGCAAGGCATTGTTCCGAACACTGGAGATACAAGTGTGAACATGAAGCCTACATCCCAGTGGAGTGAGACAATTAATACACAATAAACAATCAAAATAGACAGGAAATGATCATACAGACAGGTTCAGTTATGGACACTAGAAAGTCTAAGATCAAGTCATTAGCACATAACACAATTACACAGTTTTTTTAAAGATTTTACTTATTTATGCATACAAGTGCTGGGGTACAGGCCAAAGGAACGGGAGGTGAGAGGATTCACCAGAGACAAAGCGGGGAGCAGAACAGGCAGATGGACTGAAATACACTGCTGAGGAGAGCAGAGGATGAGGCAGGAGAGGTCTGCTGCTCCATGTGGGTCCCCTCCCTGGAGAGGTATACAGGCCAGAGGTGTGGGGGGGTGAGAGGATTCACCAGAGACAGAGTGGAAAGCAGAACAGGCAGACAGAATAAAATACACTGCTGAAGGGAGCGGCAGGTGGGTGAGGGAGGGCAGGGAAAGTCTGCGGTGCCATGTGGGTTCCCTCACTGGCTGGGGATTAAACTCCTGCTGCAGGGTCTGTAGATAGCTTCATAAAGTGGTGCTTAACCCCTTGCACACCAGAGAGGGCCCCCAGCCTCCTTTATAAGAGCACTGCATTTTGTTAGGGCTCCTCCCTCATAACCTAAGCACCTCCTAAGGGGTCTGCCTTCTCATACCAGTACACAGCACAGTAGGGTTTCCCATGTGGAAACAGAGCAATCACAAATGCTATGGAGAAAAATAGAAAGAAGGGAGAAAGGAGAGAATGAAAGAGTAGAGTCTGGGAACTAGGGAGCTGAGCTTAAATAGAGGGTAGGTGACCATACACGGCCTGCTGTATGCATGCTTCCCGAACAACTGTGTCTTTTAGTGAATCAGCCCCAAGGAGTGTGTACCATGAAACACTTTTATAAGTAACCATTTAAAAAAATTGCATTATTTTCAGCAATTGCTACTACTGATACTAAGAATAGTGTCCCTTCAGGTAGTTAGAGTAGATTTAATTATTCTATGAGAAAAATTGATGTTCTTATGTTCTTTCATAAGCAAAAGGTTGTTCTATGTAGTAACAGGGTAGAAAGATAATAATAGAATTGGTAAAAATACCCTTTGAATCCATGGGAGTAAGATCTGAATGGAAATGTGGGTGGTATTAATGAATGTGGAAAGCATGTATGAACCTCTGATCTCACTGATGAAAGGAGGAGATGTCTCTCATTTGGCTATGGTGCTTATGTTAGGGTTACCCCCCAGTCACCTGGTGCTAACTTTCCCTCCCCGCATTCTGGAATTTGACACTGGCCTGAGCCTCTGTTTTTAGGACGGGTAAGTGCAGAATCCTTCCCCCATTTCTGCAAAGTAGGGACTCTACATTCTCTCTGCCTCTGCCCCAGACCGACTCAAGCCCTGCCTGCAATCAGCCGCATTTGCCCATGTGAATGTGGGTGTGGAGCGCCTCCCTTCCTATCTTAGAGAACAGGCATTCATCATTTCAAGCATGGCTTTAGCAACCTGCATGGAAGTGTGTGTGTGTGCATGCGTGCGTGTGTGATCTCATTGTGGACCTCCTAGTTTTTAATCAGTTCACAACTCTGCTTTTTCACATTCTTTTTTCAAACTTCTTTCCCTGGAACAACAAACACTTCCCTTGTCTCTTAGTCAGGGGATTTGTGCAGAGGTGCCTCCGCACCCCAACTTCTATCCCAAGGCTGGCCAAAGAATTTTGTCTGAATACAATACTTTCTCTGAAAACAGTTCTAGAGAAAGGTCTTTCTTCTCCTAACTTAATGCTTAACTTTAGTTTATGGTTTCCAAGTAGTTCAGCTCAGACTTGAGGTATTAATATCTTAATATTTTTTCCAAGAGCTAACTGCTTCCTTTCCACTTTATACTGCATGCGGCTCTCTTTTCTCTGACTCTTTAAATGAAACATTCATCTGTATGGTTTATCTGCAAGCTCTAAGGTAAGTTTTTAGCCCTCTCTTGGAGTACGAAGTGATGTCATTTAATGTTTGATCCCAGGCACGTCTTATAAGTTAATTTTAAAACAATGTTGCACTGAGCAACTAATCTTTCCTGACTCTTTGTTGACCTAGTTGCAAAGTGTCTTTAAGGAATTAGGGCATGGAACCTTTAAGAAAACCTAGTAATAAGATGTAGAATCTTGCTTGTCACCAAAGCAAAAGGGATTTAAATAAAACATTAGTAACATTTAAAAGCAGAGACATAAAACACAAATAAAAATCTATTCACATCTTAAGAGGCTGAGGATAAAGCAAGAAAAGAGTATGTATAAATATTCATTCTTGGTCACTTTTGAAGCAGATATTAGTAAAACTGGGAGAATTTAATAAAGTCATCTTAATTATTGATGACTGAAGTACAAACAATTAGTTTTCTAGAACTATATTCAATATATATGAATAAGACAAAACAGGTCGCTTAAAGCTGTGAAGAGCCCAATGGTGGTTCAATTAGGTTTAACTGTGGCTAAAAGAACCCTGAAAAATGGTAGCTCAAACTAATAGCTTTGGTTTCATATTGATATAATTAAGAAATGAGAGTGGTGATCTGATTTGCGTCACAACCTCTTGGTATTATGGACCTAGCTCCTTCTCTATATTTTCCTCTTGTGTATGTAGCTTCATTTTTAATGTCACCTCACGGAGGGCGCGCAGTAAAGGTCTACTCAGGTGCAGGCTGCTTGCTGTGTATTGAAAGGTTGAGTCAGTGGATCTGGGGGGGTGAAAGCCTGTGTGTGTCAAGTAAAGACTGTTTCTCCACCAGTGCCTGGAATAGTCTTTGGACTATCCTCTATGATAAGCGTGTCCCTAAGAGCTTGGGCAGTGCCAGAGAGTTTATTGCAGCCATGATTTACAGTGAATAGCTGGTTTTGAGCCCCTGGGGCCCTGGGCAGCACTGTGAGCTGTGGGGTCCAATGTAGCTCTGGTCAGTTGACTGCTTGCTCTGTGCCTTCATGACTCAGTAAAAGCCATGGACACCAGGACTCAGGGGCACTTCCCTGGTGGGTAACATGGGATACCTGTCACACCCCATTGCTGGGAGAATTACATGCTGTCTAGGAAACTTACTGGCAGAGGATACTTGGAAACTTGTATCTGGTTTCTCCTGGATTTCCCTCTGTGGCTTTTCTTTTCCTTGTTCCCATTCTGTGTCCTTTTCTTGTAATAATCATGCCACAAATGTAGTTGCTTTCCTGGGTGCTGTGAGTCATGCCAGTGACTCATCACATGGTTTTGGGGTCCCTTGGTATAGTGGATGGTGAATGTTACATCTGCTAATAACAGAAAGAAGGCCAGGGCTTTTCAAAAAGGATACTTCTTGGAAAGTTGAACAAGTTACTTCTTTTTTTTTTTTTAAATATTTATTTATTTATGCATACAAGCACTGGGGTACAGGCCAGAGGTGTGGGGGGTGAGAGGATTCACCACAGACAGAGCTGGGAGCAGAACAGGCAGATCAACGGAAGTACACTGCTGAGGGGAGCAGCGGGCACAGCAGGAGAGGTCTGCTGGGCCATGTGGGTTCCCTCCCTGGCCGGCAGCAGGGATCGAACTCGTGCTGTAGTGGCTGCGGTTTGCTTCATAGTGTGTTGCTTAACCCACTGCGCCACCAGGGAGGACCCTGAACAAGTTACTTCTATTGATGTGTTATTGACTAAAATCTGGTTACAAGACCACACTGGAGAGTTAGATCTATCTGTCTATTGTCTGTCTGTCCATCTTTGTCACCACCACATAATATAAATACAGATATAGCTGATGATGCTAGTCCAGGAATGACAGACACTTCAGAACATCTAAGCTGGGTCTTAACTGAGAGTGACTAAGGCCAGGCCATCGGAGTCCCTTTTAGGGTGGAAACGTGTTCAGGTACACATAACACCACCCTGTGGGAGTCCCCACCCAAAGCCTGCCACGTGGAGTGAAACTTCTCTTCCAATTTTTATTGCCATCTCATCATAGTTCATTCTTAGAAATGAATAAGTTCAGCAAATTTAATAAAGAGTGTTTTTATTGAGGTAATATCCATGTGTACTATTCTTTGCATTTCAGATGCCCAGCATTACGAATCCACATCTATACATGCTAGACAGTTAGTCTCTGAAAGTCTAATCCCCATCCCCCTCTGTATGTCTGACCCTTTTACACAGTTATTCATCCTTCCCTCTGGTAGCAGCTACCCACCAGACTTCACTGAGAGCTGCCTGCACTGGCTGGGCACCTAACCAATCCACAGGCTTACCCATGAGGTCATTGGGTGTATGTAAACTCTGCCCACACAAACACTACCTGAGCATGTTAGACACTCCTGTGAATTGCGACTGTAGATTGCATAATCAGGTATTGGAAGCAGAAGTTGAAAAAATTTAAGAGGTAAGGTATAGGAACACAGTGAAAAAGGGCCAACAGGTGTGGGTGATGTTTGTAAGGAGGACAAACTGGAGCTGGATATCACAGCAGCAGAGAGACAATAAACTGAACTCTATCTAAGCCTCCATTTCTGTTTGAGTCTCTGTAATGTTATGCTCAAATGCTGTGAAATTTGTGTGGTTCTCAAGTGAACATTTACTACTTCAAGTAATTCTGTATGAACCCAATTCACATCTTTACCAGCGTTAGCATTTTAGATAATTCTCCTTGATCTTTGAATGACTAGTCCTAGTTCTAACTTCTAATCTCTTTTAGTTCCTCACAGTTGTATTCTTGGAAGAGTTCCTTTGTATTCTCACCATAGGCATAAACTCTTTTTCAGTATATCTTGATGAGAACCCACAGTTTATATTTATGTGTTAAAGCAAACCCTCACAGGTTGCCATTAAACATTGAAACCAACCACTACCTCCCTCCTTCCCTTCTGCCTCACATTTTTGTTAAGACAAATGGACAATATTCACCTGGATACTCCTGCAAAAGGAAGACCTCTGCGCCTACCCCCTTTCTCTGTCTGTCTGTCTGTCTGTCTGTCTGTCTGTCTGTCTGTCTCTCCGTAAGTTAATATAACACATGAAACTGCAGCTGCCATAGGTTTATAAATAAGATCTTGGGGATTGCTGGAATGACTCACTGCACTAAGTGATATGTAAAGCACATTAACAAAATGTGTGTGTCAAGAAATTTACATTTTCATTTCTAAAAACTTTCCTGGTGATATTCTTTCTAAAGCAATGGCTTTTAGTTTTTTTTTTGAAGTCTTGAGCCATTTTCCCCAGAGGTGAAATCCCACTATGTACAACAGATAGACTTGATCTGCTCTACTAGGAATGGGGATGCCCTGTCCCCAGCGCCTGCAGGACACTACTGCACTCATCTTTCTCACATCTCATCAGAGCCGGGGTAGGTGCCCCTTGTTGTTGTGACATTATTTGAAGTAAGGAAACCAAGTTAACCAGCTAGCTGAGTTGCAGTCTGATCTCTGCAGACTGCCTGGAGTTCAGTGAGCAGTCATCCCGTCTTGCACTTAATTAAAACAAGGCACTAGGGTCAGTGCAGGTGGGACACACACCAACAGAGTCCCCCGCTCTGTGGGACTCCCGTAGCATGTAGCTGGGCAAGTCATGTTGGTCAGATCAAGAGCGGCAACACCGCAGAGCTGCAATTCTTTGGGATCTGATGCATCCTTTTCTTTCCTTGTCACGTAATCTTTCATCTTTTTTTGTTCTTTAAACAATACAAATAGTTCTTTCACAATTAAGAAAGTGATGCATAGAACTCACCCAGGTTCAATTGCCAGATCTAATGAACAGCAGTTTATAACATATTCATTGCTGCTCTGTCTTCCTGGAGGGTGATCACATAACAGCACTTGGCATAGTTGGTGGGGAATTCTTAGAGTAGGAATCTCTGTGTGAGTTTTTCCTTCGTAGGTAACTTGGGAGAGCACATGGGAATTATTTGTGATGCCTGCTTAAATGTCCAGGAGATCTTAGGGGACAACGTTTTATGGAGGGTATGTTAATAATATCAGGTACAGTGATATTGGGGTGATATTGTAGACTCAGTTTGCTGTGAAAGCAGGATGATTTATGTAAGTATTAAGTTAGAATATATATAATTCAGGGAGATATATGTATATGGTGGGTATATATCTACACATATATATATTTCACTGAATGTAATATTCAGTAATATTCAGTGATTGGTGATCAACTATCAAATGAAGAGAGATAAACATGGTGATAATTATTATCATCGTTTTAAAAAGTTTAACAACAACCTGTACCTGGATTGACTGTAGATTGACAATATAGCATTAAACCTTTATGACAACTAGTTAGTTTTGTTTTTAGTTTATAGTTATATCATCAAGATAATATACCTAGTGCATGCCATGATGGGCTTTCATACAGGGCTTTAACAAAAGTCTGTTGCATGTGCAAACGAGTTCCTACCATTTGGTTGAGTGTCTGTGGTGGTGTGATGATAAATATGTATCCTTCTCACATCACAGATAGGAAAGGAAAACAGAACAGCTCAGTCTAACTAGTCATTTTAAATGAAGTTTGGATCTGCTGTCCCAAGTCTCAAAGCCAGCTTTCATTTTTTTGACGCTGTCCTTGCAGAGGGTCTTTTACACTGCTATAGGAAGCAGTAAGAGGGGAGTTACGGATAGCGTCAGGCCATGTTTACTAAGCATTGCCGGCCACTTGAGGATGGCTCTTGGCAAAGGCAAAGTTCCTGGAACACCAAGGTCGCACAATTTGCAAAGCATTGTGCCCCTGCTGGCAACTTTCTTAGTTTTCTAGCAGTTTGGAGCCAGTAGCTTAGAACACAATGGCTATTAAAGCTAGGTTTGTACTTCAGTGAAATGGGAGAATTTATCAGATGATAAACTTTTATAGTTCCTGTTCATGGTGTGGTTGGCAGAGGAATAATTAAAATCTACTACATATTCTCTTTCTTCAATCTATTTTCTTTTAACCCAAGGCCACCTAAATGCCCAACTAAATCAGTCCACTTTGAGGGCAAAAAGTTTTCTTCCTGCATTACAGTTTTCCTTGCAGTCTCTTGGGAAAGTTACAGAATGTTGCCGCACAACAGCTACCTGTTCTTGAAGCTAGAGTTTATCAGAGCCCCACTGTCTGTGTGTGAGAGGAAGTCTTGATGGGGCAGAGAACAATCAAAATAATCATATCCTGCTGATTTTTACCTTGTGGTTATGAGAATGAAGGAAGAGACAGGTGTATAAGTAACTGTTTTTCAAACCACAATAAGAGAGGAAACGAAATGCATCCTGAGCAGACATCCCTAATATAGTTATTATGTGCTTTAATTTTTTGCACACTTTCAATTTTATGACATTCTTTGCCAGTTTTATACTTGCATCAGGTATTCAGTTCAAAAATAGCATAATTTACAAGTACACTCTAGCTTTAAAAATTATAAAGATAAGCTCTGCAAATTTAGGGCTGATAAAACTATGAAGCGGGTGGGGGAGATACTAAAGAATGGTTTGCTATATTAATGTATACAAGTTGTAATTATGAAACATTATTCCTATTTAGATAAGCTTAGTTAAGAAATTTAAATTAGGATCCTTGAAATACTAGATATTTTTCTTTAAAGTGAATGGTCTTTCAACACTCCTTCAAAAAAACAAATTATGTTATGATGATTTGACAATAATAATTGCATTATTTGGCTTGTCAACTAAAAAATCAATGTTTTCTCTATATGCCCCCAAATTATGTGTGGAGCAAGACAATGTCTTGATTGACTCTCCTTTATCTTTCTTTCCTTCCCACCACTCTGTCATACATATACATAAAAGCTAGGTCTGTATTTCTGTCTCTCTGTATCTGTGTGTATGTAAGTATTTATGTATATATATTGAGAAATAATCACGTCATTATCACTGGCTAATTCATAACCCATTAATTATGTATCTAGTATTGGACAACAATAGAAAAAAAAAACAAAAACAGCATGTGTGTTCTTACTGGTAGAAATTCAAAGGGAAAAGATACTGAATGGTTTTGACTGGTGACTATTAAAAAAATGCCATTTGGTGTGACTCTGTGTTGTTGCTTTGCTTCTGAAAGTCTCTATCAGTGCAGTCTTCCCTTCCCAAACAAACATAGTATTCCAGTACAGCTGGGGTCAGCCCTAACTCTGAGACACATCACCCTTACCCCTGCTAATCCCCCACGCCCCAAATGGTAGGAATCCAATTCTGCAGCTTTCTCTGGTGTTGTATTTTTTTCTTAAATGAAAACTTTGCTGTTTCTGTGTTTCATGTTTCCTCTTAAAATGAAAGATACCTTCATGAAAGTTCTCTAGTTTCAGAGTGAATATCATTTTTTATTTCTAGAGCAGTGGCCTCAAATAAATGTTTTTGTTGACATAGATAAGTGTACCCCAGGAATAATTGTGTGGGTCTTAGGATAAGTGCTTTCTCTGCCCCCATCCTCATACACCTCTCAAATAAGGTAAGATGTGTTAGGAAGAGCCAGATCATTAACAAGGGGTTTCTAAAAGTAAAGTCCAATTATCATTATTTGGGGAAGGTGTGACTGGATCTCTGAAAATGCCAAAAGATTTATCTGAAAAGCTGAAGATATTCTGATGAGAACAATATAAAAAGTATGTAAACATCATAAAATATGAATGAAAATACATAAAAACTTCTTAATATAATATAAACAAAGTCAAAAGACAAGTGGCAAAGTAGGGGGAATTATTTGGAAATAGATGAGGAAGAACTAACTAAAAATACATAAAAAGCTCCTACAAATCCATTTTAAAAGACTATGTAAAGGCAATTAAAACTTGAGTAAATAACATGACCATATTAGTAGGAAAAATTACAATGGTTTTTAGACAAAGGAAAAGATATCTAGTTTTACACATAATAGATGCACAAATTAATATCAAATCAAAAATGCTTTTTCACCTATTAGATTGGCAACATTTTAATAACATTAGTAAATATGTTGACAGGAAGTATATTCTTCCATTATGGGGATGCGAGTTGGAAAAATATTGGCTGTTTCTATTGTGGGAAAAGCTCCTTCGAGAACTCTTTGAATATATCTCTCTAATTTAAAATGTATATACTATTTTACCCTACAATTCTACCTGAAGAATTTATCCCTGTAGTTAATGCATGCAACTATATCTGTCTAGATTCATTAACTGGAATATCTTTGATATACTCAAAGATTGGAAAACACCAAATGCTCATATAAATCATAGGATAAATAAATTATGACACCCTAAAATGTACAGTTCCAAGAAGTATTAGCAAAGAAAAGTTATATATATATATATATATAATATATATAGAAAGGTTATATATGTATATACACATACACACATATGTGTGGGGGGCATTTAACATATATAGTATATATAATCTATATACTATATACACATACATAGTATATATAATCTATATACTATATACACATATATAGTATATGTGTAGTATATAACAAGCCTTAAAATCTATGGTAAAATTAAGTAAGTTATGTGTGATATCAAAAATAATACACATATATGTTGGTGGAGACTTAGCTGATAATGTTGATTACATCTGGAGTGTGGGCTAGAAAAGAGGTAGGGCAGGAAAGAAGATTCATTTTTTTCCTCTGTATTTTCACAGAATGAATAGAGTTGTATTCTGTTTCTTGATTACTGTTTACCAATCTTTAAATATTTTTAAAAAGATTTATTTATTTATGCATACAAGCACTGAAGTACAGGCAAGACGTGTGAAAATCCACCAGACAGAGCAGGGAGCAGAATAGGCAGATGGACTGAAACACACTGCTGAGGGGAGCAGCGGGCCAGGCAGGAGAGGTCTGCCTGCGCCATGTGAGTCACCTCCCTGGCAAGCAGCAGGGATTGAATGCGGTTTGCTTCATAGTGCGCTGCTTAACCCACTGTGCCACCAGGGAGGGCCCTATTTACCAATCTTTGAATGTTTTACATTTGTAACCATTATTATGTAATTTACACATCTTAATATATGAGAACTAGCATAATGCCTGTTTTACAGATGAGGACTGAGAGCCTGAGAAATCTTAAATAAGTTGCACAAGGTCAAAAAATCTGAATCAGAATCAGGAAGTATCTTCTGAAGGTACTGATTGTCCATTGGCTGTTTCTATTCATAGTTAATTTATCCATCCATCCATTCATTCCTTTAATCATTTATTCACTGAGGTTTTCAGATAGTAAACATTTACTAGGCCCTCATCATGTAGTGTTTGTGGTCTTTCTGGAGTCAGCAATCATGTTGATAATTATATTTGGATATGCATCATGGAGTTACTTGGAGTTAAAAAGTTGTAAAGATGTACAGAGAAGTAGGAGGTTCAATTGGCTGGACAGTGTCAGGGCAGACAAATAAAAACTGAGTCATAAATGAAAGTTGTTTGAACAAGAAAGAAACAAAAACCAAAAATGAAAAGACAAAGACAAACTGGGGACACTTGGTGGAGAGGGAAGAGGGGAGGGTTGAGGGCAGACGGGAGCACGGGGGACTGAGGTGATGGTGCACTGGTGTTACGGAGATGGGGAATACATGGGGATTACAATTGATGTCAAATATATGTAAATTAAAAATTTTATATTAAAAAATAAAAACATTTCAACTGTAAAAAAAAAAAAAAGAAGAAAGTTGTTTGCTTTCCAGAAGGTGACAGGGGAACATCCCAAGCAAGCACCTGCAAATGCCTAAGACATTGTGTGATTTTAAATGATTTCAGTGTTTAGGCTAGAAGTGGCACCGTGAAAAATGAAGTTGGATGGGTCTTAAGGACACATGTAAATGAAATGGTCCATTATGCCATAAGACAAAGTTTGTTATGGGAAGCAATAACAGAGACAGAAGTTGAACAGAGAATGAAGAAGATGAGATTTATGTTAATGTAAAATGCATTGATGATGTTTCACATAAATAATTGCAAATGAGAATATATACACATTCTTTAGTTGATCATTTCTCTCTGATTTCACATACTTTTTCTACATTTTCTTGTTTCATTTTTCAATACCCCTATTCAATTTCACATGAAACTGCCTCATAACTCTTTAGAGGTAAGATAAGAAAATCCTTCAGGCAGATCCTAGGAGGGCATATTAAGATACTCTCAAGTAGCTGCTTCATGATCGAGAATCCTCAGTCCCATTTAAACTAGACACATTAAATATATACATAGAATCAGCTACTTGAGAAACATATTTGATCGAGTCCTTTTTTTTTTTTAAGATTTTATTTATTTATGCATACAAGCACTGGGGTACAGGCCAGAGGTGTGGGGGGGGGTGGTGAGAGGATTCACTGCAGACAGAGCAGGGAGCAGAACAGGCAGATCCACTGAAATACACTGCTGAGGGGAGCAGCGGGCGCAGCAGGAGAGGTCTGCTGCTCCATGTGGGTCCCTTCCCTGGCCGGCAGCAGGGATTGAACTTGTGCTGCAGTGGCTGCGGTTTGCTTCATAGTGTGTTGCTTAACCCAATACGCCACTAGGGAGGCCCTGATCAAGTCCTTCTTCACAGAAGATCATTCGTTGTTGATCTAATAGCACATTTCGTTTCTAGAAGATCATCACATACAAGTCCAACTCCACATTTTGCCCTTTCTCTTCTAGGTCTTTCTCTACTTGGTGATATGATTACCTTGAGAATTCCCTCATAAAAAAAGACGTCTATTTCCATTTTCTTCTTCCTGGACAGAGGAACAAGATCTCTAAACATAATTGAATGGGTCAGTAGCATGAGTATGAGCAGTTTCCATGTGGTAGAAGCCCAGAGAGTATAAGAATCAGTGCCCAGAAGACAGGACACAGAATCTTCCCTCCACCCTGGCACACCTCACTGCTGCTGAGCTCAGAAGGGGGCACATTTTTCCTTTGTGGATAGTCTCTTTCCTCTTACCCTTTACCCTTCTCCCTTCCCTTTCTTCCGGCCTTCTGTCCTTTTTAAAAAATGTACAATTAGAAAAGGGACACAGAGGTATTCTACTTCCCCCAAAAGTATGAATTTACTTTTACATTCTAAATTAGAAAATGATAATTTCATTTAGTCTAACCTCTTAGAAATAATGTGTCTCAATGGTTTTTCAACTTAGAGGAGAGGTGTAAACTAAAAGAAATATATATAGGTAGAGGCAACAGAATACTTCATGAGAAAAATGAGAGGGTATATTTGTATCTCAAGCAGCAGAGTTAATTCACTTTTTTATAAATCATTTTGGATGAAGTATACTATGAACTATGAAAATGTTCAGAAAGAAGAAAATGCAACATTAGTTTATTTTCACAAATCAGTTATTTTTCTCACTTACTAAATTTTTCTTTATTGATAACGTTGTATTACATTGTATACATGAGATAACATTGTATTACAACATTATGTAAGTTTGGGCTGTGCATCATTATTAATCAGCATTTGTCTATATTAAGTTCACCAATAAAAATTCTTTCTTTCTAAAATGAACACCTTTTACTCTGTTTACTCTCCCTATTTCCTCCTTTTCCTCTTATGACCACTTAATTTGGTCTTACAGTCTAGATGGTTTTGTTTGTTTTATTTTGTTCAGTAATTTGTTTCTTTATTATCACATATGAGTGAGTATCTTGTTGTCTTCCTTTGACTTATTTCACTTATCATAATGCCTTCTAGCTCTATTAATATTGGTGCAAATGGTAGGATTTCATCTTTTTATTATTTATTTATTATTAAAGATTTTTATTATTTATTTATTATTAAATGTATGTATTTATGCATATTAGAGTTGGGGTACAGGTCAGAGGCATGGGAGATGAGAGGATTCACTGGAGAGAGCAGGGAGCAGAACAGGCAGATGGACTGAAATACACTGCTGAGGGGAGCAGTGGGCGAGGCAGGAGAGGTCTGCTGCACCATGTGGGTCCCCTCCCTGGCCAAGGACCGAACTCGGCTGCTGTGCCGCAGATGCTTCAGTGTGGTACTCAATCCGCTGTGCCACCAGGGAGGCCACAATTTCATTTTTAAAAATACATGCTATTGAGTAGTATTCTGCTGTGTATATATATTTAAGTCTTTATCCAATCATCTGTTGATTGGCAGGCACTTCAGTCATTTTGAACTCTTGGTTATTATAAATGATATACTGTAGTGAACATGGACATGCATATGTCTCTTCAAATTAGTGTTTTTGTGTTTGTTGGGTTACCTGCAAGTGGGATAACTGGATTGTCTGGGATCTATTTTTAATTTTTAACATATCTCTATACTGCTTTCTATAATGACTGTACCAATGTTCATTCCCTATACTAAAGTAAACAAGAACTTCCTTCTCTCCACATTCTCCCCAACACTTGTTCTATCAGTATCTTGTCTTCTATTGATTCAACATTGATTTTCAAACTAAGACTTTTTGAAGGTAGATGTCTTTTTGATAAAAGCCATTCTCACCGAGATATTAACAAGGTGATATCACATTGTTGCTTTGATTTTTAGTTATTTGATTATAAGAAATGATGAATATGTCTTCATGTGCCTTTTGGCCTTCTGTATGTCTTCATTGGAGAAGTGTCTATTCAGAGCCTGTGCCCATTTTTTTTAAATTGCGTTGTTTATTTCTTTGTTGTTGAGCTTTATGCATTTATATATTTTGGGTACTGATCCCTTGTCATATGTATGATGGGAGAAGATGTGCAAATATCTCTTCCTATTTAGTAGGATATCTTTTCATTTTGATGACAGTTTCTTTCACTGTGCAGAAGCTCTTTACTTTGATGCATTCCTGTTTGATTATTTTTGCTGTCGCTTCCCATGTCACTGGAGTCACCCAGATACTCATAAGATTGATGTCCAAAAAAATATTCTGTTTTCTTCTTTGTGTTTTAGTTTTATATCTTGCATGCATGTCTTCAATACATTTTGAATTAATTTTTGTGGATGGTGTCAACTAAGTTAAATTAGTATGATCTTCTGACATTTTTTTTTCCTATAAATTATTTAGTTCTGTTAGTGGCCTTGTGGAAGTTCCCTTTGTACAATTTATTAGTATAAATCTTAGATTTCATGAATATTAGGTAAGAAATACACTTCATTATGCATCTTGCATGCATTTTATTTAAAAGTTTAGATAAATCAATCTCAATATTTATTGTTTTATGAAGTGAATATTTTTTTTTCACTTAAAGGAAAGACTTCAGTTTGAAGCTGCAAGTTGAAAGCATCAAAGAAATCAACATTAATAAAAGGCATGCTGTGAGCTAGACCTTGCTTATACATTATCTTATCTTATATACAATCTCTAGATTAGCTATTGTTTTCTCCTTCTTATAATTAAAGAATCCCAGACTGAAAGAGATTGAAAGACTTGGACTTTGTTGCACAAAATCCAAGTATTGGAGCTTTGAATAAAATTCAAACATGTCATTTCTAATCCATGGTATTTGTAGAATATTATCTAGAAAGTTGAGCATGAATGACATGATTGGTAGATTGTTTTGTGCCAATTTTATGTAACTTTTCATACTTATCTCCAAATGGTCTTATCTCTAAGTATGATTCAGTCAATATGTTAAGTAACTATTTCTTCAATGATGGTTTTATTTATTCTTCTCTACTTGCCAAAGCTGCAAATGAGTGAGATGCTGAGAAGGTTCTGATATAGAAGGATTTAATGATACCTGAATAGATTGGGAGAGGAGAGAGAAAAATGAAATCTTTATGGTGGGTGGGGTCAGTGACAAATTGACCCCTGGCAAGGTCTGACTGACTTATAAACTGCTATCAGATCACACCCCCATGTGCCTTTTAATTAAAGACTTCAGTGGAGCTTTTGCTGCCGCTAGTGCCTGGTTTCTGGAACAGAATTATTAACCCATCAAGTACAGCCTTGTACCTTTTTAGCAGAAATATATACACTCAGGTCCTAAAGCCTATATATGGAAAAATGAAGTCATTCCTCGAACTTCAGATTTTTGTCTCGTAAAAACAACACATTTTCATTTAAAATTCCCACCTATCAATATATTTTATGGAATACCCTTTCTATATCATTCCTTAGACTTTGCTTTCTGAATCTGGCTCTACAGATATTTTGGGGGAGAGGTATTTGTTTTTTTGGTGGGGGGAGTGTACTGAGCATTTTTGGATGTATGACAGCTTCCCCTAGTTCTATAACAGATGCCAGTAAAACCTTCCTCCTTCGAGCTGTGATCATAAAAAATGTTTCAGGTTTTCTTAGAGACAATTTGAGAACTACAGTCCTTTAAACTTCATTATTGGTCGGTTTGGGATAGGAAAGAAAAGAAAGAAAAAGACAGTTTTGAAGATAAAGAAGAGGGAAAGTTAAAAAAGGAATGTGAGTTAAGTAAATGAGATGTGAGATAGTAGGATTATTCATAATACATCCAAACTGAAAGCAGTCCAAATGTTCACAAACTGGTAAATGGCTAAACAAATTGTGGTACATACTTATAATGGAAATTTTGCAATAATTATAATGAACTGCTGTGCAATACAAAATCGTTTTGCATTTTGAATGAATTTCAAAAGCACCAGGCATTGTGAAAAAAATGACACACAAAAGACTACATACTCTATGATTCCATTTATATAAAGTTCTAGGAAAGACGCAAAGACGCAGACCATAGTTGCCTGAAGCTGGGCATGGAGAGAAAGCATTCATGTCAGAAAGGCTAGAGGAAGCTTCATGGTGATGGAGATGTTTTATATTTTGACGTTAGTGGGGTATACATTGCCAACATGCATGGACTATCCACTTCAAGTGGGTTAATTTATGTAATCATACCACCAGAGAGCTGTTGAAAAATAGATGTGAGGATCAAGGAAGAGACTATAATATAGAGAACAGGGTGTGGGAGCCATTTGAAGAGTCATCTTTGTAAATAGGCTGTGACAGCTGCACTCCTGCAGGTGGACAGGCTGCCCTGGACGGGGGTGATTGCTGTCTAGCTGTCGTGGGAAAATCCCCTGGCATTTACATGGCTTGTTTTTAGTGGAGCCAGTCAGAGTCATCTCAGAGATGATCTGGCAACCCTAGATCCTTGGGAAATACCACTTGGGAGCCCAGAAGCTCCTTTCAGAACTGTGAATAAATAAGAGATAGGAGGATTAATGCTGCTACTAAGATTCAGCCCTCACAGAATTCAGGCAGCAGTGACCACGCCCTCTCCCCCCCTCAACCCCCCATCCCATACAAAGTTAACCCTAAGTGTGCCCTATGCATGCTTGTTCATTAACTAAGCAGACCCTCAGGATTTCTTTCCTCCTCAACCCAGTATGGGAGCTTCTTGACATATTACAGTATAAATTAATGAGACCCTAAGGCATATTAAATGGAACCTATTTTTTCCTAGGAAATGGTAAGAAAACGCCACAGAGAGACAACTCCTAACACAGAGTTAGAAGAGGGAAGGGTGTTTTCAAGAAAGGGTTTAAGTTAGCTTTTACCAAAAAGGCCTTTAAGTGGACAGTTTTGTGAGTACTCTGTCTTAGTCACTCCATAGCTTGGTGACCTTGAATCAGTTCCTTTCCTTTCTGAGTCAGTGTCTCAGTAAAGAAAATGGGAGAGGGCATCTACTTCTAATAGTTACTATGAGAACACAAATTACTATAAATTTGGTGGCTTAAAAAAACAACCATTTATTTATCCTCAGGTCTGGAAGTCAGACAGCTAAATCAAGGTCTGGGCTGGGCCATCCTCCCTCCAGAGGCATACATCCTCGCCTCTCTGTCTCTGCCTGATGTCCCTCTGCCTTTTCTCTAACAGGGGGAACCTGTCATTGCCTGCAGGGCCCTCCAAAATTCAGGATGACCTCATCTTGGGGCCTTCATTATATCAGCAGAGACCCTTTTCTAAGAAGCTCACATTCACAGGTTCCAACTGCAAGGACTTCTACAGAACACATTGTGCCAGCTCAATACCTGAGAGCTACTATTATATTCATGATTATATTTTTATAATTTCATAAGGGCAAAAATATTAACATCTGTAATAAGTGTTTCAGTGTTGCAAATGTCATGTAATTCTACTCCTAAAGACATAAATATGCTTCCTGACGAATCACTTCTGAAGTTAATGGAAATTCTTTAATTAATTAACCCTTTTCAATATAGTGACAATATTCCTCTTTGTCTTCTTTCAGTTGTCTAAGTAACCTCACATTATCCCCATACAGGTGAGCTTTGGGACATAATCATTTTTTTGATATCATTTTAATAACAAATATTTATTGAACAATTATAATGATATCAGTGAATTAGAAACTGATACACAGTGTAAAATTTGATAGCCTTGGAATTAAGATTCATGAATTCTATCTCCAGAGTAGAAGGGAGCTACTCTCTGTGGGGTCTTTATCTACATTATCTTATCTGCTCCTCTCTTAAACTGTGCATTACCTGTGCTTATACCACTTTCCCCACAATCTCACTGGGAGGCAGAGCCACTTACCAAGGTCACAATAGCAGTACAGGTGACTTCTCTGGCTTCAAAGACATCCCTCCACTTGGTACTATTACTGTAGTACACAGAATATATACACACATTATCTTATTCCTCCTTTCAAACCAAAAGTTTTAATTATGTGCCTCTAAAATGTAATAGCTTTTGAAATTATGATTCAAATGAATCTTTGCTCAGCAGTAGGGTTCTGTCAAGTAGCTTAAACTCCAAAGAAGGTATTTCTCTCTTCCTTTTCATGGGTTTAGTAACAAACTTTTCTCTCTTAATGTGCCTTCGCAGTGATCAGCAGATCTACAGAGTACTCACTGCGGCATTTTTTATAGGTAACACAACACAAGATCAAAACGTGCAGAAGTAAAATAAATGGCTGCTGAGGATCATCTGCTCTCCGTAGGCAGCACGCTGGCAGCCCTGGCTTCTGCTTTACTGCGTCCTCACAGCCTCCTGCTCCTTGACGCTGAAGCTAATGCGCCTCGGCAGAGGCAGCGGGAGCAGCTTCGGATGATTAAATCTCAGTCTTTCTGTCGGGAAACTGCCTGTGATGTCTTTTCTCTCAACTACTTATGTCTCATTACAAGCCTGCTTTCTCCTCTGTAGATTCGACTCTGGCATTGCAAAGGAAAGTGCTCACCCCCATGTCTTGCTCTCGGATCCCTTACCTTTGTATTTTAGGTGACAGGATACTTTATTTGCTCATTAACAGAGAAACTGAAAACAGAGGAAAATAGTTGTGAAATATTGAAGCTTGCACATGCATTTTGAGTCCAAATATAAATGCTTTAGATTTCCCTGCCCCCAATAGTTATAAATACACATTGTTATTCTGTTTTCACTGATACTCTTCTAAGCAAATATTATATTTCAGTAAGTCTCTTAGTTTTTGTTTTATGTTGTGGATTTGTGCGGTCTTTATCAATATATAAAAACATGAAGCTTACCTACAAATTTAGATAAGTGATGCAGCAAAATCATAGATTTATATTTGCAGATAAGTATAGAGGAGAATGCACACATACACACACGCACACACATTCCCTTTGGTAATAAAGGTTTTCAGATGAGGTTGATTTGTAAACAAAAAACAACTGTGAAAGTTATGAATTATTGAGCTGGTGATTGGCCTGAAGCATCATTTATATGACTCAGGAATAGGTTTATATATTTAAAGGAAAAAAATTTGAACAGTCATAGAAATTGAAATGTGCACCCCCCCCATCTTTTCTTTTATATTGCCTTGATTCTTTCTTATTTTCACTGAAAAATGTGTGTATGTGATGTTTTTATCAGGTGAAGCAATTCAGGAATAAATGAAGTTAGTTGTCAAGTTATCCTAGAAAAAAAGACACAAATCTGTTTGAGCTTTGGTTCACAGAGCCTGAGGTGCTGGGTCAGGCACCTTGGTTTCATGAGGGAGTGGTGTTCAGGAAAGCCACTTAAGGGAGCGATTATTGGCTTAGAGGGAAGAGTACCAAGTAGGGATATGATCTAGGGTCAAGTTCAGGCCAAGGCCCACAGAGTGGGAACTATAACAGAAACTGCCACTCATCCCAGCCCCTCCACTGAGGCAAGGGACTGGGGCATCCTCATCAGATCTGTGGGTTTGCGTGGGATGATGGATGATGAGATGGGGCATAACTTCCCGTAGTTTCTGTGTGCTAAGGTCAATTTGCTAAAGGAAGTCAGTGTTTACCTACGGTGGCTAGAATTAATGTGTTGGCCCAACAAAGTGTGGACTGGCACCTACTACCGTCCACATATGACTTATCAGGGTCTACGTTATAAAAATGTGTGTATGAGTGTGTGTATATATGGTGATTTGTCTCTCACTAACTCTTGGTCTAGGACCCCTGTGCATACCCAAATCCCTGGATACTGAAGTCTATGATATGCAGTGCATAGGGTACTTGTCTATAACTTGTGAACAACATTCCTATACTTTATATCTTCTCTAGGTTATTTGTAATATCTAACACGGTGTAAAGACTATGCAAATTGTTGTTCTACTATATTGTTTGGGGAATAATGAAAAGAAAAAAAGCTCTACGTGTTTAGTATAGATGTACCCACTGGAGATCTAACTACATACTCTGTATTTTTAAAATTTACATTTTATTGAGGTAGAATACTGTATATAGCTTAGGGGAGTAGATTTACATCACTTCTGATGTATCTTTTCATACCTACCACCAAAGCATCCATAATCCTTACCATAAAACATTGGTGTCCCTCCCGATTTGTCCCCTGTCTTCTACCCTCCCCCCAGTAACCTCAATTCTATATTATGATTTCTAGGGATTGTTTTGATTATGTTTTGTCTATTTGTTTGTTTTATTTCTCAGAGTAAAATCATCTGGGGGGCCTCCCTGGTGGCGCAGTGGGCTAAGCAATGCACTATGAAGCAAACCGCAGCCACTGTAGCATGAGTTCGATCCCTGCTGCTGGCCAGGGAGGGGACCCACATGGCGTGGCGGACCTCTCCTGCTGTGCCCGCTGCTCCCCTCAGCAGTGTACTTCTGTTGATCTGCCTGTTCTGCTCCCTGCTCTCTGTGGTGAATCCTCTCACACCTCTGGCCTGTATTTATGCTTGTATGCATAAATAAATAAATCTTTAAAAAAAATCATCTGGTGTTTGTCTTTTTCCTTCTGGCTTATTTCACTTAGTACAATTCCCTCTAGTTCCATTTGTACTGTTGCAAATGACAAGAGTTCATCTCTTTTCACAGCTAAGTAGTATTCCATTGTATATATGTACCACTTCACCTTAATCCACTCATGTGTTTTTGAGCACTTAGGATGTTTCCACAACTTGTAAATAGTGCTTCAGTAAAGATAGGAGTGAACATATCCTTTCAAATTAGTAATCTTGCATTCTTATGTCAATATTTATCACTGGAATTTGCTAGAATATATGGTAGATCTGTTTTTAGTATTTTGAGAAGCTTCCATATTGTTTTCCATAGAGGCTGGACCAGTCTGCATTCCCACCAATCGTGTACAAGGGTTTCTTTCTCTTTATACCCCAGCCGACATTTGTTGTTTCTGGTTCTTAGGCCATTCTCACAGGTGTGAGGTAGTATGTCATTGTGGTTTTGATTCAGATTTCCCGGATGAAAATGATGATGTACATTTATTATATATTTTTGAAATAAGGTTTTGTTGAAACTGCAGATGCAAAACTAAAGGTACTGATGGCTGAATGTGATTTGACCAGAATGGACCCTGTAGTTCCAAAAACATTGGCTAAAATTTTGCTTTTTTGAATTTCTTCTATTAGCAAATACACTCATTATTGTTTAAAATACAGCCACTTTAGGATGGGTAAAATGACTAATAGATATTTTGTTATTTTCGTATGAATACATTATTGTTCTCTTAAAGTTGGGTAACTTTAGGTGGGTTTGAATGACAATTTGAAATTAAGATGCAGGCATAAAAGATAATCTAGAGGGAGTTTTGGGCAGTCATAGGATAGAAATTTGGCAAGGTAGTAGCAGCAGCCTCATTGCTTTGGGGCAAGCTGGCCTGTTTAAGGCTATATGAAACATATTTGTGTCATCTCAAAGTGACAGGTCAATTTGTAGTTTATTAGTTGCATGTTTTTCCAGTTCTACAGAGATGTGGTTACATGAAAGTAAGCAAGAGTAGATTACTTTATCTTCTAATTTGTATTAAATTCAACAAAAATGTTTAACAAACATAGGTTGGAGGAAATGAATACTTAAAGCTCATGATTAAATATCTACCTGTATGTTATAGATCAATTCTTCAAATCTGGAATGGGGTACATTTTCCTTCAACCCTACCAGTATATCTGTAGTACTTCAGCCCAATTTAGGTCCATGTTTTGATTAGGTAGGGTTCATAAGTTTTTGTCAGCATCTACAGTTGTGTGTATATGTGTGTGTGTGTGTGTGTGTAAATTTTAGACTATTTTTGCTTTTAAAAAAAGATTTGTTTTTGTTTATTTATACATACAGGAACTGGGGTGTAGGCCAGAGGTGCAAGGGACAGGGTAAGAGGATTCACCAGGGACAGAGTAGGGAACAGAAGCAGATCTACTGAAATACACTGCTGAGGGGAGCAGTGGGCCAGAGAGGAGAGGTCTGCTGCACCATCTGAGTCAGCACCCTGGGCAGGGATGGAACTCTTGATGCAGTGGCTGGAGATAGCTTGATAAAGCTGAGAACCCTGAGTCACAAGGGAGGCCCCCTGTTTGATTTCTTGTAATAAACATTTAACACTTATCTTTTTTATGTTAATCAGAAAAAATTTGAAATATTCCATAATAAAAACTTTAAAAATGAGAATAATAAATATTAATTATTTGCTATTTAGGCTAGTTCCAATTGTTATTGTTAAATAATAATGCAGTGATGGTTGTATACACCCTTACCCTTTTATATCTGCTAATTGTATTCTCTTTGCCAAAAAGTATATATATACTTTTTATTTCTGATATACTATTTCAGAGCTCCTAGGGAAAAATTGCAATGGAAATAAGTGTACTTAAATATTCACTGTGTTTGTTTATGGTGAAGGTCATCTGTTATTGATGTGTATGTGTGTTTTACTAACCTAACTATGCAATAACCCTCTCACTTAGAAATCCTGACTCTGAACCACAAGGTTATTTGCTCGAAGGACATTCTTTTTTTTAACATATGGTGCCACTACAGGATAAGCAGTTAGTATTTAAAGACTCTATCACTAGTGGCAAGTGAAGGAAGGTTATATCAGACAGAAAGGAATATGAGGACATGAAGGGCTTGGGAAGGGTTTCTTCATTCTCAGGTCTTCCAGGGAAGCCTGGCAGTCTAGGGGCAACCAATGGATTATCAATGACCTTCTTGGAATAGCTGTTCTCTTCTCTGTTACCTGTTTATAATGGTCCATGAATGTTCATCAGGCATTGATGCCATCAACATCCTTAGAAGCAATAGAAATATTTTGTTAAGTATTAAGCAGCTCGGTATCATTGTCCTGAGGAAGTACTGCAGCATCATGCATCATCCTTGACTCAGACCTGGCCATTTATATATGTGATATTGATTTCAGGAATAAAATGAATTGAACATTTCCCCAAAATTTTCCAGGCTGTAAAAGTAATCACATTTTGGGGGGGAATTTTTTGCTGCTCAAAAATATGAGTTGTAAATCCATAGGTATGCAGAACTTTATTTGGAGGAAACCTTCTAACATATTATTATATTTCAGTTTATTCTGTGATTTGATTTACTTCTATTTATGCTTCAGTTAGATTAGTTTAGGACAATTCTTTTCTACCAATATAGCTATTGTATTAGGATTTTCAAATTTGTTATGTAACTGTTCACTGTGTGCATAAAGAATACAACTTTAACAAAACCAAACCTTTCATTTACATCCTCTATCCTCTTTCTCATATTCAGTTTTCTTTATTCTTTCTCTTTATCTTGCAATCTCTTTTGTATGTTTTCAGTTCCCTTTTCTTGAATGATTTCACGATTAAAAATATTTTTGAATTAAATAATTACTAGATATAATTTTTATGTCACTAAATCTTCCTGGAATCCAGTGAGTCTTTTTGGTTTGAAGAATGTGGTATTTGTTTAGATGAGAAAGTTTTCTTTTTTTTTTTTAAAGATTTATTTATTTATGCATACAAGAACTGAGGTATAGGCCAGAGGTGCAGGGGTGGGGTGAGAGGAGTCACCAGAGATAGAGTGGGGAGCAGGATAGGCAGATCTACTGAAAAACACTGATGAGGGGAGCAGTGGGTAAGACAGGATAGGTGTCTGCTGCACCATGTGGGTCACCTCCCTGGCTGGGAATCAAACTCCCTGCAGATAGCTTCATAATGCAACCCCTTGCACCACCAGGGAGGCTCGAGAAAGTTTTCTATTTTTGTCTCTGAATGTTATTCTTTCATTTGAGCATGTATAGTTTCTAGCTTAAAATAATTTCTTAATATTTGTTCTTGTCTTTTTGCATTGAATGACTTTTGTGTTTATGTATCTTTCTCATTAGCAGTTCAATTTTAGCTGTGTTTTTGTTTTTACAGCTTTCAATGAACATTTAAATTGTCATTGTCTTAAATCTTCCCTTTTCCCACTTTACATGCAATTCCACTTTTATCTCTGATTTTCTTTCTATATTATCCTTAAGGCTAAACTGTCTCTCACTTCTAAAAAAGTAGGAATTTCATCAAAACTGTTTCTTCTAAAAATTGTGAAGAATAGCAAGTAGACCCCTCCTTTTAAAATATTTTTTTCATATATTTCTTGAAGGAGTCATTTTCACACACAAGATTTCATTTTCATCTGTGTCTTTAGGACAATGTTCCTTGCTCTTATGCTCTAGTATGTTTGTGTCCCTTGTCTTTCTTTCCCTTATTGTTCATCCTAGGACTAAGAATTACCCAGACTTGGCATTCATGAACACCCTGGCATGGCTGTGATGTGTCCTTTGTCCTCTGTGTGAAAACTTAAAGACAGTCTCACCTCCTTGATCTAAATTCTGATAATCAAGTAAATGGTCTTTTTAGTGTTTAGCGGATTTTTCTGTAATCCAGGGCTAGTGCACTGAGACAGGATTGTCTCCTTAGGACAAATTTTACACTCCTACTTGCTTAGAGTTTGGGACAGGGATAGTGCAAGACTCCAGTTCTCTTGTTTACAATACCTTCCTTTAAGGACTCTGGCTACAGAATTCTATAAAAGTTTGCTCTCCCTTTCCATCTGGCTTGATTACTGAAGTAATAATTTTTCCATTAAAATAAGGGTGGACATGTCTGCTTTCTTCTAGGCTAGCAAATAATAAACATGCATTACATAGATAAGTGGAAGAAGCCAAAAAGATGTTTTATAGTGACCTTCTGTACATCTCCTGTCTACATGGGAGAGACCCAGCATGAGTAGCTTACCCAGTGCCTTTAAACACCATCTTAAATCTCTTAGCTAAGGAGCACCTTAAATCTTGCCTTAGGTAAGAGAGGTTAGGGGAAGAAAGGAGAAATATAGTTAGAGCACTTACTGGAATTGGAGTTGGTATAGCAAACAAAAGGTATGCAGATTTAGTTGTGCCTTCTCCATTGAAACTAGATAAGGAGATTAAGTCTTCTGGGAGAAGTCCTTACAGAGAGAAGTTTACTTATAAATATCAATAGCAATTTTCATCCAGCCTTTAGAGCTCTTGCCAAAAGGACATAATTTGGAAGTGACAGATTTATGCTCCTCTACATAAATAATGACGGTGTTGAATTTTACCTGAACCCTGTGTCTCCTAGAAAACAGCAACAATATAAGAACCCCTCCACACCTGCCTTCAGTGTTCTGGAAAAGAGATTACTGAACCCTATTCTGATGGTGATTTAGATCTTCTCACAGACTCCCCTTAATTACTAAAGATAAGGCCAGATACAGACCCTCCACATTTCCATTGTTAAGGTCATAAATGATTAGTTGAATAGTTTTTGTTCCTCCTGCTCAGTCAGAACAAAATGCTTGTTAACCAAACAAACTTTGGTAAGTTTGCCTTCTTCCCCCTGGCCCCTGAACTTTAACCCCTCTCAGCCTGAGCCTGCCCTCTTCATGGATCCCTCCTGAGAACAGTCTGACCTTAGGGTGAAACACTCTCTGATCAATGGTATGATCATAATTTTTCATCCCACTTCCCTATGCCCCATTCATTCTAGTTTGTTTATTCATCTCTATAGGAAAAGTCCTTTTCTATATAACCTTTAAGATGCTTGCAAATCTCCTGGTTTCAGTGTTCTAGCTAACGTAATAATTTTACTCCATTGAATTGCACTAATACCCTTGTCTAAAATCAGTTGACCTTAAATGTAAGAGTTCATTATGGAGCTCATTACTATTCTATTCAATTCTCTATTTCTACACAGTTTTATTCCACTGACCAATATTCTGAGCTCATGCCAGTACCACACTGTCTTGACTTCTACAACTCTATACTTTTGAAATCATGAAGTATTTAGCTTTGCTCCTCATTTCCAAGGTTATATTGACTCTTCTGCTGCAATTGTATATTCACATGAATTTGGGAATATTTCAGTTTCTGCCAAGAAGTCAGTTGGGGTTTTGTTGGGGTTGCACTGAAAGTATAGAATGATTTGTGGTATAGTATAATCTTAGGTCTTCCAATTACTGAACTTGGAATTTCCTTCCATTTATTTAGATAGTATTTAAATTCTTTCAACAATATTTTGTAGTTTTCAGCAGACAAATCTGTACCTCTTTTGCACCACTCTTCATTGAAACCGATAAAGTATGTAGATGCTTTATTCTTTTTGATACTCTTATAAGTGGACTTGTTCCTTTAACTGTTACAAGGCAACCCTAATATAAGATGGGTTTTCCTGACTGGATCCTTAACCGCGCGCTCAGAAGACTTTTATAATAAGTCCTAACTTCAGGCACATGTGACCAAAGTTATTAAAGGGTTTTATTTTACAAAAGAAGGGGAATAAAATAGTAATAATACCAAGGGAAAGAGAGGGATACAAATCTATAAATATCCTACCAGATCTTCTGAACTGGAAGGAAATGGTGCATTGAGAGCTGACTCTGAGTCAAGTGAGATGGCTCCAAAGGAAGAGAGCCCAAGGCTCACCTCTGGTTTTATAGCCAGCCTGGCTGCTTAACTCCACCCTCAGGTCCCAGTGATCCACTCTTTGATAATCATCTTATCGGATTTGTGGCCCTGGAACACTGGTGGTCTGGAGTGGGGGTTGGAGTCCATAAACCTATCTGTAATCCATCAGGACTACCTTTTCCCTAACACTTTCACTGAATTTTTAGAGTGTTCCGTTGTCTTTCAAACATTTATCTAGTGAATTTCCCCCCTTCTTATTATGATATACAGTCAATGGTGACCTTCCATTAGTTTTTTAGGATTATCATAAACTAAGTGACTTTGAACAACAGAAATTTATTTTCTCACAACTCCAAAGGTCAGAATGCCAAAATCAAGGTCTCAGCAGGACAATGTAACCTTTGGAAACTGTAAGGGACTCCTTCCTTAATTTTCTTGGTTATGGGCAATTTGCTGGCCATCTTTGGCAGTGGCTTGATGTACACTACCACCTCTGCTTTCATCACTACATTGTGGTGGATCATAGGTCTCTCTCTGGCTTTATGTCATCACATAGCATTTTCCTATTCTTATGAAGAAATGGTACTAGGCAATAAGGGATATTAAAACTATTTGGGCCAAACATAATGTAGCTAATTAGAGTGTCCAGATAATTTACTGATCACTGTTTTTCACCTGTACAGAACAATAGTGGGATTTATTTAACAAGAGAAAACAAAAAGTCACTAAGGCCACAAGTCACCCGAAGCGGCATCCAGTGTTTCGAAGTCCTAAAACAAAAGACATCTAAGATGGTGTCTTCCTGCCACTGAAGACTTGGAACCCCTATCCTGAACAGAAGTCATGCTCCCAAGATGGCATCTTCCCACCACTGAGGACCTATAGCATGTGGCAGCCAAAAATAGGGTGGCATCTAACTCACAAAGACAGCAGAATACGCAGCAGGAGATGCTCACTGGAGCTGCCAAGATGTTCCAGCACAGTATCAGGCAAGTGACACTGGAAATAGCAGCTGCAGCAGCCTAACAACACAACAAATGACTCACACTCACAGTGGGGTGCCCAGCTCTGGGTCTTTGCCTTCCCTTCTAGTCCATAACAGCAGCAAAGTTGGGAACAATTTCAGTCCCTTGGCTACCTGAAAGTCTCCCGATTTTTCTCTTCTGAGGTTGGTTGCTAGAAGCCTCTCCACATCCTTCAGAGGCCTACTATAGGCTTCTGGAAGATCAGCATGATGGTGGTTGAAATGCCTGACCCTGGCTTGCTGGAAATGATGAAATGCCAAAACACCGAATCCTGAGGGCTGCTTCTGTACTCCCTTATATTTCCTATCAGTCTCCACCCACAGGATACTTGGTCCACGTTTTACCTGGGGCTATTCATCCTTACATGTGCCACACTCCAGGGGGCGCCACTTGTGACAGCCTTTGACTTCAGCCTCTGTACAGAAAGATAGTAAGCAGTCTTATTGGATTAAAGTCAACCCCAGTGACCACTTCCTTACTTGGTTATGTCTTTGAAGTCCCTATTTATAAATAAAGCCACAGGCAATAGGGATTAGGATTTTAGCAGAATATTTTTTTAGAACTTACTTCCACCCTTACCATGTTCCATGGGATGTCTATTTTCTTATCCAGTAGAAGATCCAGTGGCTTCTTTAAGTTAAAAAACCCAGTTTTGATTTAAGAGGTAGAATGTCTAGTTTATGTCAAAGGCCTGTAGACTTACTGGCATCTAGAAAAAAATATAAGGTGGGTTTCTTTTTCCTTCTGTGCTAGGTTCCTCTCAGATTTGCAAACTGCTCTTTCTAAGTTTGGAATGGAGGAGGGAAAGGAAAACAGAATGTTTTTATTTTTCTGGTTTGGTTGTAGGATGCCATCATTCTCTCTAGGCCTAGATGAAACTTAAATTGGTCTTTTATGGATTCTTTGGAGACTCCTGGGGATTCTTTTGAGCATAAATCCTTTGATATCTTATCTGTGGCTATTAGTCCTTTCTCTTAGTCCTCACCTCCTGGTTCCCCAACAGTGAGTCCAAGCACATATTCACCGTTGGGGACCACTTTCCCTTCCACACTGGCAGTTTTATTTGGGAGAAGCTTACCTCCTCTCAGCTTTCTGTACTGTATGATACACATGAGGTACCTGGAAAATCCTAAAGTTAGTTTTGTTTTCTGAAAAGGTCAGCTACCTCTCTTCAGAAGATGTAAGTAGCTAGTCATTCTTCTCTCAGTTAAGATTCCTATGTGCTCTTATACTCTTCTAACCTATAGAGAACGACCAATGCAGCCCCTCTAACAGACTTCTATGAAGAGGTGACAAAGATTCTCTCCCAAACTCTGGTCAAGTTCCCCACAGCCTTTTCTTGAAAGGACTCAACCTTTGCCTAAATGGACTTGAACAAATGTCAACATATTTTAACAGCTCAAGGTCACATCCCTAGGATGAACTTAGTTCCTGTTAAAGTGCATGGGTACGCAAAGAAAAGCATCCTGTACCCTCTGGTTCTTCTAGACTGGCAAGTAATCAGAGGAATCACACAGATTGATTAAGAGAAAAAATTAAAAAGTTTAACAATGACACATATACCTTTAGTACACATGGGAGAGAACTTGAATGACTGCTGAAGTTACCACATGATTTCAGATACCATCTTAAATAATGTAGTTAAGAAAAGGGAAGTAGAGGAAGAGAAAGCACAGGTCAGTCGGGGCTGTTACCAGGGAACGCATAGCAGAGGATGCCATTCAGCTTAAGTTTTGTTTTCTGCATTGAAGAGACACAAGGAAATTAGGTTTTTATAGAGAGATGTTTACGTGTAAACTTTCATGTTCAAATGCAACCTCCAGCCAGCCTTCAGAGCGCTGCTTATTAAATCAGTCTTTTGCCAAAATGACTAATTTTGGAGTGACAGATTTTTGCTCCCCTACAAGTGCCTGCCTGAGGAAATTCAAGGCTGCCAAAAGAATTTGCTTTTTGTTGCAGACAGCATCTGAAGATGGGGTCCCTGTCTCCTCGTCTCTTTGGAAAGTAGCTGCCTAACTTTCATGCCAGCTTGGAAATCCAGATGGATTTCATATGGAACAATCTCCCTCCCTTTCTGCTTTTCATAATTTGTCACTTTCCTGATTTTATTGAACCTCAGCTTGCCCTTCTCCTTACTCCTTCATTCTCTCTTTAAAACATGCTGTCACATCTGTAGAAATTAACGTTAAGTGCATGAGAGATATTCCCTTATTGTCAGAGTTATTACTGATTAAACACTGTCCTTGCCATTTTAACTAGCTCTGTTTATATTTGACAGAGGTTTTCAGGGCGAGGCTTACAGCACCATAATATCTTTTTTGAATATTCTCCTGAATCCCCATGTTTTTATGTGCCTGATCTACGTGAGAGACTTCTGTTTCAAGGACTGAAGACTCATCTAAGTGGTTGTTATAGCTTGGATTCCCCAGAAGCAGACCCACAGACAAGAAATTGAGTGTATGTAGTTTATGTTGAAAGAGCAGAAAATATCATCAGGGGGCTAGAGAAGTGAGGGAGGGAAGAAAAGCCTCTAGAAAGAAGATATATTATTAAAACAGCCACAGTGATGGAGCCTTGCAGCTCACTCTCACAGGGAAAGACTGGGAAATTGTATAAAATGCATGCCTCAGAATTATCCCACCAGAGGGTAAGGCAGAGTGATATTTAGGTGGAGGTGTTTGAAGGATGCTTCTTTCTAGCAAGAAAGAAAGAAAAATGTGTTAGTTTCCTGACATGTGCAGCCTGCTGCAGCCGTAAGTAGAAATGACTGCATTGTAGAGATCTAGAACAAGCCTCACACATCTGGATGCAGACCCTGGCACTTGAACGGTTGCAAGAGTTTTAGGTGGGGCACTGACAGCTTTTGCTGAAGCTTGTGCCTGGCATACTCAGATTCCATTTGTGTCGAGGTGGTGACTTGTCCCACAATGTTTTAAAAAAAGAAAATGTAAAGACTTTCAATACAAAGATTGAGAGACCAAGCTATAAGCTACAGTCTCTGCTGCTGCCATTGATCTCAGTCCAAAGATGTTATTTTTCCATTTCCCTTCTTTTAGTATCCTAGATTGTCCCACAGTCTCACCTGGCATTCTGCTGACCTCTGTCTTGCCCAGCAGGTAACCCAGGCAGATGATATCAGGTGCTTTGTCCACATCCCTTGGGATCCTTTCACGTCTGGGGACACTGTCTCAGTGTGCTTTCACGGCCAATGGTCTGCATCACTCTGGCCCTGGGCTCTTATCAGGCTGTGGCAATCAGCTTTGCCTTAGGAGACTCAGAAGCGCATGGGAATTTACAGCTGCACAGAGACACAACTCTTAGCTAGTGATTGATAGCTTCTAGGGAGTAACTACTCCAATTCTCTTCCCACTGTAAAAGATCACATACACTGTCTCCAGAGCTCTGCTGTGGGGTAGAAACACCGACTTTCTCCATGGGTCCTTGTGGGGTATTATGTCATTACATGACCTTTTTCCTTCAGTCCCATGTCATCTACTCTCTCACTAGTTTTTCTTAGGAAGCTTTCCCTAATAAATTTTCCTATGAATCCTTGTTTTGGGATCTGCTTCTGGAGCTACTCAGCCTTACATGTAGATCTTTACCCTGAGCGGTTGGAGGCCATGCCCTTATCAGGCTGTGCGTCAGGCAAATGTATTCTTAGACTTTAGGAGCACCGCAAAAACCAGTCAAATTCCTTAGTTCCAGAAATGCTCATCCTTTCTCTGCTGTGAAATAATAGCACAATTCCCATGTGACAGTCAGGGTCAGCTTCCCCTGCCATTTTAATAAGAACATTTTTTTTCCTATACCTACTGTTCTTCTCGTATAAAAAGTCTCAAATGACCAGATAGTAACCCAGCTTTAGGCTTAATGGGTGCCTTAATAGATGCTTTGCTAGTACCACTTCCCAAGTGGGTAACTAAGTAATGGTGAGCGGTGTCACTCTCAGAATGATTTTATGATTCAGAATGCTCTCTTTTTAAGAGACATAGCCTATAATGGCAAGTGTTTTAAAGTATGTGTAGTATATTAAATGGCAGTCCCAACATTGTGTAATATAATCTCTAAGTCAGTATCCTAGTTGAGACTTTCCTAGGAAATTCTAAAGTTTTATGACGAAACTTTCTGGATTTTGTGACAAATTGCAACAACAATGAATCTGTGTCTGTAGGCTCATAGTTGCTTCTCTTTTGCTGAAAAAGTAGACTCCTTGGTCAGGGATGATGTATATGCAGGATCTGAGGATGACAAATCAAATGCTAGGAGAGCCCTTCAAAATCAAGTTGTTAAACCAAGTTACTGTAGGAAAAGCATACCCGAATCTTTCAATAGGAATTACTGTCTCCTCGATGTTGATTCTCCTCAAAATGAATTGCTCTTTTTTATTATCGAGTGTCCTTCCTTACTCCCTTGGGCAGTAGTTTCATGGAGGGGATCAACTTTGATCTCTATTTTTACTGGTTGGAATTTAAACACTTAGGGTAGCTCAACCTTGGAGAACTGGGTCCCTCACTGTTGAATCCCATAACCTATATATCCATCACATATCTACTTAAGTCTTTCCTTCCGCACTGTCCATCTGGTTATACGATACAGTATGAGAATATTCTGGTCTGTAATCCGTCCATGGATCCCTGAAGGTCACCCCTGATGCCATTTTGTCCTTTTTTAAAAAAAAAAAAAAAAAAGATTTATTTATACAAGAACTGGGGTACAAGCCAGAGATATGAGGGGTGGGGTGAGAGAATTCACCAGAGACAGAGCAGGGAGCAGAACAGACAGACTGAAATACACTGCTTAGGGGAGCAGCATCTGAGGCAGGAGAGGTCTGCTGCTCCATGTGGGTCAGCTCCCCGGCCGGGATTGAATTCTTGCTATAGTAGGTGTGGATAACTTCCTAGTGCTTAACCCCTCAAGCCACCAGGGAGGCCCCTCATTTCTATTTTGGTTACTATGATGTCTCCTACAAGCCAGTCACTGTCCTGTACACTTTTATTTATTGGCATATTTCATTGTGTGTCTGTCCCTGTCATAAAATTACCAGCTCTTTGTAGGAAGAAAATGTTAGGGCTTTTATATTTTGGTATCTCTGCAGCCAAACATAGCAGATATATAACAAATGTCTATTGAATGAAAGATCACATGAATAAATTAAATTGCTATAGTCACAATTTCTCTCTTACTTTGTTTCTGCCCCTCTAATCATTTATATTAAGTTAAATTTTGTGTATAGTGTTAGGTAAGGGTCCAGTTTCATTATTTGTACATGGATATCCAGTTTTCCAAAACTTTATCGAACACAATATAGTTTTTCCATTGTGTAATCTTGACACTATTGACCATTTATGCATGGGTTTATTTTTGGGCTCTCTCTTCTGCTCCAGTGATCTATGTCTTTACCTTTATGCCACTGCTATACTGTTTTTGTTGCTATAGTTTCATAATATATTTTGAAAATAGGGAGTGCAATGCCTCCAGCTTTGTTCTTTTTCAAGAGTGTTTTGGCTGCTCAGGTCTTCTGTGCACCATATGAATTTTAGATTTTTTTTCTATTTCAGCAAAATAAGTCATTGGGATTTTGATAGGGATTGCATTGAAACTGTCAATCACTTTAAGTAGCATGGACATTTTCATCAAATACAAGAAACCATGCTATTACTTCTTCAAATATTTCCTCATCTTTTTGGGCTTTACCCATAGGATTGACTTATATTGCTCAAATCGCTGAGGCTTTGTTAATTTTTCTTGAATCCTTTTTTCCTCTGTGTTCTTCCAACTGAATAATTTTTATTGATCTGTGTACAAGTCAATTTACCTTTTTCTGGCATCTCCAGTCTGGGTAAGAGAGCAGAAAGATTTTATGAGATTTTTTTTTTTTTTTAAAGAAATGCTTATCTGTGATAGCTACAAGGTCGGCATTTCTGAAAAGCTAAACCACAGTGTAAAGTTATGGATGTCAGAACACCTATTTATGTACATCATTAGCGCACATTATTCCCAAAGTGCAATCTGAGCTGTAAAGGTCTGCACTTTAGAAGAACACCTTCACTACAACATGAGTAAGTCCTCCCTCTCCATTTTTATTGTGCAATCCTAAAATTCTTATTTGCATAACTATCACCTAAATTTTTAAAGCTTTGAAATAAAGTTATTAATTTACCTTTACTTACTAAAATTATCAAGAGTCTTCATTGCACATCTGTTAAGTCCTTTTGTAAAAAAAAATCAAACGTTTTGAAAATTAATAGTTCATAAAGTATCTATAATGTAAAATTTTATAGGGTTGATATTATCCCAATTTTACCTATTTTTGAATAGCAGGTCTTGCCTTTTGCTGCTTTTGGTTTACTTCAAAATTAAAAAAGTAAATGATTCTAATGACTGGATTACAAATTCATTTGTAAAACCTGCAATTTCCAGTTCTTTGTTTAACAGGTTGAAGGAGGATCTAGTCAGGTCATCAGGTGAGAAAGTATTAAAAACAGTTTACAGATCAGTGTGTGATATTTTGTATTTAATGGAAAAGAATTTAGTGATATTGCTAATATAAAGCTTCCTAAATTTCCACATCCTCCCATATGGCAATAAGATTTTACCAGAAGTTATTTAGAAGTGAAATGTAAGTACAGGTTAAGTAAAAAGAAAAAGGAATAACAATTTCTGACTTGACAAGTTTTCTAATGTGATTTACAAATGGATGAAGATGATAGAAAATCACAATGCTAGTTAGGTAGCATAAGACACATTTGAAAGTCAAGGTTACAGATTTATTTTAATGCTAAAGTAACAATAGATCTGTGTGCCAATTATCAGTTCATTGCCACTTAGCTCCAAATTCATCCTTTATTATTTATTCTGTGATAGGGATGTAGGCCCCTAAAGCATCTGTCCTCTGTTATATGCAAATAATACTAAAAGATGTACGTATCAGGAAGCTGTAACTATGATAAATCTGCATGAACCTAATAACAGTGTTTCAAAGTACATCAAGCAAAAACTGAAAGAGTTCATGAAATAGATAATTTCATTTAAAAATAGATAAATTTCACCATCACAGCTTTAGATTTTCAACACCTTTTATTAAAAGCCAATAACTCTATAAAAGATCTGAAGAACATATTTAGCAAATTGACCAAATTAATATTTCTGAAACAATGATCCAAGAGCTACAGACACATTTTTTCAAATGCAAGTTGAATACTCACCAAAATATGTCAATGTAGGTCCATAAAATGAATCTCAGTCAAATTGAAAATGTTCAATTTTTAGAGTTGTTTTCTGACTTCAGTATAGTTAAATTAAAAATAAGTTAGATCAGGGGCCTCCCTAGTGGCGCAAGGGGTTAAGCACCATACTGTGATGCATCTGCAGCCACTGCAGCACAAATTTGTTCCACTGGCCAGGGAGCTGACCCATATGGCACAGCAGCCCTCTTCTGCCGTACCCACTGCTCCCTTCAGCAGTGTATTTCAGTAGATCTGCCTATTCTGCTCCCCACTGGTGAATCTTCTCACCCCCCACGCTTCTGGCCTGTACCCCAGTTCTTAAATAAATCTTAAAAAAAAGTTGTATCAAAGTCTAAAAATATTTGAACATTAAACAGCATGCTTCAAAGTAACTTATAGATCGAAAAAGCTATATTAAGAAAAATAAGAAAATAGGTTGAACTGAATAGCAATACAGCATTTCAAAATTTGTGACATTCAGGTAACAGAAGTATAACTTTAAATGCCTATATAAAAAAGAAGAGACCCTTAAATTTTTAAAATTTCTACTTAAACTAAAATAGAAAATAATAATAAGCAGATGATAATAATAATCACAATAAGCAGATGAAGGAAATAATAAAATTATTGCAATTCAATGAAAAGAACAAACTATAGAAAGAAATTAACATAGAATATCTGGATCTGTGGGGGTTAAGATTAATAATATTGCTCTAATAAGACCGATGAAGAAAAAAAATTGAAAAAAATACAAATTATATCACAAATAAAGGAGGCTGTCACTACGGATCTTATAAACACTTAAAAGATAATGAAGGGTTAATTCTAACAAGTTTAAGCCAATAAATTTCATAAAGGAAAAGGGTTAATTCCTTGAAAAATACAATTTCCCAAAAGTGCCTTAGGAAGAAATATAAAATTTGAAGTGCACCAAAGCTATTTAAGAAACCTAATTTGCAATCAAAAGCCTTTATACATACAAAAAATACATCAGATGCACATGGCTTTTTGGTGAGTGCTATAAAATATGCAAGGGAGAAATATCTCAATCTGTGCAATGTCTTTCAGAAGCCAGAAGAGGAAAGAGCCAACTTCTTTTATGAGACAATTGTAACCCTGATACCAAAACCTAACAAGGATATTACAAAAAATAAAATTTCAGATTAAAAAAAAGGTATTTATGCATGATGCCACTTCTGTAAAGTTCTAGAATAGTCCCACTAATTTAGAGTGATGAAAGTCAGACAGATGTGTGTGGTTTTTTGGGGATGAGGATGAGAGGAGTCACTACTAAGTCAGGTGACAGCTTTCCGGAGTGATAGAAATACTCTCTGTCACATTTGGGAAGGTGGGTACCTGGGTTCACACATTTTTCAAAACTCATTGAACTGTGCACTGAACAGTGTGTGCCTTTGATTTTATGAAATTTTATCTTGAGAAAGTTAGAATCTTCCAGGCCCTTTTGTTTCACTACTGCTTCTGTGGGTCCCACAACCCATAGTCTGGGGGCGGGTCTGGACATGAGCAGATGTAGCAGTGGGAAAAAGCTAGGTGTGGATTTTGAGAGGGTGGACAAGCTCTTTCCTGTCATTATGTAACCACAGAGCATGCAGAAATTAGTGGCTGCCTCTTTACTCCTGTTTCCTGAATCTTCCACAAATTCCTCTAACACAGAACCCTAGAAAAATTCTGGGAAACCAGTTTCCAAGTTAACCACACTTTGGGTTATACAAGTTTGGATTATACAAATCACCTCAGTAACTAGGAATCATTATAATTCTATTTTTAGAAGCTAGAAAAATGAGACTTACAATTTCATCCAGCAAAACTTGAGAAAAGTGAGGAAAAAAGAATCTTAATTTCACCCCAGTTTTCTAATGGGTGATTTTTTCCTCTTGATATTATAGCCATCAAATTAACTTCTCTTACTTTATTGGCACACCTGAAATTTATTCATAAATGACTATGCATGGTATGCCGAGCAGCAGGGAATTTCTAAAGTCTCTGCATCAACGACTTAGCCTTTTTTCCCCCCTTTTATTTCCTAGTGTTTACCATTCAGTATTATTATGTACGTCTTGTAAATATAAAATTACACACCAGGTTTGCATCTAGCCAAACAACCCTCTTTCAGTAGGAGAGGGATATTTATAAGCGCAGCTGCTGTTATTATCCTGTGCCTCCCACCTAGGGACGAGAAAAAAAATAGAAAGGTACACCTCTCTTCATTATTCCTCCAGAGCTGCATGATCAATCTGTGACCAGAAAGTACCATTTCCTACCAGGTTTGCATGCTGGATGTGACTTCTCTTAAGCAACTAATGAGCAACCCTGACATATGTGAGTGAATTGCTGATAAGCATAGTATTTATTCTTTGTCTGGTGCTCTGAAACTCATTTTTTTCTTAACTGCTTTCCCTTCTCGACATTCTCATTTTGTCATTAACACTGAAAACTTCTTGGTCTGTGAACTATTTTAAAACATTGAAATTATTTTCTTTATTGCCTTCTTCAGTTAGTTACTAAATTCTATGAATATTTTTTCATTTTACTATTGAACATTTATGAAATATTTACTTGGTGCTGGGCAAGGAAATAGGCAGAACAAAGAAGGGGAAAGGATGAATGTAAGCTGGTCACGGCCTCTTTCTATCCATCCTGTGTCTGTAGACTCTTGCTTGCCTCCTGAAATCAAGTGTGTTTGTTCTTTATAGGACCCCAAGAGGGATTTTGAAGACTCACCAATCAAGATCATTCTCTGTGTTTTAAATCTTAAGACAAGACGTCACTTCCTGCTCCCCCTTCCTGGCTTCCTCTACAATAACCCCACTTATAGATTGATTTCCCATTATTCCTCCCCCCAAAATTCTTTTCTCTCAGCTCCTTTGCAATTTCAGTCTTACCTCACCCCAGTCTGCTTCTGCTATTCCACCACCTGAGATGCTTTCTTCTTATCTATCCCATGTTTCAAAATCCATTTTGACAATTCCTTATCCTGTATATGAATTTCCAGTTACTAAATATGGTGCATTCATGTAATTAGATCAATCTGTTTTTTTCATTTTTTTTTTGTTTCATAGGTGTATGTTTTCCTAACTGATTTGTTAATTGAATCTGCCTTTTATGCTGAATAACTGTTGGCAGGTCATTTAATTCACAGGCAACTGCAATATGATTCAGAGCCCAGATTCTGAAACCTCATTCTGGATTTGTATCTCAGCTACTGACTCTGTTCATGGGCAGCTTATTTAATTTCTCTGTGACTCTGTGCCTTCATGTAGAAAGAGCAGATAATATTACTTCTCTCAGAGGATCAATATGAAGATTGAGTAAAAATACTGGCAAAGTGCTTAGGAAGCATTTTTAACTAAAAGTAAATATTAACTATTATTAGCAGTACTAAATAAATAGATGTAAGTGTTACAATTAAATACTTAAAAGAGCAAAAGAATATATCAAAGCAAGTGATGACAGAGAGAAGCTACTGTTTCTGTATGTAATAAAAAAATATATAATCTCTACAGTTTCTGCCTTTGTCATGCTCACCTGGTAACTCTATTCCTGATCAAACTGCATTTTCCACTGACTACAATTGCCTGTGCATAGATGAACTTGTTTTTGGAAAACACAATCACAATGACTGATCTTGGTTTGAGTTCATAGGGATTAATAGTCAAGTGCTAATCTAGCCTGGACAATCCATGCTTTTCTAATCCATCCACTCTTTCATTGCCCTTGCCCAACTACTTCTTAAAATCTTCTTGCTTCTTAATCCTTTATCATTTTCTCCTGTCTTTGTGCCTATATGAAAATCCAGCTTCCTATGACGGTAAACAGAAGAGCATTTCCACAGGTTCTCACCAGTACATCTCCCCATCATCCTGCCCTGCGTCTAAAACACTGTCCTCCTTCTATTACCATCATAGGCAGTTTGTGCTCATTCCATCGTGCGCCAGATCGTATTTCTCTTGGATACTTAGGAGTATTCCTCCAGCACCCCTCTCTCTTTCCTGTAGGATTGAGCTTTCCATCTCTATTAGATTAGTCTTACAAGCACAGGTTTTTGTCTCTTCATGCACACCTTCTCTTGACCATCACTTCCCTTTCCAGCTGTCAGTCACTCCTCTGCCTTTTATAGAAAAATTCCAGACTTTTATATATTCTTTGTTTATACTTTCTCTTTTCTCCTTTTCTGAACATTGTGTAGTTGGCCCTATGTTCTTGCTACTCCACCAAAATTGGTCTTGCCAAGGTCACTAATGACCTCCGCATTATAAATTGGCCAAGATGATCATACAGATTCCCTTAGTTTAACAAACTTTAGATACGTTTTTTTCTTGACTTAGAATCTGGGTTTCCCTTTTCTTAGAGCATATACCTCAGAAAACTTGTCATTGTAAACTGCCTCTTTGCAATGTTAATCATCTCACAGTCTCTTACCAGTTTTAGAACCCCAGACTGTCTTTGTAAGGATCTGGGAGGCATTCCTTTCACAATGTAATCATCACGGTGATCATACCCCTACCTCCCAGTCTGCGCCATGGTAGGAACCTAATTTCAGCAAGCATCAGCTAACAAACACAGATGCCTAATCACTGCCCAATCTCCATCAGTGTCCTCTAGTCTTTTCCCACTAGTTCAGTCATTATTAAGAACTCTCCTATTTTTGTTTCAGCAGCTTTGGATTCACTGTCTTTGCCCTGTTGCGATAGTCATAAATTTTTAGATTGAGGTTTAATTATAATGTGACATTATATTGGTGTCAATTGTTCAGCATGAATCAGTATTTGTGTGTATTGAAAGCTGATCACACAACAAGCTTAGTTAATATCCGTCACCCTACATAGTTAACATCCTTTCTTTTTTTTTTTTTTAAAGATTTATTTATTTATGCATACAAGCACTGGGGTACAGGCCAGAGGTGTAGGGGGGTGAGAGGATTCACCACAGAGA
>JAGFMF010011792.1:1826360-1899753 GCA_019455555.1 Galemys pyrenaicus | reverse complement strand
CCCCTCAGCAGTGTACTTCTGTTGATCTGCCTGTTCTGCTCCCTGCTCTCTGTGGTGAATCCTCTCACCCCCTACACCTCTGGCCTGTGCCCCAGTGCTTGTATGCATAAATAAATAAATCTTTAAAAAAAAAAATAAAGGCTAGCATGGCATCTAGAGTTGAAGACATACTATCAGAAAGTTGTGCAAATGGAGAAAACATAATATTTGAAGATTTATTTTTGTTTTGGAAATTGGTTTTATCAAAACTATATGGGCAGCAAGTTAAAAAGTCTGACTTACTATAACTGATATTTTTGCATAAAGTCTCTGAGAATGTCATAATGTTCTATACTTTCTTCATGTGAATTTTATATAACTTAAATTTTTAAAGTAAAAGTAATATTTAAAATTAATATGTAATTTTAATACAATTTAAAAAATAAAAATAATAACAAGAAAGAACAGCAAGTGCAATTTTATTCCAGAAAATAAATTATCTATGCACATTTATTGTATTAACTATATATGTTTACATAATAAATGTTCATCTATCTTCATTTTTATGTATACTCTTTTGTATACAATTTTATGTTTTCCCTTATGTTAATGGAAAATCATTTAAATGTTTACATAGTACTTAATACATTTTATATAAAATTATAGTATTTTAATTGCTAATGCATTTTGGGGGGCATTTAGCTGCTATTGCCATTTGGTGGCTTTGTTGCTGTTACATGTAGAATGATAGTAATTAGCTTAAAAACCAGGAATACAAATTTTGGGATTAAATAAGTCCCACTAGTTTTGCAGGGTAAATGCTTTCTGTTGTTATTGGGATAAGACTATATATAGCTAACTGGAGAGAAGAAAGTAGGCTGGCTAGAAGTATTTGTAGATATTTCATTGCTTTAGTCCAGGGAGAGGGGTTTTGTATCAAGTATCACAGAGGTTGTGTAACAAGTATCACTAGTAAATACAGTAATTGCAGCTATCCCAATGGCAGATATGAACTCTGAGATTAGCAATTAAATAGAAGTAGTTTGAGAGCTAACTCCAGAAGAAAGGCAGAAAGTGAATGAAGTGAGTCAGCTATGATAGGGTGAAAAAGATCCTCAAGATACCCACACCTCTCCCCTGAAATATGTGAGTGTTATCAGAAGGCAGAAAAAAATCTGTACAGAGGAGACTATACAGAGGATTTTCTAGTGGACAGATTATCCTGGTGGAGCCTAAATGCTACCTGTTGTGGCCTCATAAAAGAAGACAAGCAAAGATATAGTTACAGAAGAGAACAGACATGTGACTACAGAAGCCAATACACTGATGAACTTTGAAGATACCAGAAGTGGGCACTAAAAACTGAAAAAGGAAAGAAAAAGATCGTCCTTTAGAGCTTCCAGAGAGTGGTGACCCTGCCAAAACCTAGTGTTGCTGCAGTGAAACCTGTTTTGGGCTTCTCACCTCTGAAACTGTAAGATAATGAATTTGTGTTGTTTGAATCCACTGTTCGATGTTGTTTGTTAGGGCAGCAATAGGAAACTAACACAGGAGCAGATTTAGTTGGATGTATTAACAGAGAGGTTATTCTGTGGTAGAACTCAGTGTGCCTTGTGACCTCTGGGAAATGGTGACGTTGCCCCAGAATTGTCCCAGCCATTGGTAAAGAACTGGTGTGATTATCAACCAATATCCATTTATAATTTATCAAGGGTTGTCTTTGAAGGCAATCACTGCTTAGCACTTTTGGCCTTCACACTGACCTTTGTTTGAAGCCAGAGTCTTTATGCAGGGAGTGGCATATGCACACAATGAGAAATGTTTGACATGCGTGGAGATGTTGTCAGATGAAGACCTGGAGAGTGTCTCCAACAGTCCACTCCTGGAGCGCAGTCTATTCCTATCTGTGTTAGATTCTCTCGGTTCTTTCATTGATTTTTAAAGTCATAATTTCTGGTTTTAAAAGTCTCTAAATAGAGGTTATAGTGACATGGCCCCCAGTCCCTGGCACTGCAGTTGCTTCTAAGAACAACACTTGACATTTTTCACATCTCCCTTTTACTACTCAACCAGATCACTTTACCCTCAGGCAGTGATTCTATGGGTCTGTGCCTTCTACCCAGACAGTAACTAAAATCTGTATCCCTAAGGGAGTTAAGCATTGCTTCCTTGTTTATTGAATTGTAGAGATATAGGATATGGGGGCATCTGTAGCTTTCGTTTTTGTGATGTACTTACTTTGGTACTTACACCTGTCACGTAGAAAGCAAAATTTTCTCAAGGAAATTTTTCAGAGAAGTCATTTCTACTTCTAAACCCTTGTTTTCCAGATCCGTAAATTGTAGTTATTAACAACATTGCACCATGTAATAGTTTTTGCTTCAGGGTACACAATGCATAGTAAGAAAATTTTCCCAAAACTACAAGGTTGTATCACCAAGTTAATACCTTTGCTGGACTTTTGAGAGGCTATTTCAATGGTCTCTTAGTATGTAAACTTCAAAGTGAAGGAGTGGGGTTGGCAAGACATGGTAGGATGTTGAAATTCCATTGTTTTGTGTACTTCCCTTAGTGTTTAGTATAGAATTTTGTTCTCATAGGGTTAGATATGTATTCTTCACCTGGATTTCATCTGTCCAGGAGCATAAGGAATCCTCTTTGCTTTCTTTTCCTGTGCCCACCTGTCTTCCATGGTATATAGTTTCACTTGATGGCTTAACTCTGCCACATTACTAAGTTGGACGGGAAATATGTTATCTCTTCCTTTCATGGAGATGTCTCTGTGACACTTTGTACTTCTCTTCCTTCTTTATTTTGCTTTTATTTCCTTTTTTATATCTATAATTTTATACTCTTTCATTCCTTTCTACCATCTTTGTTTTCTTCCTTGCCTCTTCTCTTTCTTTTAACTTCTAATATTTATGGTGTGCTTTTATTTATCATATGTTGTGATGGCTACAGTAGACACACTTAGAATAAACAGTTCTAAAAAGAAGTTTGCAATACCCCTCTGCTTGGGAGGTTATTAATCTGTACAATACTAAGTGGGAAGGTAGGAGTGTTTATTTATAAACTTTGAGCCTTGTTGTGTTGGTCCTTTGGGGTGTATAGGAATTTTTAGTAAGACCTCCAAACACATCAACACTTCTAGTTGTCCTCAACTGAGACTATTAGTAACTAATGGAACCTCCATAACCCACACACCACTGGTAACCACTGGGACCCATATAATTTCTTCAGGTGTATTTCAGAGCAACTTTCCTCAACAAAAATTGCCTTGATGAATTTTTGATAAAGCACATAGTGAAAGCTGATCTCCTTAAGGTGTATTATCTCTCCTAGGCCTAATTGTCCAATATTTTTGGATGCATTCATATCAGGTGGGAAGTGTCTTTAGAACTGACCACTCTCTTCTCCCAGTCTTAGGGTCAAACTGAAAATACAGAATTGTATCTTCTCTCTCAACCTCTATGCTGGTTACCTGGTTGTGGGTAAGGAAAAAAACCCCAAAAAGTAATGCATTCAGATGAAAAATGAATTTTTGTCAGAATACATAATTTGAAAGTCTATTCAAGCCTGTAGTCAAAGAACTAGAACTTGGAGAGAGGAGGAAGAAAGAAGTCAGGAAGACAAATTTGAATGAGTGTACTTGATGCCATCCAATTCTTCTCATGGAAGAGAGGAAGAGCATGAAAGACTTTTGGGTTGACATTTATTTTTCATGATTTAATTCAGAGACTCAGTGATAACAATCACTTAGAGGTGAAGCTATGAATTGTCTATTCTTGACCTTCCAATTTTTTCTCTCCCTGCCCACTCAGAATGTATAGTGTGACTAAGCTAGATTTTTTTTACTCCTGTGAAATTGAAAATGGAATGAATGAAATGAATAATAATGAATAATAAAACAACTCATCTGCATTTCAAAAAATGAAATTGTTGAAAAGTCATTACTAGGAGAGTAATTTAAGGATAAGTAATTTCAGTAAATTGAAAAGATAGGTGGTCAAATACTTCAATAGCTAAAAAAAAATTAGGTGTGAAATTCCTAAATTGGCTCTTCCTCACACAAATGTCACAGCAATTCCTTAACTCTGTTTCACACTGGTTTGGTTATTGAGCAAACAGTCAAGAAAAAAGGATCAAGTAATTGTCTTTTACTCTTCCTGGTTTGGGTCTTGGTTTCCAACTGAGTTCCACAGTTTAAAAGAAATCTTCAAATGAAAGAAGAGATCTTCTCTGTGGTGTGGACAGTGGCCATATCCTTTTGACTTAAGATCAATAGCAGTTACGTTGTTGGATCTTTTCTTTTCCTCTTTTCTCCTCTTTCTCTCATTAACTGAGATGTGTAGACACTTGGGACACAGGCTGTGAGCATACCTTTCCAACAAAATGACAGGTCATCATATTTTATATTTGGCTTTCTTTCCACCTGACCAAAGTGAACACATTATGGGGGTAAACGACCAGGGCATGTTGTCACCAAAATCATTACTTTGCTTTTAAGTAATTAAAAACACGATTTTGAAATTTCTTTGAAAATCATATTTCTCCACACCATTGTCCTATAAAGTAGAGATGGTTTTCTTTATCAAAAGAGAATAGATTTAAACTATGTAGCCAGATACATACAGAGTCTTGTTAATGGGTTTTGCCGCCTCAGTGATGTCTGGCTGGTAGAAGAATCTACTGCACAGAGGATAGGAATCTGGTCTGCATGCAGTCTGTTTCCTGGGTATGCTTTCTTTTAGGACATGGCTACAGCTACACAAATCTGTAGCAGCACATTGGTGGAAGAGGGGTTGTTTGGATGTGCCACCAAGCACACAGTGTATAGGCAGTAAATGTGAGTAATTGCTTCACACAGCCTTTGCTGCGCTCTATATTCTGCTATGAGTATATTCAGAAATATATGTACAAATAACAATCCAGTAAACAAAGGACACTGACAAATTCCTCATTCTGTTTTCTCCCATTGGTTTCCTTCCTGGGTGGTCTTTTTTTGTCTGTCTCTGTGTTGTATCCTCTATAAGCTGCACAGCTGTTTGTCAGTTCTCTGTAACAGCCTTTTCTTTCTTTTTCTTTCTTTTTTGAGAATCCTAGATCATGTGAGTACTTGATTCCTACAGATGTCCAGACATCCATTCAAGACTCTCTTGTTGGTAATGAACTATTTTTGTTTCAACTCATTCAAATATAATTTTGGAAAAAGATTAGTTTCAGGAAAGACATCCCAATGAATGATCCAAGGTATGCCTACTTGACCTTGAATAGCTATGTAAACACAAAAAATAAACCAATAAGCATCCACATTTTCAGATTTCTCTCCATAGTAGTGTCCCTGAATAGTCCAAAGCAAGAGTTTTTTTTTTTTAAATCAAATTTTATTGATTTGCCACTAGTTTACAGAACTATAGTTTTGAGGGTACAGCTTCACACCTTATGTGTACATTTTACTTACCCCTCACTAGAGCTCCAATACCAGTATCTATCACATTGCATTCTCTACTCTTCCTCTCTCGCCCTACCACCTCCCCTCTGTAACCAATGCATTATTCAGAGTCTAAGAATTCTTCTTGTTGTGTTTTTATCTTTTTGTTTTCTTTTGTTATTTGTATTCCACAAATGAGTGAAATTGTCTTTCACTTTGTGACCCATTTCACTAACACAATCCCTTAACATCCATCCATAGTTTTCCAAAAGCACTATTTCATCTTGTTTAAATAACTCAGTAATATTTCATTGAAAATACATTCCACCATCTCATTATCCAGTTGTCTGTTGATAGGTATTTAGTTGATTCCACGACTGGGCTATTGTGATAATAGCAAGAGATTTTCTATAATCATATTTATTAAACATCGTTGCTTCCTCCACTGGGAGAGTGAGGGCATTTTGGAGGATGATCATACCTGGAATGTAGTTAAAAATAGAACAGGAAAGGAGAAACAATATCCCAGGTTTCAAACACTAAAAGTAGATGAATTAAATGGAAAGTAACATAGCCGCCGCCTCAGAAAAATAAAGTACTTGAACCTGACTGACTGTGGACAAAGCTCAGAAATGACGGTTTCCCAATGAACAGTGACAGGGAGACTCAGCAATCAGAAATGTCTGGAAAAGGGCTTGACAGGGGGCTGGAGAGGAGAAAGTGTTTGAAAATTTCTATAGAAGGGAGTTTGACCCCACATATCACACTTGTCACTCTGAAAAACTAGGTGAATGCAGGTACCTCATGCCAACAGGAGACCGAAGAGAAACAACATGAGGGGCTATGGGTCAGGGACACAGATAGCAAGTTACTGTGTCTCTGGGCATGTTCTGAAGCTTTGGACAGGTCATTGAACACCCAAACAGAAGCCTGGAAATGTGGGTAGTGACCTCAGGCAACCTTGACCAAGCAGGGGCTGCTACTGATCGGTAGAGGTCTCCACCTCCCATCCACCAGAGGAGCAGTGCACGGTGTGGTCTTTACAGTTCCCCAGAGAATCTCAGCTGGGATTGAGTCCCAGTTGCCATCAGTGGAAGGCAGCTTAATTAGACAACTTTCATGACTTTCTTCCTTTCCCTAACTCTTCATAGTCCCTCACTTCTGCTACCTGAGATCCCCTCCCAAATCAGCTACCTGCCCAGATCTGTGCCTTGGGTTTTGTTCTGGGAGCTAATAAGCTTAGAAGACTCCCATAAAAATATTCAGCTTTGGTCTCATAAAAAACTCATATATGGGGCCCTCCCGTGGTGGCGCAGTGGGTTAAGCAACGCACTATGAAGCAGAACGCAGACACTGCAGCACAAGTTCGATCCCTGCCGCCGGCCAGGGGGGTGACCCACATGGTGAGGCAGACCTCTCCTGCCTTGCCCGCTGCTCCCCTCAGCAGTGTGTTTCGGTCGATCTGCCTGTTCTGTTCCCCACTCTGTCTCGTGGATCCTTGCACTTCTGGCCTGTACCCCAGTTCTTATATCAATAAAAAAAAAAATAAAAAATCTTAAAAAAAAAAAAAAAACCTCATATATGCCCCACCTCCCCAACCATTCCTTGCAGACAGAAGAGAGAAGCAGGGACTTTTGCAAATGTGCGTGTTTAGCTTTTTATTTGACTTGTCTGCCTTAGGGCAGGTATGAATAACATGATTTCTGTGGAAGAAGATCTTATTTTTGATTATTGATTCATAATAAAACCAGCAATTAAGTAGCTAGCACATTATATTGATTTAAATGCTGGCTATCATAATAAATTGTAAAATGGGCTTACAGCAGCAATGGAGAATAACTAGGGATAAAGCCACTTCCATAGAGATGCCTGCAGAATTTGCAGGTTCTTCCTTTTCTTCAGAAATGATAGCAGTTTGGCTTGGGAAGTATTGCTGATGTGTGCAGAGTGTCAGCCGCAAGAACCAGAGGAATTGAAAAAGGGTCTGTGCCAAACATCAATTTCCCAACATTTTTTCCCTTTCTGTGTCTTATCCTGACCTTGGAGTCTGGAACACCTTTTTTTTTTTTTTCTTTTAATGTACAGATTGGCAGACCCCTAGCCAGAAAATATTTCAACTTTTATGGCTGTGTTTTTTCTAAATCTGATCTCTTCTTGCTTAGGAGAGGCTATTTATCATCCCAGCAGCTCCACACTGCTCTACTTAGTCTCATGTACAGAGAAAAGGGTACAGGAACTGCAGAAGAAAGTTAAAAGGAAGAGATGCTTTTTCAGTGATACTTCTTTAATTAAAATTTGAAATTTGTAAGGAAAAATTATCCTAATTATTTGTTTTCTTTTTATTTGTTTATCTTTGTATATGACAGAGGTTCAGAGGCATGGGGGGGGTGAGAGGGTTCACCAGAGACAGAGCAGGGAGCAGAACAGGCAGATCGACCGAAATGTACTGCTGAGGGGAGTAGCGGGTGAGGCAGGAGAGGTCTGCTGCGCCATGTGGGTCCCCTCCCCCACTGGGGATCAAACTCAGGCAGTATTAGTAACAATAATAAGACATAACCCCTAGGGAGGCAGGGAGGCCCATATTCGTGGCATAGCTCATACACCACTAATGCCAACTGTTTAGTGTATAATCCAAAGGTATTTTACCAAGTATCCAGAATATAAATTGTACATCACTACATGTATCGAGTATATTACTATATCTCATGTCAATGGTTCATGCATACGTATATATATATATGTGTATATATGTATATGTGTATATATGTAGGGTATGTATAATATGCATAACAGAATCATAATATATCATATTATGGCAAATATATAATATATAATCAGTAGTAGTAATGTGATATGCATATTCTATTCCTTGAGTATTATAGAGATTTTTCCAGGCTGAAATTATATGACATTATTTTTAATGGATGTGTGGTATCCATCTTAAGAATATGCTGTTGTTTGTTTTTTTTTTTTCATTTACCTTCTCCCACCCCACTTTATTGAAGTATAATTGAAAAAATATTGTATGATATTTAAAGGGGCCAATGTGATGATATATATATATACTTTTGTGACATGCACCCTTCCCAATACCATCACCAATCAGGTTGATAATTAAAACATCCATCCTGTCACATATTTACCCTCCTCCATTTTTTTTGGAGAACTTTTTTTAATATTTATCTTTTTAAAATTGAGGTAATGTTGGTTTACAACACTTTTTATGAGAGGCATAGCTTCATGTATATTTTACCACACCATACCCACCACCAAGGTCCCCACAATACCCCGCCATAGTCCACTGGGTGCCCTCCTTGTTCTGCTCACCACCCTTCTTTCCTTTTTTTTTTTTTAAAGTATTTATTTATCAAGAGCTAGGGTATAGGCCAGAGTTGCGGGAGGTGAGAAGATTCACCAGAGTGGGGAGCAGAACAGGTAGATCAACCAAAATGCACTGCTGAGGGGAGCAGCGGGCGAGGTAGGAGAAGTCTGCTGCACCATGTGAGTCTCCTCCCTGGCCAGGGATCTAACTTATGCTGCTGTGCTGGCAGATGCTTCACAGTGTGGCACTCAACCTGCTGTGCCATCGGGGAGGCTCTGTCCTTCTTTCCTTTTCTGGTAGGAAAAATTTATAGACATATTGCTACAGCTTGGTTTTAGTTTGATCTTATCTGATCCTTTGTTTTGTTTTTCTATATTCCACATGTAAGTGGCAACATCCAGCATTTGCTTTTTTTTTTTTTCTGGCTTATTTTGCTTAGCATTATCCTCTTCAGTTCAATCCATGTTTTGACAAATAGCAGGAGTTCATCATTTTGTGACTGAGTGGTATTCCATTGTGTGTATATACCACATCTTCTATATCAAATTGCCTGCCCTTGGGTACATAGGTTGTTTCATAACTTGGTGAATAGTGCTGCGATGAACACAGGAGTGCCTATATCCCTTTGAATTAGTGTTTTTGCTTTTTTTTTTTTGCATAATTAGGTGTGGTATTGATGGATCATATGGAATGTCTAGTTTTAATATTTGGGGAAATCTCTATACTGTTCTTCGTAGGGGTGTCTACATTCTCCACAACAGTGTCTGAGGGTTTCTTTTTCTCCATATCCTTGCCAACACTTGTTTCTGGGCTTTTTGACATGGGCCATTCTCACAGGTATGAATGGGTATCTTTTGTGATTTTGCTTTTCATTCCTTGATGGTAAATGATGAGCATTATTTATGTGCCTGTGGACCATCTGTCTATCTTCTTTGGAAAAGGGCCTATTTAGCTTTTTTGCCTATTATTTGATTGGGTTTTTGTTGCTGAGTTACATGTGTGCTTTGTAGATCTTGCATGTTAGTCCCTTGTATGATGAGCACATATTTTCTGTCATTCAGAAATTCTTTTTGTTTAATGATAGTTTCTTTCACTGTGCAAAGACGTTTTAGTTGATTATAATCTCATTTGTTTATTTTTGCTTTTGTTTCCCTTTCCTTTGGAGTTGAATCTCCAAAGACATCCCTGAAACCAATATTGAGTAGTGTTTTAACTATGCCTTTTCTATGTATTTTATGGTTTCAGTTCTTACTTAACCCATTTAACCCACTCTGAGTTTATTTTTGTAAATGATGTGAGATAGTGACCCACTACTTTCTTTCCTTTGTGCGTACTTATCCAGTTTGCCCAACCCATTTATTAGAGACTTTCCTTTCTCCAGTGTATATACTCTTGGTTCCATTGTCATAGATTAAGTGCAAGTATGAATGTAGGTTTTCTCTGGTCTCTCAGTTCTAGTCCATTGGTCTGTATCTCTTTTATTTCAGTACAATTCTGTTTTTGCTTTCTATAGCTTTGTAATGTAGTTTGAAGTTCAGGAGTATTCCTCAGTTCTTTTTTTTTTTTTTAAAATCAGAGCTATTTTGCTTTGGCTACTAGGGGTCTTCTTTCATTCTGTATGAATTTCATCAATGTTTGTTTTATTTCTTTGATGAATGCCACTGAAACAATGATAAGGATTGGACTGAATGAATCTGTATGTTGCTTTGAGTATGATGACCATTTTAACAATGTTAATTCTTCCAACCCATTAGCAGGGAATAGCTTTCCATTTCTTTCTGTATTCTATTTCTTTGGCATTGCCTTATAGTTAGTTTGTTATCAGTTATTTAGTCAACCTTCAGATTAGAAGTTAGATATAGATATTGGTATTTTTTCTTAATCTTTATGATTGTAATATGTGATATGAAATGTTATAATGTTGTAATATGTGTCCTCTGTATCCTGTTTCTTGATAAGATATCAGTAGGATAAATTTATAATAGGATTACTTTAACAAAAGATTTGAGAATTTATAATTTTGGTAAAGAATGTAAAATTGTTATTATTAGTTTGCACTCTTTGAAGTTATGTTTGAGTGAATTTGTAATGTCTGTCTTGGCTAATTTGCTAAGTTTTTCTTTTTGATTTGCACAACCTGTTAGATAAATATATAGTTCATTAGATTAATACTTTACTTTTATTTCTATAATTTTAAAATAAATATTATATTATTATAAATGTAAATATTATTAAATGAAGCCCTTCTACATGTTGAGAACCAATTATATTTCTTTTCTTTTCAATTGCTTTTCTCTTTCCCTTGATCCTTCTTTTATTGGTTTATTGTTTTCTTGGTTTTTAAAATTTTTGTACATAAGGAAATTAATCCCTTGCGAGTGACATAGCTTATAGTTATTTTTCCTGTTTTTCTTGATTTTTATGCTGTTTTTCACATGCAAATTTTAGGGTTTTGTGTGGTTACATGTATTATTTCTGTAGGAGTTTCTGAGTTTAACAGTTCACTAGGAAGAGCGTCCCTTTTCTGAAATTAAAAATTTATTTTATGTTCACTTTTAGTGCTTTCAAGGTGAATTTATGTTTAAATCTTTGCTCTATTTGAAATTTACCTTGTGTAAGACATGAGTTAGGAAGAAGTCTTAATTTTTTATTATAGCTGCCAAGTTGTCTGAAAACACTTTGTTCAGTAATCCCTCTTCTCCACACTCATTTAAAAACTATTTTTGCCATAAACATTCGATCAAATTTGGATTTTGTCATCTCTATTTCCTTGACATATCTAGTCTTGCATAAGCAGCACACATTTTTAATTACTCTAGTTTCATGGAAAATTTTAATATCTAGAGAGTTAGTCTCCCCTCTACCAATATATTATATGATCCTGACTTCTTGCATGTTGATTTTGCATGTATGTTTTAGAACTGGCTAGTGTAATTTTTTAAAATGGTATTTTATTGAGGTCATTATAAGTTTAGTGATTAACTCATATAATAGCTTATGTTATATAGGTTTCTAAATTGAGAGCATGGTGTAATTTTTCTGATCTTCTAAATCCTTCAGCAGTATTGAAAGTTACCATTTTATTCATTTCTCATATATATGTTAAGTTCATTTAGATGTGCTTTACTATTTTGGTAGTTTTCAGAGTGATATTTTCTTTCATTAGCTTCTTAGTTGTTTTCCTTTATGAAAACTATTGATTTCTATATTAATTTCATATTTAACATCTAAATTATTTCTCTTAAAATTTAAAATAGATTTTTAGATGCTCTTACTTATCTTTGCCAGCAAAATAATCACATTACCTACAAATAATGATAGCTTTATTTCCTTCTATCCAATTTTGTGTCTCATGTACTTCATTTCCTGAGTTTATTGAGCAAGTATTTCAACAATAAATTTAAAAAATAAAAACAAAAAGACATCCTTTGCTATGTGTTAATGAAAATTCATTTCCATTTAACTTAATCTAATTATTCCTCAAATTTTCCATTATGCTTTTTTGGTAAAAATATCAGAAATAAGTTTTTAAGTAAGACCTTTTTTTTTAGAGCAGTTTGCGATTTGTGAATAAATTTAGTGGCAAGCACCAAGCCATTATAACTTTTTCATTGTTTTTTCAGAAGTGTCTGTTTTTCTTCATGATGTTTCCACTTTGCCATCATTTCTTTAACATTCTTTCCTGAGCACTGATATGTTACAAATCCATCTCCTATTATTGTGTCATGTCTTCTATGAAAATATATTCCCTTATCTTCTTGGGATTGTTATTCTACAAATTTATTTTAAGTTGTTGCTCTACCATTGACTGTGATATTCACTGGTAACCTAATGACATTTAGGGAGTCATGTATTTTGCTTTGCTTTCTCCCTGTTTCCTTCTTCTCTTCTCTTAATCTTCATATTTGATCTGAAAAACCAAAACAAAACCAACAGTCCTTCAGTTCAATTAAAGTTCAGAATAGTGACTACTAAAGTCAGTTTTTAAGTAATAATTTGAAATACAATTTCTAGAGACATAATTTCAGTTATTTGGACTGAAAACATATCATCAGACAATATTCTGAAGTAGTTATCTATTTAATTTTATTATTGCCATCATTGTTCTATCTAATTTATTGAGTTAGAGTGTTAATTTTATGATCATGATCAAACTGGAGGATTTTGTTGCAGCATATCAACCTTTTCATTCAATATTTGATCTGAACTATTCCTTTCTCAGTTCTACACAGATATCATAGGCACATTTTAATACTGGGGTAAGTTTTGCTTTAATTTTGACATATCTGTGTAATCTTTTAAAAAAGATTTATTTATTTATGTATATATCAACTGGAGTATAGGCCAGAGGAGTAGGGGATGAGAGGTGAGAGGATTCACCAGACATAGAGTGCGAGCAGAACAGGCAGATTTAATGAAATACACTGCTGAGGGAAGCAGCAGGTGAGATAGGAGAGGTCTGCAGTGCCATGTGGGTTAGCTCCCTTGTTAGGAACTGAACTCATGTTGTAGTGGCTGCGAATAGCTTGATAGTGCTAGAGTTTAACCCCTCTGACACTATGAAGCCCCTATCTGTGTAAACTTATTAAATATATAAAATCATGGGCCTCCCTGGTGGCACAGTGGGTTAAGCAATGCACTATGAAGCAAACTGCAGCCACTGCAGCACGAGTTCGATCCCTGCTGCCGGCCAGGGAGGGGACCCACATGGTGCAGCAGACCTCTCCTGCTGTGCCTGCTGCTCCCCTCAGCAGTGTACTTCTGTTGATCTGCCTGTTCTGCTCCTGGCTCTTTGTGGTGAATCCTCTCACCCCCCCACACCTCTGGCCTGTACCCCAGTGCTTGTATGCATAAATAAATAAATCTTTAAAAAAATATATATATATAAAATCAACTTGGTGTCTAGGACTTTCAAAAATTAAAATGAAATGTGTTTGATTAAAGTACTTATCAAGAATTATTTGGTAAATATAACCAAAGAATTGTGCATATATTAACTAAGGAAAATAGATTATATTCCTTTCAAAAATATTCCCAATCCCCCAATTCCTTATGAACCATTTGGCTTTAAATACTATATGCTGACTTGAGCAGAAAAGAAGCATTTATTATGACGGGAAATTACAGTTAAGATTTGTTAATATTTCATATAGATGAGTAGTTGACTTCAAAATGTATGGCATGTTCCCTTCTGAAGTATTAATTAGTTGTTTTTACAATAGCAGTAATCCATTATATACAAAGAACCAAAAGAAACAGGTCACAAGTTAGAAAAAATATGGGCTTTGAATCAAGTCATATCCAAAGTCCTGGTTTAGTTCCTATAGAGAATCTGATCTTGGCTAAGTTACTTAAGTTGGAGGCCTCATCAGCTTTGAATTTGTGAGAATAATGCTCATGAAATTTGAGGAAATGAAATTTGAGGAAAGCCACAGATTATAGACCATCTCAGTTGAAAATAAGAGATGGGTAAGGGAGCAAGACAAATAACAAGCACAATTAAATCCAAGCCCACAAATTTTGTGGGCATAACATTACAGGAGTTTATATGTCTTTATCACACTAGCTTATCTCCCTACTGGCTCAAAACTTTGGCAAAAGAGGAGTGGAATCTGAAAAACATTAAAGAAAATAAACATTAAAGAAAATAAACTAAAACAACATTAAAGAAAATAAACTAATGTTCAGAGGCAGAAGAAAGGAGGCACAAATCCTGGCTCTACAATGACTGGAAATTATTGTCAGTACCTTCATCTACCACTTAGGGATAGCAATTGTAGCTATTTCCTCGTATTTATTACATATACTAGCAGTCATGATTACTTATCTAATTTTCTTCCACAATAATAGGGAAATCATTAATTATACTACGAGTTTTAAGAGGGTTTTGATTTTGAAAGGAGGAATTCAATCACAGGGCTCCCAAAATAGAACTTCAAGTTGTAACAGAATTATTGGACTTTTGATGTCTGAGGTTTGCAGCACCAAAATAATGGTCTTTTAGGTTAGAGTAATTTGGGGGCCTTGGTACTAGGAAAGCTTTTCAAGAAGTAGACATCTGTTTAAATAACAGTCTTGTATTGCCAGGAGATGAATACTAAATGTCTCAATGAAAGCTTAGGTAAGTTAAAAAAGCAACTGTTTAAAAAAGACTTACTGAGAATGCCAGAGATAGAGTGTTAATAACCATCATAAAAGGTACTATTCTAAGGAAAGAAAAGAAAAAGAGCAATTCAAGCAAAACTAACAGTTCCTTTCAACTATATTCCATCTGAGCATCTTATATTTGAATTGTTGAAGAGCACTTACTCAGGGAATTAATAAGAAATGTTTTCAATAAAGTATTCTGGAATTCTAGTATGTGGCAGCAACAGGAGACATGTAAGTTATTCTACTTGGTAAGTGCTCTTTCATCTAAAATAGTAAGTACACATACCAAGTGTAGAACAGTAATATTTTACTAGAAATTACCAGACAATGCCCATTACTTCTTGAAGGGAAAGTGGTCTTTGTGATTATTCAGTTCTCACTGAACTTCATCTCAGTCTTCCATTCAGCATCTAAAGATTATGCTGCATGCATGCAGTGGATGAGAAATAAAGTCTTAGAAACAGAAAAGTTTGTCTTTTTATTTTGACTCATTTATTCCACATATGAGCCCTTCGTCAGATTTATGTGTTATAAATTTCTTCTTTCAGTGCTTCTCTTTTAATTCTCTTAATGGCATTTTTGATGAACAAAATTTCTCTATTAAAAATAGTTCTCCATTTAATAATGTTCAATTTATCATTCTTTTCTTTATGATTAATGCTGTTTCATGTGTTGTTTGCCTCCTCAGGGCAAAGGAAAGGAGACTGTTAATATGAATCCACCTGAAGCGTAATTTTATTTGATAGATGACATATAAATCAAAGGCATTTCCATTTCATCCATCTTATTGACACCACAAACATTCCAACTTTATTAGAAACAAACTATTGCTGCAATAAGTTATCATGAATTCGGTGAGCTTACTGACAGCTAGCTATACATACCTTTTAAACATCTAATACATACAAATTTATTGTAAAACATTCTATATTTAGAGAGATTCAAGTTTTAGAAATTTTTATAATAATAACTGAAAATTTACCGTCCTGGACCTCCCTTGTGGCTAAGGGGTTAAAGTCTGAGCTTTATTAAGCTATCACCAGCCACTGTGACCTGATTCCCAAGCCAGGGAGTGACCCACATGGCACAGCAGACCTCTCCTGTCTTGTGCACTGCTCCTCTCAGCAGTGTATTTCAGTAGATTTCCCTACTCTGTCTCTGATGATTCCTTTAACCCTCCCCCACCTCTGGCCTACACCCAGTTCTTGTATGCATAAATAAATAAAAATAAACCTTTAAAAAAGGGAACTGTACCTCTTGGAGTCTTCTACTTATTGGTGTAGATGCTCTTTTGAGATACTTCATCTAATGTTCAGTTTTCCCCTCTATATTCTGGTTCTCCAGATCCTTAGAGATAGTGCTCATCTCATGTGAAGACTTTGCTTTTAACAGAGAGAGAACACTGGTGTTGAGGCTAGAGATGGAGAGAGCCACAGGTACTGCAACTGTGGATCTGGACAGAGGAGAGATGCAGGAATCTGAGCAGAACTGGGGCTCGTCTGACTGGGGACATCTGCTCTCTGAGCGTCAGTGTCAGGAGAATGATGTCTTGTGGATTTTCCACTTTGAAGTGAAAATAACAAAGGGAATAGGGAGACTCACAGAGGGGAGTTAAAGAGAGCACTGTCAGAGTCAACTGATTTAGGGTCTCACAAAGGTGTTGACATTTGTTGGTTTTGAATTCTTTAGTGTAGATTCTTTTTTTGTTAGAGATATCAACTATTATTCATCATGGTGAGTGCTTTTTACAACTAACCTTTAGAATAAAAACACATTTATTTTCCAAAGTGATACAACATAGAAATCTGCTTACAAACTAATTGTTTCGTACTTCAGAATAACAATTTTAGTAAAATAAAGGGATCAAAATTTTTGTAGCAGGAGGGTTCATAAGAAGCTAGTATGGTTAGTATGGGTAAAATCAACTTTTGTTTTTAATGGCAATAGAAAATAGTTGACACTTGGAGACCTAAAAGTGATCATTACAGGACTGTTAGCTTACTGGTAAAAGAGATAATGCTGAATTCGGTTGTTGAGAATTTGTGCTTAAACATTGAAAAAGTGGAACATTCTCAAAAAAAGACTGGCATGATAAGAAGTGTTTTTATTTTCCTGGAGGGTTCTGTCTATGTGGAAGATGCCACTTTCTATCTTGTCAGTCATCTGAGCAGTTGCACAGAGGAACCTACCTAACGTTCCAGTACTTGTGATGCTCCAAGCAATGTCTGGCTGCCCTTACAGACCAGTTAGCAGAGAACGGCCCCTAAGCAAATGCTGGACCTTTTGAAAACCATGGTAGACAGAGACAGGATATCCTAGAAAAGGAAGAGATGATTGAAAAGAAGAAATTCAAGACAAAGAGAGTCAATACAAAGGTGGAAAATATTTAGTATTCAGTAAGAACAGTGCTTAGTCTTATGAAAACAACAGCAAGCAACAGCAAAACAACCTTTAAATAAGGAAAGAATAGAAAGCAAGAGAAAATGTGATAAATAAGGAGCTATAGCGGTATTAATTATTGCTAAAATGATAATCAGATCAATGTATCAAAGTAAGATACAATGTATCAAACTAAGATAAACCTTAAATTTCCACAGTATTATATATCAAATATATTTTTATGAAACAGAAATAACTAGAGAGATATATAAAGGTGGGGAAATGGAAAAACATAATTAGCATTTAATAGTAACAATCTCCTTGGATAGTAAGGAGTCTTAATACTTGAGATTAAAAAATAATCTAAGTTACACTTATTTTGATAAGAGTAAAGGAAAATACAGAATTTGATATAATATACTTAAAAGTATCCTGATAAGCATTACATTACAAAGAAAAAGACCTGGTAAAAGTTACATTAATATTTAAAAGAAAACCCACTAGTCTATAGCTTTATGTAGAAAAATACTAAAGCATACACAAGTAGTTAGTATTATTTTATTTCAGCCTGTGCTAGGGATAAAAGAATTCTGTTGGCTGCTTGCTAGCCAGAGGAAGGTTCTTCTCTGATCTGTAATCAGTCTAGGATTGGTTGTTGGTGGTTATATTACAAATTTCCTGTCATCGGGAGATATCAATGTTCTTTAAATATGGTGAGATTTCTGGAAGATTTCCTCTTCTTATCAGTCAGTTCACTTAAACTTGTAGACTTTTTGAAGCACCATCAATCCAGACGAGGAATCAATCCTTTCAAATGACTTGCGTCTTCCTTATCAAACATGGTGTTGCTGTTAAAAGCGGATGGGAAATTCCACATCTAGAACTCTTTGTAAAGACATTTGATTTCATATTCTTCTAAATATAAGTTTTTAGAAAAATTACCTTTACTTCTTTCAATAATCAGTTAGGATAATTTGTACTCATTTACAGTGTAGTTACAGGGCACTTTTCAGTAATTAGAAGGGTTTAAGTATTGATTTGAGAATTTAATTCATGACCCGTCTTTCTAAAACACTAGGAAAAATGGCTTCATTTCCTGTAGACCTGTGTTCTATCATGGAATTGGATTCCAAGTGAAAGAATCTTCTGTCTTCACTGACATTTGGAAACCAGGGTAATGCTCACTAATATTTTTCTCAGTGTGGAAGGATACTACTTCCCTTTTCCTCAAATCTTAGTGCTGAGTGGTAGTGTTCCCTAATTTTCATTTTCCCTCTGGGCTCTGGTTCTCCCCCGTGCCTATCCCAAAAGAGTCCCATCCCTAGAGAGGACTGAGAAGTTCTGTGACTATACTATGTTACCTATCAAATAGCATCATCCCAGGTACGTACACATCTGAGAGTCTAAACATTTAGTCTATGCTCCTTTGAAGTATCTCCTTCCATGTTCCCAAGCCCCTAGTTTAAGTCCAAAACTTAGAAGCAAACAGACCATCTTCTTCACATGGCTCTGCTCCACATGCCTCCTTCCATGACCTCCTCCAAGTTTCCTCTCCAATCTTTTTCCCTGTGTTTGCCAGTTTCTTGCCATCCAATTACTTCCTTCACTAGGTGGGGCAGGGAAAATAGAACCTCCCATTTTTAATCAAGATTCCACTGTAGCAGATTCAGTCTTGTCTGTACACACACTTGCAGGAGTCTGCCTGTGAACATATGCTTTTGAAAGCAGTCTCCACCCAGTCTTCATAGTCTTTTCCATGAAATCAACCTTTTGACAAAAAGGTGTTTTCGGTGGCCAACTTTTGTTCTCTTGTATCATAGTCTATGTGGAAAAAAGCATGGACTTTTTTTCTAGGATGTTTGTGGCTGAAAAAACAAAAAGTGGTAGAGTAAGGATTGTTTTTTGGAGTTAGACTGGTTTGTTAATTGGTTGATTATAGACAATGGAGGATAAGAGACAATCAAGGTTGATTCCTGGTGTACTGGCTTGTGAGATCAGTCTCTCCAAAAAAGTCAGATAGGCTTTTCTCAACATGCCAAGATTTGGCCTTTTTCTATAGGCCCATGTAACCTTGCTAAGGGAACTAAGGATAATCAAGATTCATGGGATCTACTTAAAGAATGTAGATTATTTTAAATTCAGATTAGGCCCTAGAGGCTTTCATTGCCTCAGTTCCCTGTGGTGTTCCTGACAATCACTGCCTCCCTTTTTTTTAAACAGAAAAAAATATAGCTGAGGAGAGTCATTCAGGTGTAGTTTTATCTGCAAGCATGTCCTCTCTAAGAATCTCATCTTTACTGTCAGTGAAGATGAATCATCCCATTCTTGTCATGCGAGTTTTCTCCCTTTCTTCCCCTTGGAAGTTCAGGCTCCTCATCCTGGGCCTTCCCCTTCTTCTCTTGTCAGACATGTCAGAACCTGTATATTCACTGTGTCCCCCTCTCCCCATGCAGGTCATCAGATTGATTTTTCTTTTGCTAACCTGTCTAATGTTGTTTGTTTGCTTGTCCAGCCTAGGAAGAACCCAGAGGGGTGGGTATTTTCTCCTGTGTCCCAATGGGCTCAAGAAACTAAAAGAATGACAGTGACTATTAGGGATTACAAACAAAGCTTATGTTCTAGAGATAGTGTCAGCCTAGAGAACTCCAGGACGATTTTCTGATGAGCCAAAGTTCTGATTTTTGGTCGCTCTGAGGATTGTTCTGGAAGTCATGTCAGGACTCATAGGAACTGTTCTTACCATCTCTCCCGCCATTTAGGCAGCACCTCATTCCCTCTATTATATCCCTTTATCTTTTAGGTACTAAAGAGATTTCTGTTCTTTACAACTGAACTCTGATAGTGTCAGCCTATAGAAAATCAAGAAGAATATAGTTTCTTTGAATACTAGAGAGAGGTGTTTTATATAGAGAGAATTGTCAACTATATTGAATGCTGCTGAGAGTCAAATAAAATGAATAAAAAATACTCTTTGGGTTTAACATGGAGGTGATTGGTGATGATGATAATTACAGTTTAGTGGAATGTTAGAGGGAAGTCCAAGTAGATGAGGTTGAAGAGAAAATAGGAAATGAGTAAGTAACAGAGAAGCTATAGAGGTAAACCTTTCAAGTAATATTGTGGTGTCAGTGAGCAGGGAATGTGTGGTCAGGGAACTTGTACTTTGGAGTAGAGGTACTGTATGTAGTGGTTTTCTTGTTTTTGGTTGCAAATTGCAGAAATTCCAATTTAAATTGTCTTAAACAAAACAAAACAAAAATTCACATAGCTGAAAAAGTCCAGAATTGTAGACTCCTATTGTTATTTCTTTTATAGCTTCCCATTCTGTAGTTCTCTATAGTTTTTTTTATATACTCAATTTCAGCTTTTATTATAGTAACAAAATAATGTCAATAATTTTGACTTTTATATCTTTACAGTATACAGACCAGAGTGAGAGGAAAACACTAATTCTGACATTCACTGAGTGGACCATCATAAACCAATCAAAATGTCCAGAGAAATTTCATGAACTAGATGGTTAGGGTTTGAGTTACTGCCTCTCCCCAAACCAACAGAGGAATAACATAACCTGAATTGCTTATACCCTGAAACTGAAGATGAGTTTAATCTCCTCCAAACTTTGGTCGATGAACAATGGGATTAGAAGGAACGGTCAAGTTTATAGCCCGGTACATGGTCTGTGCATTGTGGCAAGGAAGCCACAGGAAAAAATCAATAATAGTGCAGAGACTAGAGGTAATTTCAGGCTTTTGAGAGGAGGCGTTTTCAGGGCACAAGTGCAGGAAAGGAACATAGGCTGGGTAGAAAGAAGGTGACTTTCTCCTCTGAGAGGAGAAAAGGAGAATGCAGCAGGAAAAGAAATTAGCTGACTGCAAGCAGGAGGAAGGAAGAATTTCTATACTGCAGTTTCTATTTTCTTACATATTAGGACATAGGAAAATTCCTCCACCCTCTCTCTGTTTTTTTGAGGTTGGGCAAATAAATAAATGAGCAACAGGTAGGCCAGTAAGAGAAGAAGCCAAATTTAATAATGTGTATATGGAGAATTTTCATGATTATAAATCCTAAAATATAATGAAGCCAACATGGGGTATTCTTTGTTTATGGACCTGAGGCATCGTGAGGAGGGGGAGACTTCACATGACAGGGAAGGAGGTGGTGAGATTAAAATGAGATTCTCGGGTAGAGAGAACATTGGTAAAGCTGATATCCCTTCCAAACAACATTATTCTCGATCATAAAAGGTGAGGTAGTTGCTTATTTGTCTAGGAAAAAGTGCAAAGCACAAAATGTTTCCAAGGTCTTCACTTCTATTGGTACAATCTGAATTCCTTAGGTACTGGTAATAGACTTCCCAAGGCTTACAGGTTTCCACTGCCCTTTAGTTCTTGCCTCTCACTTATAAGAGGCCTACCTACTCTGGGAATATTTAGAAGAGCTTCTCTGACCCTTTTGGGGAAACCAACCTTATACAAGGAAGCCAACCTTACACAAGGGAAGAATGAAGGGCACCCTGGGGCCCCCAAACCTGCCTGCTCTAAATGAGTTCTGCCATCTGCTGACTAAAGACAGACATACCCTTAGTGCATACAACTTTCAAAAGAAAAGAAGTTTACAAGAATTAGTGTGCTATAGAGAATAGAATAGAATATAGTTTCCAAATGAAACATCCAAGGTTACCCATCCTTTCATGGGTGAATGTCCAACCAGACAGGGTTGGTCCAAAGCAGGGCCATTGAGCCTGAAAGCTTGCCACAAGTCTGAGGCACCTTCTGGCAGGGAACCACAGAAAAAGGGCAGAAGGGGCCAGGTGAGTCTGGAAGGAAAGAGCAAAATCCAAAGCAAGATAAAGGCTACTATTTTCAGCCTCCCTACAGGTCTCTCACCCATGCCACTTGTAAGTGTCTCCTTCCGTCTTCTCCAAGTCCCTGGTGCAAGTCCCAAGGCCGAGGAGTAAGCACAGCTTCTTCGCAAGTCTCCCTTTCTGTGGGGATTACACTGTACAAGACTGTCCACTGGTGGTGAAGGAGACAGACAGAGAGCAGGGTATGGAGACAATAGGACGTGTGAAATCAACCTTTTGCAAAACATGGAAATTAAATGGGGGTTTAGAGAAGATTGAATGAATGACCAAGCGCCACGGTCACATTCCTTTTTCTGTTTTGGAAGAATACAATTTTAGACTCTCCAGTTAACAAACTGGTAATGATTATTAATTACTTCTTCTCTATTTTCCTCATTCTCAAGTTCTAAAAATAAGTTTCCTTATTACTTTTTTTCTCTTAATAGCCATCCTTCTGCCTAGCCTTCATAGGAGCTGTCATCTTCACAGGAATCATGGTGGCAGCTTCAGTAGAAATTTTATCTTCAGACTCTTCCCTTCCTGATTCAGTCACACTGCTGTCAAAACCATCATCCTTAAATACAGCTTTTGTCATATTGTTTCTTTGTTCACCACGTGTGCCTGAGTTAGTTTCAGAGGTCTTTAGGCTAGGGCTGCCTTATATTTTTTCCCTCTGCTTTCCAATATAAAAATCTCTAGTCCTGTCACTCTCATTTTTTCCTTTGCCCAAGAACATAATGTCACGTTCCTTTCCACTTTTCTGTCTTCAGGCAGTGTCCCCTTTGCTAGTATTTGCAAACCTGACCTTTCACTCCATCAAATCTCACTCCTCCACCCCTTTAGGATTTTGATGTTCAGTAGTAGTTTCTGTGATGATGGACATATTTTATACCTGCATAATTACAGGTAGCAATAGAGCACTTGAAATGTTGTGAGAAACACATTTAAATTTTATTTTTATTTATATTAAATTTACTTATATGTCAATGTAAATAGCCATATGTAGTTAGTTACTGCTGTCACTGGGAGCCTCATTCCTGGTCAGAAAACTAGAATTGAAGCTGGGTAAAACTGAAGGGTACCCAGGCACCTCAAACTGTTAAAACGAAAGCCCATTTTTTCCCATTCTAAGGTCCCAGCCAGCTGCACACAAAGGAATCACTCTAGTGTGCTCAAATATTTTGTGCTCAAATATCTTTACTCAGTGAGAGGATCAAAGGAGTAGAGAGATAGAAGAGGAGATGGTGGGGGGAGCTCTCCATTAGCCTGTGAAATCACTTATGCCCTCACGAGTGAACACCCAGTGAACAAGACTGGGCCCAGAGCTGGATGGCAAGGATCGAGAGCAAAGTTGCCAGTTGAACGGTTTCAAGGCATGTATTGGCAAGAACCACAAGAAAGGGGTTAGGCAGGTTCCAGAGAGTTAGACAGAAGTAGAGATGTGAAATTCACAATGCATCCAAGCTGGATAATCCACCATGAAGTCCTGAGGACGGCTACATTGTTCTTGAAAAGACCAGCCCACCCATCAAAGTCATGCCACATGTCTTCCTTCCTCTTTGATCTAAAGCAATTTGTATCTGCTTTATCCCTTACTCCTCCCCAGCAGCCCACTCAGGAAGTCCAGTTCATGGCTTGTTGGGAGTTTTGACCCAAGGTAGCTGAGAATGCTGGCATCATGGAAGTGGGGCCAATAGAAATAGTTCCGTGCCCAGGGCTGCAGTATGCCCCTCCCGCTGTGTCAGAGCTCTCCTTCTCTTAAGCAATGCTTCTTCACTGACAGCATACATTTAGGGTTAATAATTTATCCCATTACTTCCTTGAAACCTTTCTTGATCACTTAACCATTTAAAACTTTATAGATCCTCTCCCCCATTTTCTTGGAATTGTTACATTTATAATCTTTATAGTACAGTTGTATGTTTCTGTATTTTGCTGCTTTTGTGTTTTTACAGCTGCCTTGTTTCTATCTTATTTTTCTCCTTTATTTACAGTGTGAATTTCAGACATAGCCTTCAATATATCCATGAATTATGTGTAAGGGGATGTTTTTCTCTGCTAAGACAAGATAGAAAATCAAAGATTAAAAATAGGAGAGCACTCCACCAGGCCACCCTTCTGGCAAGAAGAAAATCCAAAATGGCTTCCTCTCCTGGTTTTTCTTGAGATCCTTTCTCTCCTCCTGGTTTTTCTTGAGATCCTTTCTCTCCTCCATGATTCTCACTTTCATTCCTGAATAGAGGAACTAGAAACCTCATTATGGTTCTATGCTCTGTAGAGACAGCTCTTTGATTTGGTGTAATGGCACTTTATTACTATTGAGACAGTAGTATTTTTACTGCTGTTCCGTAGTATGTTCAATATATTGTTAGTTTTATTGAGGAGTTACTAAAATACATATAGCATTTTCCTGGAGGTTGTGGGACCCTTTGATAGCCACAATTTACTAGTCTCACAAGAACACTAGTAATTAAGCATATAAGTATTTATTTTTAAAATTTGAGTATATTGAACTTTTTAAGTAGGAAGCAAAGGGGCAATGTTGCTGGTCTAGAGGGAAGTTAAATGGATTACTCAGTGAGTCTGTACAGCCCCTCTCCTGAAGGGTTATTCAAATCCACTCACATAATACATGGATTTTTCTGTAGTGATTAGCCACAAGCATTTAGTCAAAAGAAATGTAGCATTCTACTTTCCCCTCCTGTGGGATGCTGGCCTTCACTTATGCAAATGATGGCTCTCCTGCTGGGGCCCACAAGCAAGAGTCTGACACAATTACATCAACAGAGATATAAATCTCTCCCCTTGCCAGCCTTCCCTATTCTTGAAGCTGCTTCAGTGTTCAATGATGTTCATTTGCATGTTAACACAAGCAAAAAGTATGCAAAACATGAAAGAGCAACTTTCAAAGGGAAGGAGGAGGGCATACAGCCCCAAAGCAGGAAAAGACCAGGACAGAGGGTAGAATTTGGTTTTGCAGTCTAGACAATGAAAACCTAGGGGCCAAATCAACTTGCCAGTCCACCTTTTCTTAGAAGTAAAGAATAGTTAAAACCATTTACCCTCCCCACCAGATCAGGCAACTTGATTTTTTCCCAGTCTTCTTTTAGACTTGGATTTAAACTCTTCCATATTTGGATGTAATGTGTATCAGTCTCAATACTATGTCTAGCCCATGTCAATCTTGCCCCTAAGAGGAATATTCTCATTTATTTCATGAGTACGTCTTTATTTTATGTATGCAACCTATACACTCAGACAGCCTGTATCAAGTAATTAATAAAGTACATTGTATGACATATAGTAGTACCATGAATACAACCACTTATTATGATTTGACTTGGTTAAGTCTTAGGTCATTTATAATGACTATCACTACTTTATTGTAATTACCCCTGTATGATTTAAATGCTTTAATTTCTGCTATGTCATACAAATGTAGGTATAGCAAAATAACGAGGACATAAAAAGCAATGATTTATATATATATATTTTATTTTGAAGAAGGTTATTTCAAAAATGGTAGAGCAAGAAAGATGTTTAGCTAAATCTTGAGGAAAAAAATAATGGAGAAAGTAGAATAACAAAGAAAGAATGCAAAAAAGATAGTAGTTGAAGAGAAATCTGACATTTATACTTAGGTCTCTACTGGTGCCCATGGCAACTCCTCTGACAACTTGGTTAAAAAAAAAAAAAAAAAAGACAAAAAATCTATTCTCTTCTTTGCTTTCAAGGATAATCCTTGCTTTTTATTTTTTCTCCCTGGGAACCATGACAATTTTTTTTTTTTCTTTTTGGGGACCATGCAGGAATTTCTTTCATAATAGAGCTAATAAATAATGGAAGGTTAATGTCCTTTAGACAGCTAGCTGAGAAATTTGATCTTCCCAGAACACATTTTCACGCTTATATGTGATCTGGGTGCTAAAAAGCAGAAGTCAGGTTAGTTGGTTTGTATTTAGGATTTATGCTATCTTTTAATTCTTGGGCTAAATATAGTATTAAATGTAATTCATATCTGATGAGTGACTTATTTAATTGTTCTGTTGAACCCAGCTTATGGTAACCATTCTTTCTAAATTTGAATAATGTTCCCATCTGTCCTGGCATTTGAATGTCTCTGGTTATACCAACATGCAAGATTAGGTAAAAAATAATAAGTGTTCTTTAAATCTCTGACATTCAACTTCTTTTCAAACATAATTTACAAATTGAGTTGTTTTCTAAGAGTTGTATTAAATGTCAAGGTGGGATTCTAATTACAGAGCTACACCTTTTGAGCTCAAACAGTGGGTTGGGAACCACTGTTTAAGGAAGATAGCATCATTACTGCCTAAGGGGACTTACTATTTTATGATTTTTTTTTATGGTTTTAAGTGGGAATGAAACAAATGGTTACATTTCAACTGTCTTGTTTGCAAACCTTAAGTCTAAAATTCAAGAATTCCAGGGTGTATTTGAATGTTTTTGTTATTTTTACTTATAAGATAACAATGCTCATATTCAACAAAATTTACATGGCAAAGACTACAGATTCACATTTTTATGTTTTGGAGAAATTTTTCCAGGAGAGTTTAATGTCTATAAAAGGTCTTTCTGTCTTGTTTACAATCTCACAGATCTTGAGACAATTTCCTGAGCAGATCAATAATCTTTTAACGGTAAGGGAGTTCATTGAGCACTTACTCTGTGTGAGGGTCATTTACATAAATTATTTCTTATCCTCTTGACACATCTATGAATTAATATTTTATGCCTATCAAGTAAAAAAAGACAGTGAAGAGCTTTTCTAATGTTATTTAATTCATAAATACTTGAGTTGTCATTCAAACCTAACCGTATTTAATATGAAATCCTAGTGCTGATTTTTACCACCTCATTGCAACTCAGAACCAACAACATAAATCCCATGTCTTTTCTTTGAGAGCCATTTTTAAATGAGGCTTCAGAGATTAAAAAGGAGGTTGTTTTCTTTCTTTCTTTTTTTGGGGGAGGATGGTTTAGAGTTATTTTACTTTAATTTCTGTTAAAGAATGAAATGCAGGGCCTCCCTGGTGGCTCAATAGGTTAAGCAATGCACTATGAAGCAAACAGCAGCCACTGCAGCACAAGTTCGAGTTCGATCCCTGCCGCTGGCCAGGGAGGTGACCCACAGGGTGCAACAGACCTCTCCTGCCTCGCCCGCTGCTCCCCTCAGCAGTGTGTTTCAGTCAGTCTGCCTGTTCTGCTACCCACTCTGTCTCTGGTGGATCCTCTCACCTCCCTCAGCTCTGGCCTGTACCTCAGTGCTTGTATGCGTAAATAAATAAATCTTTAAAAAAAAAAAAAGAATGAAATGCATGGAAGCAATAGAGGGAAGAAGGGAATCTGGATCTCAGAGTTCATGCCTGGAAACCCTGCCCAAGCATGGAGAGTGGCGGTCACAGTTTTCTCCATGAGAACATCAGTGATTTGCTTCTTCACGTCCGGCATTAGCCACATTTGATATTTCCTAGAATTGCAAATTAATCAGTCACAGTCATGAAATGGGAGGGCAATTAATGGCAGTTGGAGCATAACTAACAGGACTGGTTTAATGGTTACATAATCAAAATGATTTCATGAAAACATGTGAGTTGTAAAGTGACTGGTAAGTTTTGAAATGCCCATAGAAATTTGCTTCTCAGTAGTTTGCTGTGAGGACATGGTTGTCTAATGGCCTTGCCACCACCCCTTCGGATACACCACTCCATTTACTGAGCAGCCTCACTTTCCCAAGCAGTGAGAACTGTGGGAGCAGTAAGTGCAGGTCCAGTCTTGCAGGGTTTGAGGCTCCCTGAGTGATGGCTTTAGGTGGTTGAAACATTCTTTGAAATTGTCTGAGGCTCTGCCTAGCCAATCTTTCTTTCTTCTCCTCTTCTGTTTCTGACATGAGCCCTGCTTTGTGATTTGAACTTTTCTCGCTTACCTTATCCCCCACCCTTTCATCCTTGATAGGTGCTTCCTCTGACAAATCTCAACATCCTATTCCCCCTTGGTATCTGCTGCTTGAAGGAATCAAACTCACATACTTTAAAGTAGTTGACTTGGGAGGCCAATCACTTAGATTAAAAATGGTTCCCTATATTAAAGCACAACTCTTTCTAGGTGTTGTCAATGTTAGCCTGATGACTTTAAAAAACCATAGCTATTTAATAACTAGGAATATATCAATAAATTTGAATCTTGGTGTTCATCATTACATCTGTTTTTATGTAACTGTCTACTTCTATTAAAATGAAATTTTGTTTAAAAGGATTATATGATACTTCTGAATAGTTTCTATATAATAGTTTCTACATAGTCATAGATAGCCATGATGAACAGGATAAAAGTTCTATAAACAAACTTACCAATAAACAATACTTCAGATCTAGAATTATTTGAACAATCTATTCAGATTTTTCTCATTTGAACTGCAGAGTCAATCTCTCTCTTTACCCAAGCACTGCCTGAGTGCCTTTCCTATTGAGAACCATATTTCTAACTGATCCTGTTAATACCCTTAACATAGGCCTGTTAGTCCCCACTGTAATTTTTCTGCCAAATTCCTTTTAAATGCTATCCTTAAATCTAATGATCCTTTTCTAACTCATCAGTTATAGACTGCCACTATCTTTACAGCTAGCTAATTCCTCAACCAGTATCTCTTTCTCCTGAAGGACTTGATAGGAAGACATAAATTTCCCCGTCATGAGGAATTGCTTGTCTAAGTTGTACATCAGTCCGAGGAGCAAGTGTATCCAGTCCCATAGCTGTAAGTTTATAAGAGTTATACTGACGCCTTATTGGTATTATAGAGTTGTGTCTCTAAAGTTAAACATTCTGGTAATTCTAACTCCTCCATTTATTAATTTTGTGACTTCAGGGGAGCTAAGGAATCCTTTAAACCTCAGTTTCCACCTGGAGATATCTATTCTTGATAAAGTCTATTTAGAGTTGTTATAATGTTACATGATGATGTACATAAAGTATTGAAGCAATTCTTATGCAGAGAAAGTACTTAATAAATGTTTGTTGTTGTTGTTATTTAGAGTTCCTAAAGATAATCATTTGGTTTTCTCTGATACAAATTTTTTTCTTTAAAATACCTCATACAACAGCACATCACCTATAAATCAGGAAATCAGACTCAACTTGAAAAACATGAGTTCACTGTGTGTTATTTATTCAAATCCTGGATCTGCACTAACTTTCTGTTGTTCTAGTTTAGAAGTGTATAACGTATAATGTGTCTGTCTTTAATTTTGGTTTCAACTGTTCTAGTAGAAGGATTACTGCATTACAATATGGCAAAGCCAGGCTGAAGACAAAGTGTACCTGGAATTCTCTAGCTATCAAATCATGACAGTACTGTTTCTTTGAGGAATTACACTAACAGTGGAATTTTAAATACTTAATTTTTTTCTCATTTTTAAATAACTTTAGTAAATGTAATGAGAAATGTAAGATTACCCACTCGCTTGAATTTATTATGCTATTTATGATGCATTTTCTACATGTCATTAAAATTTGGAGAGTTAAATGGTGACTATAGTTGATGATACTGTACTGTATAGATGAAATTTGCAAAGCAGGTAGAAGTGCAATGTTTTCACACACACACAAAAAAAGAAATAAAAAAGAAAAGAGGTAACTGTGAGGTGATGTGTATATTAACTCAATGGGGAAAAATCCTTTTCACCTTACATGTACTTATAAAATCATTGTGAATCACTGTGTTGTGTACTTTAGATATACTGTAATTTTAGTTGTGGATTTTACCTCAGTAGAGCTGGAAAAAAATTGTGAAGAAGCAAGCTCCCAAGTTTTCTCAAAGTAAATTTATCTTCAGACATTTGAAAGGAATAGAAAACAGTCTTTGCAAAATTCCCTCTACACAGTGTTCATGTCATTTGAGCATATATACTGGGCTTAATTAACTATCTTCTAATTTGTTTATTTTACCTTACAACATAGGCAGGAAAAACCAAGAAAGCACAATCCTACGTGTTTGGTTTTATACCAGGCACAGCTGTTTAACTCTATCCTTAGTTCACAGCAACCTCCACTTCAGGAAGTCGAGAGACATGGCAGATTCATGGCATGATGGGGGTTGTAGTCCTCTGCACCTGGGATCTCTTTGCCATGTAGGTAGGCGTGGAGTCTACAAAACATCAGTGAGTGGAATTCGTTCAGAAAATACCCTTCCCCCACCATTATGAGTATTCACGCATCAAACATATAGCGACTACAGGGAGAATAGTGTAATATAGTCTCATTATACCAGCTTTAATAATCATCAACATCAATAATTTTTGTTTTGTTAAAGTTCCCTTCATCTCTACTTTTGGTTCTGAAATATTATAAAGCTAAATCTGGCATCATATCCTTTTACTGTTATATACTAATAAAGATTTAGCTGCGAGGGATGTTAGATGCAATTATACAAGATATAGTCAATATAATATTCTTCTTCAAGCTGTAGTAATACCTCTAACTAAATATATTGTGTGTCATTGGGGAAAAGCCTTATTTTGTTATCAAATATTGACCTTAGGGGTTTGGGACTGCTTATCATGCTAGTTGTACTGATTACTTAATGAGAAATCTTGGAGAGGATTTGAAATTCTATATCACTAAATCCCCTATGCAATAGATACGGCTTTCTTGATTTATAATTGTAAATGTTATATAGTCAGGGCCCTAGCAAATACAATGATGCAGTTGTGAAATGCAGCATGCATTAATGTTTTCTTAAGTCCTAACGTCTTTGGTAAGTAGATGTTTTCAAAAATTCTTCTGAAACATTGAAACTTGATATGTGAAATGTAAGGGAAAAACAGGATAGGACAGATGCTGTATGCTGTGCACAGGCACATATGATTCTGTTTGCAGGACTGTATAAAGGGTTAATGATTTACTCTTAGATGTGGAAAAGACTGAACACGAGTCCAAAGAAGGATGTGTCTTCTCACAGCACAGTTAACACAACTGAAAAATCCCTAACTATTGTAGATGGAGGACCTGATTGCACAGCAGCTTCCAAGAGAGGTTTTGATTGCTCTGTTTTCTTTCTGAAATATCGATAGGAAGTATTGATAGGGCTGTAATTTACTTTTGATTATTGCATTCGCTCTGCAGAGAGTGTTTTAGTACATAAAATCACTGGACTGAGGCACATTAGTTTCTACCATAACGATAATGCAGGCATTTCTCTTTCTGCTCAGGGTCATGATAATTTTTTTGAGGCCAAGGCATTGCTCATCTCTTGAGTCCCTCCTGGTTGCATTTATTTTAGTGGGCACTTCTTAATTAAACTCGATAACAGATTTATCCTCTCCATATATCTCTTTGAAGGACAGTTGGGTTTGTCGGTGGGCAAAAATCTACCACTCCCAAATAGGTCTTTTTTATAAGAGATTTATTTCATGGGAAGAAATTTAAAGGGTGGGGGGAGGCTGATAAGAGTATCTCCCAGGGAGTCCTAATCCCCTTTTCAGTGGAAAAGGCATATTTTAGTGTACACATATTTATCTGTGTCTTTTACAGAAAAATTCCCTAGCAGACCTCCACTTTCTTTCCCCAATGTCCTTCCCTGTGTTAGCTAAGCTATTTAAGATGGTGTCTGAGGACAGATGGGTGAGTTCCTTAGTTCTGCTGAGTCTCTACCATGTGTCCAGAGGGTACAGTGTTATTATTGAACTTCCATTTATCTTTTTTTTCTTTTATCAAGATGTCTGATGCTTGTTTTGTTACTTGTAAACCTATAAAACCCAAGAGTGTACCAGATGATTTCCTTTGTGCCCTGACAACATTATTTGTTTCATTACTAAAGTGCTTAATTTTTTTTCAAGGATTTATTTATTTATGCACATAAGAGCTGGGGTACAGGCCAGAGTTGTGGGAGGTGAGAGGATTCACCAGACAGAATGGGGAGCAAAACAGGCAGATGAACTGAAACACACTGCTGAGGGCAGCAGCGGGCGAGGCAGGAGAGTTCTGCTGTGCCATGTGGGTCCCCACCCTGGCCGGCAGCAGGGATCCAACTCGTGCTGCAGTGGCTGCGTTTTGCTTCACAGTGCGTTGCTCAACCCACTGCGCCACCAGGGAGGTCCCATAAATGCTTAATTTTTGAAAATTCATTTTTTAAATAAAATTTTGCTTCTTGATTTAGCTTATACCCATTCATGCTGTCCATGGGAAAGCACTTCAAATACTGGAAGACATTTGTAGCATTTCCCTTCACTCAAAGTTGAATGTAGGTTACAATTCCTACTTATTATATCAAATGGTGTGTACAGATGGACTTTATAAGCCCCGTAGGTTAAGTGTAACTTACATTTCTTAAGAATTATTAAAGTGAACAAGTATCCTCAAAAGTTAAAAAAAAAGAGTTGAGAGAAAGTAGACAGAAATCTACATTGCTTTTCTATGTATTAATCTGTGTGATGCTACTCAAGCATATGTATAATTAAAAAGAAAACTCCAGTAACTTATAATTAAATACAGATTCCAATATAAATATCCAGATGCAAAATGCATTTAAAAGTGTTTGGAAAGTTGAAATAGAAAGTAAATTTAAAATTCCAATATGTAAAGGAAAAAAAAATCACAACAACTAGATAGTTGTTTAAAAGTTTATTATTTTTTAAAGATAAAAAATAACTGTTTTACATCTTATATATCTACTCTTTTCTTTCCAATTTTTGAGACTCAGAACTTTAGAATATTATAATATCTGTCTTTATATTTTCTGGTGATGTCTTCTGTAAGAACTAAAACAAGCTTGCTGAAATGTTTTGTGATTGATTAGTCATGGAATACTGCCCAGCAACCGAAACACAGGTTATTTTTAGCAAATCATGACTCCATTACATTTTGATCGAAATTTTAAGAAAAAATACATTTGTTTTCAAGGGTAAGAGCTAGACTTAATGGAAAAAAATCTCAGCTCCACATCTGTATCAGTTTCTTCAACATTTGAAATGTTGTTTTACAATTTTAAAACACATAGTTGATTAAAGAGAAAAATTAAAAGAAATATAGGCCTTTCTATATTGTTTTTTTCCTATGTTATCCCTTATTTTTTTTTAACTGGAGAGGGAAACTTAAACCACATCTTAAAGTCAAGATGTGGTCCAAAGCAATAAAAATATTAAAACACTTGACATAACGTTAACTCAATCTATCCATTTCTTTCTAAACTTTGATGCAATCAAGAAATGATTTACTGTGTTCTTGTCATTAATAATATAACAGACAGTAACTAGGATGTCCTGAACTGTGATCTAGTCATTTTGTTTTCTTACAAAATAGAGTGGAAAATGAAAAACAGGGCTCTCTAATGTACCTGGTAAAATAGTCATCCTTACAAACTAACAGTTTCAATTAACTAGTACTGTGGAATTGTGGGGACATTTAGCAGCTCATTACCTTTCTTGGAAATTATCTTACTTAGGATATAAAAGTGAAACTGAAGAAAAGACGGTGAGATTGTATTTGTGTTTTATTTCTCTTGGTCAGCAAATTTTTTTTTAGTATAAATTCTACATAATGGAAATACCATGTCTCTTATCCTTGTCTTCTTTGACACACTTATGTGGCTTATTTTTTTAAAAGATTTATTTATTTATGCATACAAGCACTGGGGTACAAGCCAGAGGTGTGCAGGTGGTGAGAGAATCCACCAGACAGAGCAGGGGGCAGAACAGGCAGATTGACAGAAACACACTGCTGAGGGGACCAGCTGGTGAGGCAGGAGAGGTCTGCCATGTGGGGCTCCTCCTTGGCCGGCGGCAGGGATCGAACTTGTGCTGCAGTGGCTGTGGTTTGCTTCATAGTGAGTTGCTTAACCCACTGCACCACCAGGCCGGGCACTATATGGCTTATTTTTATACAATATTTCTATACATTTTCTGAACATCTTGGCAGACACTTGCTTTCAATATTACGTTGATGAAATTTATGAACTCACCTCTCTGTCTTCTTTTAAGTTATTCATATCTTTAAAACTGAAGAGGAATGATAACTGATGCTGGGTCTGAGTGGCTAATAATAATTTGTTACTAAGACTAAATGACTATTTGTCTTCACTTTTTCTCTGTGAAAATTATAAACTGGCATAAGATAGTCAGTGATATCTCTTCCAACTCGTGTGTTTGTCATGAAATTGTTCCCATCCTAATGGCGATGGTGCCTTTTCCAGCACTCCATGCAAGAATAGGTAATTAAATGTGTTTGTGAAGCAAGTGATGAAAGCACTTTACACATGTATTTCCTTCATAAGGAAACTGGGGCCCCAGAAATAGAAAAAAGAACAATCTTTCCATAGAGTTCATCCTTTGAAAACATTAATTATGATTTCTAGTGATGTATTTAGTTATTCCTCAGTCAGACAACGTGTGTCTTCTACAACAAAAACGACTGATTGAGTCATTGTAAATGCTTTACTGCATTAAGTAATCTTCTTAGAGTACCTTTCCCTAGGGGCTATAATAGTTTGTTGAATTCATCAGCTTTACTCCTTAATAATAAACAATGCCTTTCATAGCACTCATCTATATACATTTACAGGAAAATACTATGAGGAGTGTGTTCTTCAATCTCTTTAACTTAATTTAATTATTTATAGATTTAACACAGATGCAGCTTAGACAACTTTAAAGATACATCTTACAAATAACTTCTGGAAAATGCAGGTATTGTTCTAGCTTTATAGTTAGGGAGAATATTCTGATACATATATTTCTTAAAATGACTATTCAAGACCTGACCCAATAGTAGTTTTTCAAAATATGTCTGCTTTACTGCATTGTAATAGAAGTAGTTTTCGATGTGTTTGCACAGGTTTTCAAAGACTTTTCTTTCACTGCTTTGTAGAAATAAAGGGTATATATTTTAGAGATTTTAATTTTAATGTTTAAAACTAGGTCAACTAAATGAAATAAGGTAAATAAAATAGAAACATTCAATGAACATGTTAATTTGATATTTTTATTCTATCATTTTGCTTTGACTTCACTGTTATTACTTTACAAAAGATTTTCAAGGCTTTTCTTTTCCATATAACTCATTCCTCTAACTTTTGAATTACCTGCCAGTGTTTGAATGGAGTATGATCATTCTGTATATTGAACCTAAAAAAATTATATTTTTGATAAGTTGCTGCTTGAAGTAGATATCCACATAATAAAAAGTCTACATGATTTATTTGATTTGCATCTTTTCAACAAAGTGACTCCTATATAGATGAGAGTTTATATACCAGTTCTGGGAGAGAGAGATGTTTCTCATGACAGTTTCTAATAGGTTAAGCTATTAAATTATTAAACTATTAAACTCTGTATTATGCATCTATTATGTACATAGTTAAAAACCTCTCTGATTATATTCTTCAGATTTTAAAATTTCTTTATCTTGTACTCCCACATTCAATATTGGCTGACCAAAATCAGACAGATAGAAAGTATGAGGACACTTCTTTTTTTTTGTTTTGTTTTTTTAAGATTTATTTATTATTTATGCATGTAAGAACTGGGGCATAGGTTAGAGGCCTGGAAGCTGAGAGGATTCACCAGAGTCAGAGCGAGGAACAGAACAGGCAGATCAACAGAAGTACACGGCTGAGGGGACAGTGGGCGAGGCAGAAGAGGTCTGCTGTGTCATGTGGGTCCCCTCCCTGGCCAGGGATGGAACTCACGCTGCTGTGCCGCGGATATTTTACGGTGCGGCACTCAACCAGGGAGGCCTTGCGCCACCAGGGAAGCCCTCCTATAATAAACTCTTTTCCAGATTAAGAAAAGACACATTTCATATTTTTCAAATGTCAGTAGGCCACATTTATGCCACTTCCAGTCACGACCAGGTAATGAGGTTACTCATTGTAATGTCAGACTCTAGTATTGCTGTTTGTTTTTTTTTTTTTTTCCAAGAGACAATTTTTTTTATTTTAATATGGGGGGGGGGGAATCTTCAAAACTACTATTAATGAAATATGCAACTTAGAACAATTAAATATGAACATTTCACATAACTTGTAAAAAATTGAAGGTTACCAGCATGCAATTTTTGTGAGCAGGTGGAGAAAAGTTCCTTTTTTCAGCTTTATTGAAGAATGATTAAATAAGATGTGTATATATTTAAAGTATACAAGGTGATGATTTCATAGTGAAGTAATTATAACAAAATCAATTTTACTAACACATCTGTCACCTCATATTTTTATTTTCTCTCTCTCATTTTCTCTCTTTTTTAAAGTTTTTTTGCATGAAATAACTCCTTTCTTGGAAATTTTAAGAGTACCATACAGTTTTATTGACTAGAGCATACTTCAGAGAATTTGTAGGCCAAGTTCCAGAGTATTGTAACAGTGTGAATATTGTAATAAAGAAGGTCACATGATTTTATTTTTTCCCCATGCCTATAAAATTTATATTATAGTCTGTATAGTGTGCAACAGGCTGCTGTCTAAAAATATTGTATAGGTCTTAATTTAAGCATATTGTGTTACTATAAAATGATAACCATCACCTTTGTAAGTCATAATCTTTTGCGAGTGTTGGGTTTTGTGTCAGTGTTGATGGTTGCAAGCTGGTCAGGCTTTGGTTTGAAGTTTGGTGTGAATGTGGCAACTTGTCAAAATAAGACAGCAATGAAGTTTGCCACATTGAATTACATTTTTTTCCATGAATGATTTCTCCGTAGCACTTGATACTGATAGTGTTTCACCCACAGTAGAACTTCTTTAAACTTTGAGGGGATGTCAGTCCTCTCAAACCAGCCACTGCTTTATTATCTAAGTTCATGTAATATTCTAAACACTTTGTTGTCAATTCCAGTGTTCACAGGATATTTGCTAGGAATAGATCTATTTCAAAAAAAGTCACTTGGTTCGGGATCAATTCTTGTTGTTTGTTTTATTATGAGACTGCAGCAGTTTTGTCACATGTCCAGGCTCTATGTTGCATGCTTCCTTGGTAGTGATTCTCTTGCTGTTTTCACCATCTTTGCAGTTACTTCCTTCCCTAAAGTCTAGAAGTCATCCATGAGGGCTGAAATCATGTTAATGTTGAGATTTTTATATTCTCTTATGAGTAATGAATGTTCTTGATGGCATCTAGAATGGGAAATCCTTTCCAGAAGGTTTTCAGTTGACTTTGTTCAGATCTATTAGAGGAATCACGATCTATGGCAACTATAGACTTCAGCATGTATTTCTTAAGAAATATGGCGTTGAAGTAGAAATTACACCTTGATTCATGGACTACAGAATGGATTTTGGGTTAGCAGGCATGAAAACATCATTCATCTCCTTGTACATCTCCATCGTGCCTCTTGCTCTTGTGGGCCCAGGTGCATTGTCAGTGAGCAGTAATATTTTGAAAAGCAATCTTTTCTGAGCAGTCTCAACAGTGGGCTTAAAATATTCCATAAATCATGTTGTAAACAGATGTGCTGTCATTTGGGCTTTGTTATTCCCTTTATAGAAAACAGGCAAAGTACATTTAGCATAATTCCAAAGGGTCCTAGGTTTTTCAGAATGGTAAATGAGCAATAGTTTCAACTTAAAATTACCAGCTGCATTAACCCTTAAGAAGAGTCATCTTGTCCTTTGAAGTTTTGAATCCAGGTATCGATGCCTTCTCTTTAGCTATAAAGTTCAAAGCTGGCATCTCCAAAACCAGAGCTGTTTCTTTCACACTGAGTCTGTTTGTTACTTTTATCACCTTCTTCAGTGATCTTAGGCAGTTCTGGGTAACATGTCCTGCTTAATACTGTGGAGACGACTTCTTAAACCTCATGACTCAATCTCTGCCAGCTTCACATTCTTCTTTTTTGTAGCTTCCTCACTTTTCTGAGCCTTCATAAAATTGAACAGTTAGGGCTTTGCTCTAGATTAGACTTTGACTTAAAGAAATGTTATGGTTGGTTTAATCTGCTATCTAGACCACTGAAACTTTTTCCATATCAGCACTGGCACTTGTTTTTTTCTTAGCATTCAAGGAAATAGTGTCTTTATTTTCCTTCAAAAGTTTTCATTCAAAAGTTTCATTTCCTTCACAACTCGAATAACTGAAGCAAGAGACCCAGCTTTTGGTGACTTGAACACTTAGAGATCATTGTAGGGTTATTATTTGGCTTAATTTCAATATTGCTGAAACAGGACCTGGGGAGGCCTAAGCAGAGGGAAAGAGATTGGGGAATGGCCTTTACAGAGTGAGAACAAACTCCTTGATTAAGTTTTCTGTCTTACATGGACACAGTTTGTAATGCTCCATGGATGTTACAGTAGTAACATCAAGTGCAATTGAACACAAAATAACTGCGATAACTGACCTAATAATAATGAAGGAATTTTGATATATCACAAAAATGATCAAAATGTGACACAGACACCCGAAGTGAGCACACATGCTAGGAAAAATGGCACCCACTGACTTGTTTAATGCATAGTCAACACAAGCCTTCAACTTGTGAAAAGTATAATATTTGCAAAACTCAGTGAAGTGAAGTGCAGTGAGTGGCTGGAGTGTTATGATGTTGCTTTCCCCTTTTTCTGGCTTCATATTCCAGGGCATCAAACTGCGTGTAATTTTTGTGTCAGGTTGGCCTTTTCCTCGTGTTGCTGCAGAGCCTCCCTTAGAGTTGTTATAAGACATTTTTGTTGATCTATCATGCAGCTTAGAGGTAATTGGTCGGTTCCTGTTTTGGCTTCATGAAAAGTGCTTTAGGAACATTGTTGAACATGTTTTATGGTAAAACATGCATACTTTTAGTTTGATTTGTGCTTTGATGTCAGATGACTGAGTCATACCATTTGTGTGATTATTTGGCCTTAGTAAATACTCCTAAGTGGTTTTCGAAATATATTGTTTCAATTTACAGTCCATCAAGAACATGTGAGAGATCTGATTTGCCATGTTTTTCCAATTATTTGATGTATTTATTTTAAATTTGTATATGATGAGTTCCCATGTATTTAGTAGTTAAAAAATGTACTTTTTTACTTTAAAGTTGCTATAGTCAGAAGTCATGTGTGGCTTGTTGGACTCTCTGTTTAAGGGGCTCAACTGAAGTCAAGGTGTTGGACAGGCTGTTTGTCAACTAGAGGCTTGACTCAACTAGGAATGGATCATCTTCCAAACCACTTACATTTTTTTTTTTTTTGCAGAATTTAATTCTTTATGTTTTAAAATGTATGGCAGTTCATTTCTTCAAAATCTGCAATGGAGGCAGAATTTCTGCTGTTATTTTTATAGCCTTTTTTGAAAAGGCTCTCCTGATTAGGTCAACTACATCCAGAATATTTTTTTCTTAACTTAAACTGATGAATAACTTCTCTTTTATATGCACAACCTACTTGCCTTTGCCAGTTTGTGTTAGTTACAAGCTATGTGTCTGAGGGTTACAGACCCCTGCCTGCACACGAGAGGTGGGGATATACAAACAGGCCAGTACCATGTTGCTGGAATCATAGAGCTTAGAATTCTGCCTCCATATTTCATCTTGTTTCCCTTTTTAATTTTAGCCATTTTGGTGACATTGCATTTGGTTGATTTGCATTTCCTTGGTGACATAAAATTGGACAACTTTTCATATTTTACTGTCCATTTAAATGTCCTCGTTAAGTTATTTGAAAGTATTTTACCAATTTATCTGTTTTTTCTTTATTTTTCCCCTGCATCATAAGTGTGATATTAATTTTATGTTACTTAACAAATACTTAAAATAGTAAATACTGCTAAAATATTAAAATTAACACTTAAAATCACTTATTAAATAAATTGCTTATAGGTTTTTCCTAGCCCAAAATCATGCATATAGTCTCCTATATTTTCTTTTGAAAGTTTTATTTTACTTTTCATGTTTTGATAGCCATCTGCCTAGAATTGATTTGAAGATGCAGTGTTGAGTTTTATTTTATTTTATTTTTTAAACCAGCTGGATATCCTTTTCTGTGTGCACAGAATCAGTAATGACCCCAGAGGAATAGGAGTTATAATCCACCAACACACTCTCCTGAAATTCTCTGCCCTCTGATACCTTAGTCTATATCATATATTCTTCAAAGCTTTTGTAGCTCTCTGATACACCAAAATAGACACATTTTGAATTTTATTTTATTTTTAAAATAGTTTTTAAGTGGGAGCCTTGTCATAGTCCATCCTACTTTGAAGTAGAAATCTGTAATATGTGATTAAATCTAAATATTTGACATTAAACTTGAAACTACCTTCATAGTTATCAATATCATAACTGTGTTTAAAAAAGCCCACAATGAAACAAGTGATCAAGAATTGTTTGGCACCATCAAAAGCATCGCAGCAAAACTGGCACCATGATGCTGTGAGCTGGTGATTAAAATAGCAACAAAGCAAAGTGTGAGGCCTCCTGTTTGGGGATTTGGAGAAAAGTTTGCAGTGAGCTCCTCTATCAGTCATCTGCTGCTGCCCTGCAAACTTAGCAGCTCAGTTTCTCATGGTTTCTGGTATGACTTACCTGGGTTCTCTGATGCAGGACGTGTTCTCTTCTCTGCCTTATCAGAGAGGATCTGCTTCCAAACTCATTCAGGACACAGGTAGAATCTATTTTTCTTGTGGTTGCAGGTCCTGTCTTTTTGCTGTCTTTGAGTGGAAGGTGCTATCTTACACTTGAGGCCACTTAACTTCTTGTCATGTGGTCTTCAGTGGAGTGTACCATCGAATTACACTTCTGTAATAATTTAGAAAGGAATGTGTACGATCAGTTTTACCATTTATTTTCTCTTCACAACACCCTGTGACTCTCATCAATGTGTTTATTGGTTACTTGGATTTTATGCTAGATAAACATTACTTTCTTAAAAAATATTTTAAAATGATGCTTCTGAAGTCAAGTACACTTATCTCACCACTCTAATGAGAGCAACAGTACCCACTGTCTTCTCCCCTTTTGGGGGCAGCAGTAATGCCTGCATCGTTTAAGTATACAAAGGGGATGCTCTCTGCCCCGATCAGCCAGAACCAACAATTTGAGCTCCACTGCCTTGTGGGATTGAGCTGATGTGAGACTCCTGCCCAGACCACATCCTTACTCAGTTTCCTTTCCTTGTCTTGTCAAGGAAAGTCTTTAATTACTCCATTTTTCCTAAAACACCTATTCAATTAATGGATCTGACATTCACAGACCTGGATCTCAGCATGATGCTGCAAACATCTTGCTAGGATTATATGCATACCAAATAAGAAGATTCTTGTGGCTTCTGAGTAACTCCTTTGCACGATACTATCTTTTCATTTGAAAGGTTTTGTGAGATTTCAGTGCTCTTTAACTTCTTTAGCTGTTTCCCACTTTGTGCTGTAGGCTGTGTTCACAGCCTTGGGCTTGCCAACTGGGGCGGTGTGACCACCCATCTCTCACAGCACCGCAGGAGTGGACAGCCAGCACCCTGTTGTGGAGAAAACCAGCTGACTGTCTGTCCTAGAGATCAATGTATTAATTTCTCCACCCAAGTATAATCTGAATTTTAAATGATTAGGGAACTTCCTACTTAAGATAATGTTCAAGAAAATTTCTTGTTGAAGGAAATAATTTAATATGAAAAGAAAAAGAAATGGTAACATTGATCACTTATATATTGTAAAGCCCAATTTTATTATTTTAAGATAGCTTAGAGCAAAGAAACTTTTATTAATGGGTACATATATGTAATATAACTAAAATCAGACTAAAATTTAAATTAAACCATATTTTATGATCTCAAGTCTGCCTTAATTTTCCTTTATTTGCCAATCTGTGTGTCCTCAGGATAAACCTGCATAAGTGATTTTGACTTGGAAACTTAATATTCAAGTTCATATTAAATATTTTATAGATATTACGATGATACATTCTCTGTTTCCATAAATGGATCCATTAACCACTTGGTCACTGAAACCTGACTCCTGCAAATCAATGTTCTCCATCTTTTTTACCCTATACCAGATAATTTGACACTAAGTTCTGCTGAATCTAATCCAAACACTGTTCGCTTCTTTAACTTATCCCCTTGACTTAAGAGAACATGCTATCATCCTTGGATTGTTCTTGTACTCTAACTTGTTAATTTTTATTTCCTTCACCCTCCATATCACAGCTGAAATTTTTTATCTAAAATATAAACATGAATATGCTACTCACTTGCATCAGACACATGATGATCTCCATTTTATCAGAATATATTAAACATAAAATCCTTTTGTGGCATATAAAACCCTTCACATTCTGCTCTTTGCCACTCGTCTATATTCAGACTTTGTTCCAGATTAATGGCCTTTTGTTCATAAAGCATTTACTTTCTCATTCTTCTATATCTCAGCACATTCAGTTACCTCTGGCTACAATTTCTCCTGTTCCTTTACCGAGTAAGACACTGCTTATCTATCATGACACTGTTTAAAGGTTAACTCCTGAGTGAGTTCTTTGTCATTCCTGGGCAGAGTTAGGGGTTTCTTTATGATTTCAGGGTGCATTGTAAGCACATCTGCCACAGCACAGGATTACACGTGTTCTTATGACACGGACTGAGTTTTCTCTATATTGACAGATCCAGCTAAGCAAGTTGCTTATCACACAACATCCACTACATTATTTGATTCTTTTAATAAGTGAATGACTGTATGTCCATAGTCTGCTTTAAAACATTAACCTGTTTAATAATTCTAATTCTTTAACACTTAAAGAAATGTTTGGACTTCTCAGTAACCTTTATTCTACTATAAGTTCTTCGATATAATACCTGACAAGTACTTACTAATAAAAAATATTTTTGAATGAATTACTAAATTTAGTTCCAGTACCTACAAGTAAAGATGTTTGTTAGATTCCTTTGTAATTATTCCTATTGAATTTAATAGCTAAGTCTTAGACAATTACTGATTTAATTACTCTTTCTTTTGAATAACTGTCTACTGCCCTTAAATAAATATACTGTTTAAATGTTGAAATCTGTGTGTATTCAGTGCTCTCTATTTTGCACAGTTTACTGCTTGAAGAATAACACATTTAAATTAAGTATATATCATTTTTTATCCCAATTGAAGTAATTATGAGTATTTTTTTTTCATGGTGATTATTTCAATAGGTCCTTTGACGTAGATTATATTATCTAAATATGTCCAGGACTATAAAGCACCACTAAATAGTAGTGTCCCCAAAGAATGCAGAAAATAAAACAATTTATGTTTAAAAGCATCTCTGCTTCAGATGTCATGACAACATTTGATGTTTTCTTACATAGTTTAGCAAGTGTTTCTAGTTTGCAGTGTCTTCTGATAGAATGATTGACTCCATGGTGGATTCAAAGCATTTAATCCCTAACTTCTAAAGGTTACCAATATACTAGGAAAATTTGGATTTTGAAAAACCTTGTACTGTAAATATAATAGAAAGTCAATCAAGGACAAATGGGCAGTGAGAGGAAAGAAACTAATGTTGGTTGTACTAAGGTAGGGAGTCAATGAAGTTTAATAATATTTCTAAAAAAATAGGATTTTAAAATGTGGAAATACCTAGCTTTCTTGGCTGTTGGTTTGTTGTGACTGCCAGAGGACAGAACTACTTTCTACTAATGCAGACTGACATCACCTCCATAACACACAGCCCACCACTGAGCTTCTGACATCACCTCCTGTCCTCTGCCCTGCACCCTTAAGAAAAGTTCTATTTTATCTAAATCAAAGGCTGGCCAGCACCTGAGAAAGAAAATATCTTACCATCATGAATCTTTTCCTATAGAAAGATGTTACACAATAAGAAGTTGAACAACAATATATAGAGAAAGATATGCCTTCTACACTAAAGTTTGAAGTGTTGGTAGGGGTTTGGTATGAAACTCCAGAAGAGTTGTAAGTTTAGTCTCTTGAAGTAGTAAGAGAAGTTGACAAATAGTCTATGGATTAAACATTAGACTCCCTATAATATGCCTAAAGATGGGCAAGTACAGCAAATTACCACTGAAACTTATTTTTGGTTGTTAGAATGAACTTCTATAAATATGACTCTGTACAGAGGTATTTAAATGAACCCCTCAATTTTACTAGGTTTGTACATTCATAGACCTAAAGAGACATGTGATATGTTTTGGGTCATAACAGTTGGTTTAGCTTCAGTGGAATGAAGGGGCTATGAAAATGAAGCATAGGGATTCCCTGGAAGCTGCTCCCCTCAACAGTGTGTTTCAGTCAGTCTGCCTGTTCTGCTCCCCACTCTGTCTGGTGAATCCTCTCAACTCCCTCCACTGTAGCCTGTACCCCAGCTCTTGTATGCATAAATAAATCTTTAAAAAAAAAAGAAAATGAAGCATAAAAGTTATGACTAAAAAATAATGTGTGTTGGGGAAAGGGAACTCATCAGCACATGGCTGATCTTGATTGCCATGATACTGGGATCGGATTTCATTGGATGGCAATAGAAAGCTGTTTAAACTTGTTCAGATAGCTGTGTATTATGGGTCAATGGAAATGTTATGAACATTTTTTATTATTTTATTAAAATTTTATTTATAAATTAGAGTACAAGCCACCATGTATTTATTTGCTTACAAATTATGTAAATATTAATATACTAGTTAAAAAGATGAAAATATACCAAATTAACACAAACAGATATACTAAATCCCTCATGTATTGCCATATTACTTGTCCTTTCAGTATATTTGGGCCATTTTGAAAGCTGCTGATATAAATGAAAAAGTTGACACGAATCTTTAGTATAATTGTAGAGGTGGCAATGACAAGGGTTGGGGATAATTTTAAAGTTGTGATATTTGATGAGCTAGAAGATATGGTGCTCACATTTCAGACTTGTTAAGCAAGTTAAGTAATAATTTAAGTAATACAAATATTGTTTGATTAAGAAAAATGTTTTGAGGGAAATATAATAGAATTGATTCTGACAAATTAACTTGGGCTGCTGGTGAATAATGAGATAGAGCGATTTGGCAGAAAATGAGAATTTCAGCTTTGGAATCCAAAAATGAGGTTGTGGTGAGAGAAGCAAATTTGAAATTGCTCAATAAATGTAATGGATGAAGCTACAGTAAAGAGTTTAGTATAAAAAAATAACTGAGGGAAGAAGACAAACCTGTGAAGTCAGGTTTTGGTTTTTTTTTTTGTGCAGGTTTAAATGTAAGGGTCTGAATAAGAGACAAGGGATTGTATGAGGACTCAAGGATGTTAAGGTAAGATAGATTTTTAGTAAGGTGGTTGTGTTCCACAGGATCAAAGGTTGTAGCAGAATCTGTAAACAAAAATCTAAGAGAGTTTACTGGAATGGAGATTCAAAAGAAACTCTGGTGTGAATAAAAAGTTATTATTGTTTGTAAATCGTGGAATAGAAGATACATCAACATTTCAAAGGTGGTACTGACTTAATTTACTTAAAAGAATGTACTATTAAACACAGAATTGAAAAATGACATGCTACTAGAAAATAAGTATTCAACATCAACCTTAATTATTGACAATATTTAAAACTACAGAAATTTAAATACATGTTTAAGCCATAAAGAAGTCATTCTAACATAACTGTTTGTTTTAATTGTTCTATGTTGTTAAAAAAATCACAAAATATTGTTTTTGTTTAATGTATAAATAAGTTTTTTATACACTTATTGGTACTTTATTTTCTGATTATGTTATTATGTTTATACTTTCCTGTTTTAACATCCATTATGATCATTGCTTTAATAGACATATGATGATTTACTTACAGACAAATACCATAGAAATCTTTCTGGATCCAGAAATGATTTTCTATGCATGAGAATGAAGGCCCACCTGTATAGAAAATATCTGTAATGTCTTTGTTACATTGAGATTTGGTTTCAATTGCAATTTTTCAGTATTTGTTTTTTTCTGCTGGGAATTGTTTATTTTCTAGTTATATTGACTAAAATAGCATTAGTCCCTAAAATCCTTCCTGACTTATTCTGCACTTGATTGAAACACTGCAATTAGAACTATAATCACACACATTTTGTTTAAAAACAAGATGCATTTCATTTCAAAAACTAACTTGAACACCTTTAAAGCCATTTCATGATTCCTGCACCCCATGTTTTTTTGATATGCGCAAATTGCTATTCCTGAGGAGGTTTGCTTTTGAGATGGACACCAAATAATGTGCTTAGAAACAATGTTTTATAAACTGTTGAAATTGTGATAGAGTTTGTAGGTGCTTCATTTTTTCCTATGTGAAAATGAATAAGTAAAACTTTATTATGTATACAGATTAAAGACTATCCTCTTTAATCTGGAACTAAATAGTCTGAATAATGTGATCATCAAATGAGTCTCATTTCAGTTTTAAGCATTAAGATGTAATTCCATTAAATTTTCTGTTTGTATTGCTTTGTATCATTATTCTGAAGAAAATCTCAAGAACCATTCTTTCTTGATGTCCCAAGACAAACGTTTTGAATAGTGATTAGAATGTTGATACGGTAACTTTACTATTTTGAGTAACAGAAAAATTGTCAAAACTCATAAAAGGATTTATACTTATACACTCTCTGGAAATGGAACTCATTACTTACTGATGTTCCTAGAAAAGAAAGTCAGGAAGGTCAACCATTGATCTGCTTTCCTACCTCATGCTTCTAGAGAATGAAATGAGAACATTTATTTAAAATCTGTCAATACTCAGCTACTTACAGTTTTGTCTTATATGATCTTATATATGTGCGTAAAGTAGAAAACTTTGATTTCAGTTTTGAAGTCTTTCTACTTAAATCATATCTCTTATCCAAAATATTAACATATTAAAATGTGAGCCATCTCCCTAAAATGTTTTTTTTCCCCTTTATTAATACTTACTAGGCAAGTTACAGGCTTGACATAGGGATGATTACTTTTCTAAATACACAAATGAAAGGTATTTCAATAAAATATTTATGCTACCAAAATCTTAATAAATCACACCAGTCAGAGTGACTTATTTCTTGATTACCTCAAGGCTTATTAGATGAATTTTCCCCATTCTTTCATCTTTCTCATGCATCATTTTGTTTTCTTCAGTTCAGTGTCAGTTTAATCTGCATCTCTTGTGATTTTATCACAACTACTTCCTGGTTGATTTCTTCATGTTCTTGACATAGGTGTTATTTCTGTAGCTTTCTTGAGGGTCCCTGGAGACAGGGGTGGTAAGGAAAATTACTCAACTTTGAGGTTTCACTCTTCATGGATAGGCTAAATTCTCCATTCTGAAGCCACAGTTTCACTAGAAGTGGCAGTTTCTTCTTTATTCTTGATCATTTATGTCTTTTCACATTCCTAAGAAGTGTGATTTATATCGCGTAGTTACAGACTAGGTCACTAATGAACCTAAATTGGAAATCGTTTAGTGAGCAGAAAGTTAGGCTTTTCTTGCCATACTGTTCCCACCTCTTAATTCATTTTGATTCAGAAAGCGTTTAACAAATGGAGGTGACATGCCATATGTAGGTCCTGGACTTCACAATGCTTTTGTAAATCATCTTATTCTCAAGATCACAGCCCTGGTTCATAAGAAGACCCAGAAGCTGGAGACTGATAACTCAGCCCTTTGTCATCATTAATACATTGAAGCACCCTCATAGTTCTCTTGAAAATTTACATGTTGTTGGTATATATTTTGTTTAGTTAACAAAGATGTTACTATGCATTTTTTTAAAGATTTATTTATTTATGCATACAAGCACTGGGGTACAGGCCAGAGGTGCGGGGAGGTGAGAGAATCCACCAGACAGAGCAGGGGGCAGAACAGGCAGTGAAACACACTGCTGAAGGGAGCAGCGGGCCAGGCAGGAGAGGTCTGCCTGCGCCATGTGGGTCCCCTCCCTGGCCGGCAGCAGGGATCGAACTCGTGCTGCAGTGGCTGCGGTTTGCTTCATAGTGCATTGCTTAACCCACTGCGCCACCAGGGAGGGCCCTATGCATTTTTTTTTAAGGCAGCAAGTCAAATGAATGAAAAGAGATACAATGCAACAGATTATTTTGTTTTTTAACCTGCTAATAGGATTATTATTATTATTATTTAAATCTTTGATTCAGTTCCGGGACCTTAACCCTATTGGTTTATAAGATATATTTCTAATTACCTTATTCATAAATGAAATGAAACCTTGTCATATTTAGTGATTATGAAGTTTTCTTTTTCTTTATTGGTTTAAAACACTGTGGGAGCACGGGCACTGAGGTGATGGTGCACTGGTGATATGGTGATGGGGAATACATGGGGATTACAATTGATGTCAAATATATATAAATTAAAGGGGAAAAGTAAGGAAATATAAATGTTAAAAAAATAAAAGTTTATGTAATAGAGGTAAAAAAACAAACAAAAAAACATTGTATATGACTTAGGTGAATAGGTTTACACTTCCTCAGATGGATGTTGTCACATCACACCTATGACCAAATCGCCCATAATCTTCCATTTTGTCCATTGGGCCCCCCTGTCCCCCTCCACAAACATTTTTTGCAACTTCAAATTTCTTTCCCCTCTAGTGGTCTCCATTCTGCAGTCAGATTTCTGGTGTTTTGGTTTAACTTCATCTATTCCTTTGTTTTGGTTTTTATAGTCCACGTATGAATGAAATCATTGGGTATTTGTCTTTCTCCTCTGACTTATTTCACTTAGCATATTAAAAAATAAAATCATGACAATAGAGAGAAAGAATGATGTGGCTAAAAAAATGGCCATTGAAGAAGAATATTGTATGGGGTAAACTGTAAATTGTTATTTTTATATGCTGAGGAAGCATATCAGTTCAAATTGAAGGTCGTGAGCTGGTTCACCTCAGAGTTACACTTATTCCTGTTTCCTTTTTTTCTCCTGTTACTTTTGCATATAGCTTTGTTTTAAAATATAATTTATACATATACATTTTCTCAGAAAGGAATATAATCTGTGGTGGTTAGTATTGTGTGTCCACCCTACAGGACACAGGGAGCCCAATAGCTGATGAATCATTATTTCTGGGTGTGTCTGTGAGGATGATTCAGGATGAGAGTCACACATTGAGAGGCAAATAAAGCAGATTGCTCTCCTCAGGGTGGGTGGGCCTCACCCAGTTTTATGAAGGCTGAATAGAACAAAAGGACTGAGTGAGAGCAATATCCTCTCCTCTCTCTGCCTAACTTTCTTGGCTTGACATGTCTTCTCTGGCTTCTGGTTCATACTGGATACTGCATCATTGGCTCTACTGGTTCCCAGGCCTTTGGTTTCAAACTAGATCTGTAACTCCAGTTTTCCTGAGTTTCTAGCTTGCCAATTACAATCCCCAGATCTCTCAACCTCCATACCATACAAGCAAATTCTTTGTAATTATATATAGAAAATAAATTGTATGTTTAAATGTAATAATTTATATGTATTTAGTTAGGTGGGAGAATATATCCTCCACCTGGGTCTGTTTCTTTGGGGAACCACAACTAATGTATCATCATTTACTTTACAATAGGTTCCTTAGCTATTTGGCCAGAGTATATGTGGGCAAAGCCAGATCCAATCTCTTCCCTCTTTTCTCCTCCCTCTCCCAATCTCAACCCATCTGCACATCTTTTATGTCCAGGTTTCCCTCAGAATAAAACAGGCAAATGTCCACAAAAGATTAAATACACACAACACTCTCATGGGCAGTCATGATCCCTTCTGGGCTTCACTTAATTGCTAGACTTTTGCTATAAACATCTAGTGGATAGGCACTCTAAATTTCTTTTTGAGATGTATATATGTTTTTTGAAAGTTAGAAATATGGATAGTTGATTATCAAAATTATACAAAAACTCCCAGTTTTTGTATTCTTACAGATTTTCCAACTCCCTAAAATTTATTCATAACCCCAAAATCAATATACATTTTTCTGGATCTTTCTCAGATGTGCAGATATGTGGAGAGTGGCAAAAAACTTGTCACTCAAGACTCAATGCTGAATGTACATGTTCCCATCTGCGGTTGAACAAGGCAGTGCTCTTCCTTTTTGTTTCTATTCTCACATGGTAAACAAATGTCCTTTTGTGGTCTGTGTCATGCATTTTTTTGTGCCTTTTCTTGATTTCACCTTGTAGAATGGCCCAGGAGCATGACTCAGAGGTGTTTTCTAATGTTTCTAAGTTTAAGAAGCCTATTATGCTCTTTATGGGGAATTTAAGTGTATTATATAAGTTTCCTTCAGGCAGGAGTCATAGGCTGTTGCGAGTAAGTACAGTATTAATCAAGAACATGTATAAGTAAGGTGTTTTAAAACAGAAACACATGCAAACCAAAGTTATATATTGATTAGCTAATGAAAATGCTATGACCAGAGGCTCGAAGGAACTTAATCCTGTATTTCCTCCAAGAGCAGAGATTGGGTATTCGTGACTTTAGTGTTGGTGGCAACTTTATAGAACATCATTGCTATGGATAATAAGAACTGACTGTGGTCAAGAATAAGGTACATTTTCACCAGACTCTCCTTGTGATCCTTAGATTTTAAGGAACAAAGGTTAGAAGGCCTTAACATCTAGGCTAAAGTGTCTATTTTGTTTAGTAAAAATGATAATTCCTGACTTACTGAAAAATGATAACTCCTGACCTACCATATGAAACATATTGTTTTAAAGATTAAATGAAGCAATGTGCATACAATAGCTTTGTAAACTGAGAGTCTGTAACAGATACTGTGAACACGACGGAAGGCGTGGAAAATAGACTAGGGATTTTGTGGAAAATATGTTAGGGATTTCATAATTACAATTCTTTACCAATGTTTATTAGAAGTGCTCACTTCTTTCTTCATTTAATAAGACCACAAATCACATTGTCCAGCTGTTAAAGAGTTTACAGCTGAAATTTAAATTTTAGTCTAACTAGAAATAGTAGTGTTTCTTCTTTTCTCTCTGCTTTTCGGCTTGTTAAAATATATTCCATTGTATAGAAGCAAGACTGAATATTAAAGAATATGGTCGGCTTGCATGTATATTCTTTTGTTTTCTCTGGGCCACCTCTGCTTAATTTACTAACACATAAATCTTTCCTATTTTCAGTGCTGCAAAGTCAATTTAGCAGAGGAAGAATGAAGTTGAATTCTGTTCTGTCTCATGCATCACCAACAAAATTGCTAGGCCAGTTAAGTTTTGATTGCAGAATATTTATTTTTGGTGACAGATGTTGCTGATGTAAGAACCTAAGTGATCACAGCTTGAATTAGTCCTGGGTTGAGGTTTTGTCAAAAAAAAAAAAAACACAACAAAACAAAACAAAATGGAAGTAAATATGCAGCATCAAAATGACATTTTTAGTATTACTTTTCTGATATTAGGGTGGTGAGTAGCATGTGAATACATTTGCATGTAGACAGTGGCTATTGGGTGGAAAGGTATACCCAGCCATTTATGAGATCACATGCTTAAGGTTATCAGGTTATGGAAGCTAACGGGTAAATTTGCTACATACAAAGTACTTGTTTGCATCAAAGCAAGGTGGAAAATGGATTCTAGTGACTAGAAATCATGTAGTTCCAAGAGGGAAGCCTTGCTTTATATATCCCTAGGGTTATATGAATTAAAACCACTTAGCACACGGTATTATAATTGTTTTCTTTATCTTTGTGTTGTAACTCATCCAGAGATAACTGTAGGCATGTTTGCATGTATTAGATTTTCAGTAAATATTGGGTGAAAAAAATATGCCTAAGACAGAGTCTCCATCTCCACAGTGAATGTACACACGCTGTTACCAGGAAGAATCACCAGGATCCCTGGTTTCCTGGCAGGATCTTGCAGAGTTCTGTGTGTGGAGGTTCTGAAACCCTGGTGGAGAGATAACAGGGAAATGTCAAGAGACAGCAGGGAACTGTCAAGAAAGAGCAGTGAGAAATCCAGGGCAGTAATTCTTTCTCTTCAGGCCCTTCTTCCAGATCTAATAGCATTTACGCTACCAAGTCTGAGGCATAAGGTAAACTATAGACCCTGTGTGATAAGAATGTGCTAATATAGAACCATCACTCTCACGGAGGGTTTAGGTAATGGGAGAGGCCATGTATGTGTGGCAGAAATTTTATGAAAAATCTCTGTACTTTCCACTCCATTTTGCTATGAGCCCAAAATTGCTTTAAAATTAAGACTACTAAAAAATAACAAAATGTTGTTTGACCAAAGTGGATATTCCATGCTTGGTCTTCATGTGTTGAACTTAAGTAAAGGTCATTAGAAATCCTACTTTTCCCAATGGTAAGTCAAAAGAAAACTTCTATACATGACATTAGAGGAGAAAAATTAGTAAGTTAACTTGATTGTTTTACTGTCTCAACAATAGAGTGACTTTTTATGTAATAAAAGGGAAACAAGAATTGTCCATTTTTAAATATAAAATAAAAGTTGATCCTACTATTTTGAGATACTGTAAAGAAATCATGAAGGGAAGTATCCAGTAAATAATATTTTAATTTGATAAAGTATAGTTTTAATGGTCATTCATGTTTGTCCATTTCATGGCTTTAATCTAGGTAGCTTTTTTAACACTCTTCATGGCTTTTTCTTTATAGTGGGTGTTGAGGTACAGGGAAGAAGTTCCCAACCTTTCTGGGTTCTTCTGTGACTAAATCAGTCATAAAAACAGCAGCAGACTGCTTCCCAATGGAAAAATAACATTTTAATAATATACTATGGAGCACTGACATGATGGTAAATTCTAAAGCATAATGGTATGGGCCACAGGTATTTAAACTGAGTTTAGTGACCTGGGTCATCAAGGAGACTGAGAGGAAACCTCACATGACAGACAAGGAGAGGTTTCCCCATTCTTACTCTGATAGCGAAGATGAGATTCTGAGACAGAGCATGTTTACAATATGTGGGTAGTAACCCCCACTCCTACCCCACCACATTTGTTGTGGTCACAAAAGGTGAGCTGTGATCCTTCTCTGATTAGGAAAAGGTAGATGCTTAGGGAGTGAGTGTCTCTACTTCAACTGAAGAAAAGCCAAGAACTCAGGCTAGGAGAAAAGCTCATCCTCAACTTCCCTTGCTGCTCTCAATCCACAACAATTCACTTTCCTTAAGTGATGGCTATGGATTCCAGAGGCTCACAAGGCCTCAGCTGACCTTTAGTTGGTTCCCAGTCAAGGTGACTGGAGGCCTATTCTAGACCTTTCTGACTCTTTTGGGGAGACTGACCCCAAAAGAGCATTCACCCACTTATTTTTACAAATCAAATGAAAGTGATTAATGAATCATAAACAAAATTATAATGAGATGTCCCTCTGCCAGAACCAATATTCTTTTTTGTATGATGTTTTCCAATAGATTCTTTCCCCTTGCTGAGTACGGGACACTTGTAAATTTTGCAGGGAAGTGAAACACACACACGCACACACGTGCCTGCACCTGAATACAGACCACAGTCATCTTGGTAAAACCTGACTTTTACATTAAACAGGGCAATGATGGCTGTCATGCTCTGTGCTGATTGTTCAGACTCTAGGTCATTTTAGGCAGGTGAAATCACTGATTTGATCTAACACTTCTTGCCTAATGAATGGCTAAGTCCCTGATGTCTGACAACTCCATATCTCCCTTATTTCCTTTGGAGTGTGAAAGGAGAGGAGTGATGTGTAGTTTAGTAATGGGAAAAACTGACACAGAGCTGTCAGATGTTGTAGCTTAGCCCCTTGGAAGCAGAGTGTTGGCTTGGTCTACCTTCCCTGTGAGGCTACTGATTTTACTTTGCCAGACAGACTGACCTCTGCTGAGTAGGGCAGGCTCTTCCTTAGCAGCTAGCATGGCAGCTCCTAACACCTATGCATAATTACTGTTAGGCTGAATATTTTAATCACGCTTCTTGTTTCCTATTGTGGGGTGCTACTGATAGAAATCCAGAGCCAAGAGTCATTACCTGGAGCCTGATTTAAAGCTAGAATTTGGACTCACAATTAATCCCAGCTTCATATGCCTGTGGTTCCGTGATAATTTTTATAATGCAGATACAGGTAACTGTGAAGAAACCAAATCTGCTTATTAAGGTGCAGCTGATAACAATTGTGTAATTGAATTGAGTTACTATGACACAATATTTTGGACACAAAGCATTGGGAAGGTATAGTTCTTTGATACTTAAGTGGATGGCAGTCCAATAACAGATATTGTATGAGAATAATGTATATGATTTAATTTGTTATTTTCAATTGCAAAAAAATACTTTTTCACTACATAAAATACACTTGTTTGATAGAGGAGTGTGTGTGTGTGTATGTATATGTACAGTTTATGAGTCTATTTAACTTCTCTTGTCTACTCATTCACTTGTAAAAGCTGGTAATTCATCAATAGAAAGTGGATACAATCTACATACCAAATGAGTTAGAGGCAAAGAAGCAGTTGATTGCAGACATCAAGTAACTTATGGGCAGTGTTTTACATAGCTTTTTCCTTTAATGGGTTATGTAAGCTATTCTTCATTGTACTGACACTTGAGAAAGAAATTAAAGGGAAGTGAATGGTGGTTAAATATTTTGCATAAATAGCAATACCACAATGTAGGTGAATATTGAAAAAGGTAGGGTGGGTGAACACTGAGTATGTAGGTAGGCTCAAGCATCACCATTATCTAACTGTAACAAAAGATCTTAAATATCAAATATTTTTCACTTCTTTTCTGGATTTCCAGTCTGTCTTTTTGTCTCTGTCTGAGAGCATGGAGTTAACGAGAAATATGTGCTTTAGCTAACTGGAAATTCAGGACAATCAGAAATAAATAGTTTAAAGCTGGCATCCAGATGTAGAAAACACAGACTTAATCATGAACCACTGCTGAGGAAATAAAATTCCCAACAAAAACAAAAGCTCCTCTAAACCCAGAAAAACTTGCTACACAGGTAGACAAGAAAGAAAATGATTTTATGATTGAGTAAGTATTAAACCAAACTGTGATGTCCATTTCAGTGATGACATAGAGAAATTCACTGTTGTAGGTGACCAGATTCAAGTCATCATACAGGTATTCTCAAGATAATCAATATCTAGGCCGCAAGTAAGAGAAGTTGACAGTACCATGTGTCACGTAAGTTCACTCTAGATTCACCTGGTAATTGAAGTGACCATTTGTGTTTGAAATTTGGCTTTATTCAAAGGAGAAGTAAATATCTCATATCTCTAAAGCGGAGAGGAAATTTTGGAAGTTGGAGCTGAACTCTGGCACCTGTAGAAACCACCAGATGGGGCCCGCCCTATTTCCTTTGATGGTTCCATTTCAAGGAGATGGTTCCCAGATCCTTGAGAAATGATTTCCTGGGTCTTAAAGTTGCAAGAGACGGACCTAGTTTTTAAAGAGGTTTATATTCATTTCAAAAAGATTAAAAAGTTACATATTTTCTAAAGTAAATGCTGTGACAGGGAAGGGCAGCCTCTCCCCTTATATTAGCAGGGAGAATTGAGCCTCTTTATTTTAGTTTGTATTTACCTTTCTAATCCCTGTGATACTATAAAAGGTATATTACAATGTTCTAATAATTTCCATTACTTTTTTCTGAGCTAGTAGCAGCCTTCAAAATATTCAACAAGTTCATGGTAAATGCCATGGATGGTCTTTAATATCTGTTTTTTTTGTCTATTGGTTAGCCTTGACTGTTAAAGATTTTCATGTAACTGGAGTGATAAAATATATACTCTTTTGTATCTGCCATTTTTTAAAAAGATTTATTTATTTATACATACAAGAGCTGGGGTAAAGGCCAGAGATTGGGGGGGGGGGTGAGAGGATTCAACAGAGACAGAGTGGGGAGCAGAACAGATTGACTTGAAATGTACTGCTGAGGGGAGCAGTGGGCGAGGCAGGAGAGGTCTGCTGCGCCATGTGGGTCCCCTCCCTGGCCAGGGATCAAACTCATGCTGCAGTGGCTGTGGATGCTTCATAGTGTGGTGCTTAACCCCTTGCTCCACCAGGGAGGCCCCCATCTTTTTCTTATATAATTATTTTAAGACTTATTTATGCTGTCATGTTCATAATTCATCTATATCTTTTTATTACTCCTTACCATTCCATTATATTGTTATATTGTTACAGGAATTTTGGGAATTTTGGCTTCCTGCAGCTTATAAATCCACACCAGAGAGACAAGAGTTGGTGAAAGGAAATCAAGTTTTATCAGGAACCAGCAAACCTGGTGGATAATGTCACAAAGGCCATCTCACTGAACTGGGGAGAAGCAGGTACTTATATGGGGGAGTATTAAAAAGGGGAGAGGCTAAAGGCTCTGTGTCAGCAGGACTTCTGCGATATAGGTAATTCAAACCCCCTTTTCTTCCAAGTTTGGTGTTGACCATATTTGTTATGGCCCTCGTAGGTGTACTCTTCACTATGAATTGTTCAATGAATTGTGGCTTCACCTTTGTTTTATTTCTACCCCTGTCTTGGTGTCAGATGTTTTTTTCTGTAGAAGAAAATGAACAGTTGCAGAACAAGGATGAAATAGGGCAGGGACAAGGAAATTATGGTTATTAGACCATTGACAGTGTCATAAATTACTTAGTTATTTAGTTCTTCTTGGATATTTGGGATAACTCTGTGGTAGGTTATTATGAACACAACTACTAAAAATATTCCTTACAAATGTTTGTATGGATGTCTATTTTTATTTTTCTTCAGTGATTATTTAGGAGTAGAATTGCTAGCTCACAAGATATATTTAATTTTCTAGGAACTGTCGAAATGTTTCCTCAAATTTTAGTAATCCTAAGGTTCCCTTCAATATGTGAGAGTTTTGATTTCCGTACTGATAACTTGGTATTGTCAATTTTTAAAACAATGTAGTTATTCTAATTGACGTGTACGGAAAACACATGTGGCTTTAATTTGTATTTCTTTTTCAGATGTTCTGAAAGTTGGAATTTCTTGCTTTTTTTTAAAGCTGGGAATATACCATCCTATGTGGCCTGGTGGGAGTACACTTAATTTTCAGAGTGGGGGTGAGGAAGGGGTTGTGGGCAAGGTCACATCTACTAGGTAGACTTTAAACTGAGGCCACCCCTCATTTTCTGCACCTCCTCAGGCCATTCCCCAAATTCTGTTTCTTTCAGGGAGATTTATGATGTCTAGACAGCTTGCCTCATCGGCTCATCATGCTCAACATGTACTTAATTCTTAGTTTTCTCTGTTCTGGAGCAGTTGCCCTCAATCATCTGTCTGCTTCCTGTTGTCAAAACTTTATTGAAAATCCTCAGATGTGACTATTTTTTTTTTCTTCTTTGTCCTTGGGAGTTTATTTTTCTAAAAATTTTTTAATTTAGTCAGGAAGCAAAGACAAGCACACTCATTTTTTTCTACATTTACAGTTAGTCTCTTTCCTTTTTTTCACCTTAGTTTCTCACTTCTGTCTCAAAATTCTGCATGGAAGTTATCAACGACAAGGTGATCAACTCTGTAAGGTTAATTTTTGTTAATTAACTTGTCTCTGCCAAACTTTTCTTTCATCAAAACTCCTTTCATTCTTGATATCCATTTCCAACTCTGTATGTTTTCCTCATATTTCTCTTTGTTTCCATTTTTGTCTCAATGGCCATTAATCCCTTTCTCCAAGGGCACTTAAATTATGTGAACAGGCTAGGATTGGGGAGATGTCAGCATATTTTTATTTCGGCGGTGCTCTGGTACAAGTTATTTCGGTAAAACTCCATGAGGGTTTGGCATTGCTATTCTTCAACAGCAGTCTAATTCTCTAAGGGGAGAGACTTATGACTCTATACGCAATATAGAGCAATGTGGTCTGAGCGCTGCAAGATAAAATGTGGAGGGAAGCTTCGTGGTAATCTTTGCTATGGTTCTTCAGTTTCTTTGATTCCAAGAAACTGTCTCTTATATATAATGTGTTGACAGTGAGAAAACTGACCATTTCAAGTAAGATCTAAACCTGGAGATTAAAAAAAGAAGGCAGAAATGAATCTTTTCTCATTTTATTTCAGGAGAGTACAAATTAAAAACTCTTCCAACCTAGAAAGAGATGATCCAGATCATGAAAATATCATGTTTTGCTGTGAAAACTGCTCCAAAAAATAGTTTATTTAAAAAACAAAAATCACAGAAGAATGGTACTGTGGCTGTAAAATATGTTTTAGGGATAATGAAGCAATTAGCTTACCAATTGTTCAAATGCCTAGTGTGTCAGCAAAACTTATCTTAAAGTGTGTTTTCTGAATTCTCTCTTACTCGGCAAAATGGAAGGTGTAGTAGGCAGACAACAAATCTAAAATAATGTCAGAATACCAATTTTGAATCTGGACTGCTTTGCAATATGTTTGTGTGGTTTATTATTTTAGAAAAATTGTGATTTTTTTTTTTTTAGTTTTTTTACCACCAGTTTTTTGTTTGTTTTGCTATTGATGCATTTTTAAGACATTGGTTAATTTGTGTTTATGGTAAGAGTTCCTCACTAACACGAAGGACAAAATACTCTTTATGTTTGATATGTCTTATCTTTTGTGTTAAATGACCATGTCACATCAAATTCTTCTGTACTTAGGAAGTTTTATAGAAAGTAAAGGAAGACCACTTTCCTTCTCAAGAGATTGGAGATGGTTATGAGCTTCCTTTTATTGTTTTTATATTATTTTATTTTTATTTATGTGTACAAAAGCTGAGGTACAGACCAGAGGTATGGGGAGTAAGAGGATTCACCAGAGACAGAGTGGGGAATAGAACAGGCAGATGGACTGAAACACACTGCTGAGGGGAGCAACGGGTGAGGCAGGAGAGGTCTGCTGCACCATGTGGGTCCCCTCCCTGACCGGGGATCTAACTCTCACAGCAATGACTGTGGAAGCCCCACAGTGTGGCTCTAAACCCCTTGCGCCACCAGGGAGGCCCCCTTTTATTGTTTTACAAATTAATTTATTTTGTAATGACGTGTTTTTTTCTTACATTCCTGTTAATTTTTTAACAGTGTAGGATTTCTCCCCTCGGGAGTAGTCACCATAGTTCTTCCATCACCGTAATACTTGTAGTCCTCTACCACTATGTATTGGAAAGCATTCCTTTTGGTTGGCTGATTTCAATCATAGGTGCTGGTATGAAGAGTTTATTAGAAAGTAGATGGTGGGCTCTGACTTACACTCTTGCTAAAAGGAAAGTAAGAACTACACTATGAATATTTTAATAATAATGGGGTAGTCTTCAGCATGAAAGCTCTAGCTATTAGAGTTTGCAGTAAAGGAAAACATATCAATACTAATGCCGTTTTCTATATCAAGCATAGGAATACTCCAGTTTTTATGTAACTGCATGTCTATAGAAGACATTATTATCTGCAAAATATGAAACTTAATAATTAAAGAGAACAATTTTATGCTTTGCCCAGGAGAACTGATTTACCTGATCTGGGGTCACTCCCTCTGAGAATTTTCCTTTACGTTGTCATTTCCACTGCTTGTTGCCTGCCCAGAGATTAAAATGCGGTCATGTTTAAAGAAAAGTTTATCCATTGATCTCATTTCATCTTTAAAATATTTTTTTGTAGCAACGCATATAATTCCTTGCTAAATGAATAAATACATTGAGTGTTTTATATTAATTCATTTTTCAATTAACTCTTCATAAGTATCCTGTATTATAAGCATAGGTCAAGTGTAGCTGCCATGCACACTATAGTCTATTATTATTACTAATTCTTATTTTCTTATAATCAATGAATCAGAGCTTAGTAAGTGTAGGGTCAGAGAAAAGTGACCAGGCTTTTCCGCCCTCCCGCCATTGGTGTAGTGAGGACACCTGCAGTGCTGCATGCAAGCCTGGGTGGGCATGCGCAAGTGGGTGCACCTGAGCTTAGACACAGGTGTATAAGGGTGGCTTCATGAGGAAGCCAGCAGAACGAGAGCATCAGAGCAGCAGAGAATGAGAGAGAGTAGTAGCAGAGGCTAGAGAGCCCAGAGAGTGCCAGCCTCCTGCCCCCCGGCACCCCTGCCTGCCCTGTACCTGGTCGCCTCTGATAATAAAAGCATAAAAAAGCCACTGAGGGCTCCAGGACTCCTCCTTTACCCCGTCTGTTTGGAATCATGGAGAACTTGCTCTGTGCCCGTCATGCCACCTGTAGGGTTAGAACAATCAGGTCTTTCCACCCTCCCACCACTGTGATGATGGACACCTGTGGTGCTGCGAGCATTCCAGGGTGGGCATGCGCAAGTGGGCGCACCTGAGTTGGACACGGGCTTAAATGGGTGGCGTCATGAGGCCACCAGGACTGCCAGGACTGACAGGACCGACCAACAGACCAAAGAGCAGCAGTGAAAGCAAGAGCAGCAGAGAGAGAGAGAGAAGCAGCCAAGAGGGTGAGATGCACCCATGCCTGCCATTTACCTGGCCACCACTGACAAAATGTGTAAAAGCCACCGAGGGCTCCAAGACTCTCCTTCCTTGACCCATCTGCCCAGAACCATCCCGAACCTTGCTCCTATGCCTCCCCTTCCTGACCACCACAGTAAGTTATAATGATAATGAGTAAACACTTCCTAGGGTAGAAAGTGCCATTGATAAGGACCGTGTCTAGGGTAATTTCCAGAGAGAGAGTGAAGCTTTTTCCATTAGAATACATTGTTTAAGGGTAATCCAGAGGTGGGGATCTGGGGTTGGGAGGTGCTGGGATGTGGTAAATGCGAGGGGCGGTGACAGTGCTGCCCACGCTTGGCTTCCATTGCCATATTGCATCTAATGCACATCCCTTCTAGTTGGTTATTAGCCGTCTCCTTCATGAGGTTGATGACCTCATTCTCACTCCTCAGGTGTCCTCTGTACAACTAAATAGCCCCACTTTGGGCTTCTTTGGTACCTGCCATTTTTTTTTTTTTTTCTGTTTCTTGCACTGTCTTCCTGTAGTATTTGACAGTGTTACTCCTCTATTTGAAAACTAATTAATAGCTGACAGCTCTATTCTTTCCTGCTTCACTACTTTATTAAGGACTCTTTTCAGTCACTTAGGTTTTTTCTACTCACCCTGTAACTGTAGGTGCTCAATTTCTGTTCTTGGCCTTCTTATGAATTTTATCTAGTTAAGTAAAAAATCTTTACAAGTACATGTAGGGTAAAGGTTAATCAGGTATTTCCACCCTCTCACCACTGATGATGGACACCTGTGGTGCTGCGAGCATTCCAGGGTGGGCATGCGCAAGTGGGTGCACCTGAGTTGAACACGGGCATAAATGGGCGGCGTCATGAGGACGCCAGAACTGCGAGAACTGTGAGGACGAAGGAACAGCAGCAGCAGAGAGAGAAGAAGCAGCCGAGAGGGTGAGATGCGCTGGGGGCTGGGGGGCCTGCCAGCCTTCCAGCCCCCCCGGCACACCTGCCTGCCATGTACCTGGCCACCTCTACTAAATAAAGTATGAAAAGCCACCGAAGGCTCCAAGACTCTCCTTCCCTGACCCGTCTGCCCAGAACCATCCTGAACCCTGCTCCTGTGCTCCCATCCTGCCGCTACAGTACACTATAGTAAATATTATTCTATCGGAGGAAAAAAAAAAAACTGTCTTAATGAGTCACAATGCGGTGAGGGAGACAGAATATAGTGGCATGCCCTGTGACCCAGATGATTTGGAATTGAACTTCTATAAGAATGACAACTTGAGATACTGTTTTTTTTTAAGATTTATTTACAAGAGTAGGGTACAGGACAGGGTAGTGGGAGGTGAGAGGATTCACCAGAGGCGGAGTGGGGTGCAGAACAGGCAAATCGAATGAAACGCACTGCTGAGGGGAACAGCAGGCAAAGCAGGAGAGGTCTGCTGCGCCATGTGGGTCCCCTCCCTGGCCGGGGATGCTTCACAGTGCGGTGCTCAACCTGCTGTGCCACCAGGGAGGCCCACCTTGTGATATTGTGATTTAGAATAAGAAATGTGTTTTTGGTCTTCTTCCTATTTCTGGTGCAGAACTCCTAAAATCCTTCAATTCTCTCTTTGATGAGAGTGATTGTGGGGTAAAAAGGTTGATCAGGTTTTTCCACTCTTGGTGTAATGATGGAAACCTGTGCCCATGCCTGGGTGGGCATGCGCAAGTGGATGCACTTAGGCTGATGCACGAGGTGTATAAAGCTAGCATCTCGGGGACGCCGGTGTGGTGGTGTGGTGCAGTGGAGTGTGGTGGATAGCATGACGGCGGCGAAGACAAAGAGACTGCTTGAACTGGTGATGAACCTCGTACCGGTCTGGGATGGTTGCAAGACAGTGATAAAGGTATCTTGTTATTTAAAGAGGTGACTCTTGGGGAGCACTTAAGCATGGGACTGGTTGTCAGTGGCGCCAGCCTTGCAATTGGAAGGTTAGAACTTTTAGTTCCACGCTTGATTTCCAGGAGAGGAGAGGGGCTTAGATTCAGTGCAGTGACTGTTGGCCAGTGATTCCGTCAATCATGCCTACGTAACAAAGCCTCTATTAAAAACCTGAAAGGACAAGGTTTAGAGAACTTCTTGCTTGGTGAACTTGTGGAGATCCTGGGATAGTTGTGGAAAGGTTGTGGAGAGGCATCCTGTAGGATAAAGGTTGATCAGGTATTTCCACCCTCTCACCACTGATGATGGACACCTGTGGTGCTGCGAGCATTCCAGGGTGGGCATGCGCAAGTGGGCGCACCTGTGTTGGATACGGGCATAAATGGGCGGCGTCATGAGGACGCCAGAACTGCGAGGATCAACATACAGAACTGTGGGGACCGACAGAGAGAACCAACAGCAGCAGCAGCAGTAGCAGCAGAGAGAGAAGAAGCAGCCGAGAGGGTGAAATGCACCGGGGGCTAGGAGGCCTGCCAGCCTCCCGGCCCCCTGGCACCCCTGCCTGCCATGGACCTGGCCACCTCTACTAAATAAAGTATGAAAAGCCACCGAGGTCTCCAAGACTCTCCTTCCCTGACCCGTCTGCGAGAACCATCCCGAACCTTGCTCCAGTGCTGCCTTCCTGCCGCTACACATCCTTTCTGTATGCGTTACCCCATATACATCTTTACTGTCTCCCTGCTCTTGAGTTCTATAAAGTATAGATAATGAACTGCTATGATGAAGATATATCAGCACCTGTAATCTAATAGGTCAAATGTGAACCACTGTAGCAAACTCATTGACCCCAAGGAGCGGCAGTAGCGGGTCTTGGTCCCTCTCTGACCTGTAGGAGCTCAGGTGACACTGTTGGCTGAATTGGGGGTGAGGCGGGGTGAAGCTTTGTTAGCCGGAGCCTTGAAGCTGTGACTGATGCTGTCTCCTCATAGACAGTGTCAGGATTGCTTTGGTGTTCTCCCCGCCCCCACCCCGCCCACACTGGACTTGCATGTGGTTTCAATTGGCATTAGAATTATTTTCACCAGAAACTTGTTTTGAAGTCCTGCAGAAGAGTGAGCAGGACTCTTCTGAGATAGCAGCAGAGTAAAAACGGTGTGTGTGTGTGTGGGGGGTGGTGGTGGTGGAAGGAGGTGAATGTTCCGGGTTGAGGAAAGTCTTCACGGGGTAAGTAACTTGTGTAAAAGTATGATAGCTGGTTGAACAATAGGGACTTGATATGACTGGAATGCAGGATAAATCTGGTGGAGAGAAGGAAAATGAAGTTGGAGAGAAGCTTGTTTAGGGAAATCTTTGTGTGACATCCTAAAATTTATCAATATGTGCCAGATTTTAACTGTTACACTTTGACCTAGATGTCAAGAACATTTGTTTACTTGTGAAACCACACTTGCTGTTAATAAGAAGAGAGTGATTAGAAACAGAATCTGGGGAATTTAATGTTTTCCTGAAGGTCTATTTTATGCTGTTGCAGAATTCTCCTAATACCCACCAGCCCATTACTAATTTAATTCTTTTGATTCCCCACATCCCTCACACACATGTTCGTCAAGAGAAAAAGCTATCAGGCTATCACAGCTCACATATCTTTGACCACTTTTGGGAATTAGATTTATGCAAACAAAAGTAAAGGGACATAGTGTACATGTACCAGAATGGCGAATGCCCTGTTGGGAACAAAAATGATCAGAAATCCCTGTGTTTACCCACAAGCAGGAAGCTTGAATAAATGTGTGTAGCGGCAGGAAGGATGGCACAGGAGCAAGGTTTGGGATGGTTCTGGGCAGACGGGTAAAGGAAGGAGAGTCTTGGAGCCCTTGGTGGCTTTTTATGCTTTTATTGATCTCTAAATATGGGTGCCGGGAGGCTGGCAGGCCTCCCAGCCCATCTCATCCTCTCGGCTGCTGCTCTCGCTTTCACTGCTGCTCTTTGGTCTGTTGGTCGGTCCTCATGATGCTGCCCATTTATGCCCGTGTCCAACTCAGTTGCACTCACTTGCGCATGCCCACCCTGGAATGCTCGCAGCACCGCAGGTGTCCATCATCACAGTGGTGGGAGGGTGGAAAGACCTTATTGCTCTAACCCTACAATGTGATACATCTTTTTTTTTCTGAGTGATTCAGCAGCTGTTAAAAACCCCATAGACCTATTGTTTTCATTTGTTAGTTCATGGTGCTTTATTAAGTGAGAAGAAATGAGCTGGATAGACTTTGCTTACTTGCCTTACATACCTAGGTTTTGGAGTGACACCCTTAGGGATGGCTTAAGTTGTATTTCAATTCTGTTTTGGTTGATACTTTCTTTTTTACCTTGTTGGATCTCATTTATCTTAAAAAATGATGGCCTTTTTGACATCAACAACTTGTGTTGGCACTGTATTATTTCTGACTGATAATAGGTTGCTAAACTAATTTTATTAAGAGCATGGTCTCTTCACCTGAAATTTTCCAGCATTTGGTTTTTAAAGTACATATTTCTTCCCCTTTGATATCAAATTCCAGCTGCAACATTCCTGTTTCTCTAGAGGAATATTATTTGCATCTGAAGAGATCCATATAATACTAAAGCCCTTGAGGTGTGCTGATCCTGTAGCACAAATTTGCCCCAGCCAGCTGTGAGAATATCTGGTGTAAAGTGCCTTTTTAGGGGTGGTGTCCTGAAAGGAGCTTGATAAATATCCCTAAATATAGATAGAGAAGATGTGTTGAAATACCAGCAATAAGGTTTTTCTGATGCCTTTCTTTCGGTTGTTTTCACTTTTGTACTACCCTCGTCATGTTACAGAATAAGATGTTACAAATTGTTTTGCTTAGTAGTTTTGCTGTGTGCCATCTTTAAATGGGAACCATTAAATGTTTTTTGGAAATGGCTTAAATTAAGTGGCAATTATAAAGCCCGTTTTCTAAGAAAATTATGCAGTGTCAATATTCTTTTATATGACTTTCGGAGTTCCAGTTTTCTTTCATTTAAACTTTCTTACAGAATGTTGTCTTGTATGCCCTGGGAATATTTTGATAGGAAATGCCTTTAAGTTGCAGGATTCTGTCTGTGGCTCTGTTAGTCTCCAGCCTCGTGCACCCTTCTCGCTTCCTGTGTTTTGGGTCATTTTACACACTTGCTTCCCAATTATACCACAGAAGGGTGACAGGCAAGAGCTTAAGCTTAAATCCAGTTATTTTTTCATGCCCTTTCAAATTTGATTAATGGCATAAGAAAATTTGAGCTAATTAGTTAAAATATTTTAGATTGTTTGCAATTTTAAGTTGCACATGTTACCCTTCCTTCTCCTCCATAGCTACTCTATCCAGTGAGTTCATTGTAGTTCCCATTGTGTTTGCTCTTCCCTCAGAGGCCTCATTTCTTCATAGCTTTGCACCTGTAACTCTACTATAATTTGGATGGTCTTCAGCCATTTCTGAGTGATCTGTACCCAGACTTTTCTTTGTTTTTCTTTCTATTTAATAATGATTATGATGAGCTTACCGTAGTACTGCTATCTTGTAAGATTTCATTATGATTATTAGTGGTATTTGAGTGCTTTTTTTTTTTAACATGGACACGGATAATTGGGATTTTAACTTATATAATGAGAGTAGAAGTCTTTGAAAACAGTCAGCCTTGAATCAAATTAACTACTAAAAGACATCACCGTTACTAATGGATGGCTCATTTTTTTAGGATAGTTTAAAATCTAGAGCTTTCATTTGCTTCCCTTAATAACTGTATTTATGATCAAAAGCATAATAGAAAGCAAAAAATGAATAATTAAAAAAACTGTAAATTTCATTCTTATCCTTGTTTATATGATTAACACTATAGATGAATCAAACAATAAAAGAGACATGTTTTCGTGGCATGGCCAAGTTGTGCACAGCTTTTATTTGGTCAAGTTTTTTTTGAATTTGTATGCAGTCTATTTCAGCTCTTAACTCCAATGCTAAGTGCAGGTAGGACAAACCGAGAACACCTGTCCTGAGTTATCATACTCAGGCCCCAGCTGGGTCCCTTCTGATTCTCTTTTAGGAGCAATGTCTGATTGAGATGAGAAAATTATGTGAACATGAATCTTTTATTTTTTTTCCTTTTTTTATTCTATTTTTCCCTTTAATTTATATATATTTTACATCAATTGTAATCCCCATGTATTCCCCATCACCATATCACCAGTGCACCATCACCTCAGTCCCCCGTGCTCCCATCTGCCCTCAATCCTCCCCTCCCCCTCCCCACCAAGTGTCCCCAATTTGTCCTTGTCTTTTCATTTTTGGTTTTTGTTGTGTCTTTATTGTGATTATTATTATTGTTGTTGTTCTTATTCCTTTCCTTGATCCTTATTTGGTTCCCTCATATTCCTCCTAGGGGAGGAAACATCTGGTATTTTTCTTTTGCCTTCTGACTTACTTTGCTGAGCATAATCCCTTCCAGTTCCATCCAAAACATGGATCTTTTAAAGGAACCAAATGGAATCTGTTGAAAATGTAGGTTTATGAGGTGTGTTATAAACATTTTATACGTGTCAAGTTCTTATCATGGTAGAGGAGAAACTGACATGTAGAAAGAATTACTATACCATGTAGTAGACATGGTGAAGGAAGCATTGATTCAGGGTGATAATGGGAGACAAAATAGCTTAGGAGAATCAAGGAGGATTTTAGGGGGAAGCGAATTCTTACCTGTCTTCACAGTTGATTGGAAATCAGCCAGATGCAAATCTGAAGGAAGGGGACAGGCTGGAAAGTATTGGAGGCTAAAATAATGAAAAATAAAGAGAATCCTAACATTCATTTATTGTATGTCAGACACTAATTTAAGTGCTATATTAACCATTTTGTCTCCCTAGTGAACATATGGGGCCACTATTACTCTTCTAATTGTATGTATGAATGTTGACAGAATTTCCCCAAGGTTACACTGCCTATAAGTAACAGCAGAGATTTGGACCCTCCTGTCTGACTCCTGCCCATAATTTCATCACTCTGCTGATGAACAATAAGTAAACTGAAGTTCCTGGTTTAAAATTCATATTTGGAAAGGAATAAAATATAGCTGGAAAAAATGACAGGCAATGATTTTGTATGTCTTGTTAAGGCTATATAAGGGCTTCTTAACCTCTATGGTAAGGGCCATTTTTAAACTTCTAATATGATATGAAATTATAAATTTATGAAATATATAATCATGTGCTTGGATAACATGGCAATTCTAAATTGTAGAAAGGATTTGCTGTGCTTACTCTCTCACTTTCTGCACTTTCCTAGTCATGGATTGATGGAACAGCTCTTGGACTATCATTGGTTTGCACATTTTGTTTTATACTTTGTGGTGTGATTCAGATTTGTAACTGCTAGATCTTCAGGTTAGTATTTTAGGTATTGATGCCTCTGTGGAGAGTAAGTTAGAGGCTGATAATACTGATTACAATAAAACCAGTTATGAATCAATGACTGTAGTCCAGGCAAGTGATATCTAGAACCTAAACTCAACACTGACTATAGCAATGCAAAATGAGATAGATGATTTTGAGAAATCTTAGGAAATACAGCTGACCTGGGTTCTTGAACCTGGTTCCTCCATCCTCACAAAGTGGGGCTTTAGTGGAGCTGACGTGTGTTTCCTCACTGAACAGGTGTCTGGTGTGGAATCGTGTACTGTCGGTCAAGTCACCGACTTGAGTAATGAGTCATTAGTGGAAAGGGCAGGGGAGCCAAGGAGCAAAGACTAAAAAGCCCCTCAAGCAGTAGAAGAAATGAGCCCTGTGTGTCTCTGAACAGAGGGCCAGCTGGCACTTAGCACAGAGTCCTGCTGCAGGTCAGTGGAAGAGCCGCAAGGCGGTTTGGTCTGGAGTAGGGAGGTGGGGAAGGTGCTGTCAGCCAGTGACAAAGCCAGGGTTTCTGCTTGAGCTTTGACACAAGGAAGGACTCATTTGTGGCAGCAGATAGATAGGAATCCAATTCTTGTATGTTTGAGGTCAAGGGAATGAAGTGCCTAGCACTTCAATAAAAGCTTTACATGTCTAATTTCATTTCATTCTCACAGTTAATTGGCTAAGTACTCTTGTTTTGAGAAAATGATGAGCAAGACATGTTAGGAAACATGCCTGAATTTAAAGGTGGTGACTCTTGTTTTTTTTAAAGATTTTATTTATGCATACAGAACTGTGGAACAGTCAAAAGGGGGGGGTAAGAGCATTCATCAGAGACAGAGTGGGGAGCAGAACAGACAGACCGAAATGCACTGCTGAGGGGAGCAGCAGGTGAGGTGGGAGAGTTCTGCAGTGCTTTGTGGGTCCCCTCCCTGGCCAGGGGTCTAACTCCATTGCAGTGGCTGTGGAAGCTCCACAGTGTGGCACTCAGCCCCTTGTGTCACCAGGGAGGCCTGACTCTTGTTTTGTACTCTGCCCCCACCCCCACACACACACCATGCTCCTTGCATGGTGTCCAGTCATGAGCCTTGACGGACCTTCAGCATCCTTATGTGATGAGAGCACAGAACTGAGTGAGCGTGACTGGGGAAGGTGTCCTTTCTACTTTATGTATCTCCAGAATGTTTTTCACTATGGAGACTTTCAGAAAGGAGAAAGTTGAAGGGAAATTCTTGAAAATTCAGAAGTTTTATTCCTTCAACAAATTTCGATTAGTCCTCTATGTGAGGTATTATTTTAAAATACCTAAGGTATATTAGTGAATGAAACAAACACAGAACATTTCACATTTCAAGTGAAGAACTAGATATAATAAGTAAATGATAGAATATGAATTAATACATTCATGGGCGATAATCAGAGTATGGTACATCAGAATTTTACTTTTCAATAGGGCTTCCAATAAGCATCATTGAACTGTTGACATTGAAATAAAAAGGTCATCTCTCTACTCAGACTAACTCCTAGTTCTAGACAACTGTGTTCAAAGTTCTTCTGCAATTTTTAAGAGGTCAAATGCTTGGGCGATTTTTCTTTCAGCAATGTGACCTCTGCCTGTTTCAGCCATCTTCCGCGTCAACACTGTGACCACACTCGCATGGTCCCAGCCTGCTTTGGGGTGGAATTAATGTCATAGTTCTGGTACTCCTTTGGAAGCTCTTCTCTACTGGTGAGTGAACTCTGAAGACTGGGTAAATGCAATTTTAGGGGATTATGTGAAAATTATGCTGCAGTCTTCCTAATTAAATCCATCCTGCTTGGCCTGACCACATGAGTTGACTTCTGCTCAGTCCCCTGAGGGGCAGATTCACCTGATTTGTATTCAGGTACCTGTGTGACGCAGAGGCCCACATTAGCTGAGAAGCCACTGTCCCCAATTATAACCATGTTCCCTTGGCATTTGTCTTGATTCCTTTAGGAATAGGCTTCTTGTGAATTCAATGTTGAATACAGACTTGGAGAGATTCCCTCCCCTCCCCATCGTAACAGTGGCAGCTGTATTTCATAAATCCTGTGACCTTGGAGAGCGTGTTTTTTCCCCTTTTGGCTCTCATCAGGAAAAGAAAGACTTCAAGAAAATGTTGGATCCATAAGCAGCAACTTGAATGTAACCAAACAGATAGCTGTTTCATGAACATACTTTTCTTAATCAAATATGGTCTGTGATGTGCAGAATATCACAGGGTTTGAAAAATCCCATACTAACAGAAGCCTCACTGAGCTGAATACAAGTGTGCTGTGGTTTGTAACGGAGCTTAGTGGCTTGTATATTCAGTAATACAACTCTGTTGTATTAACTCTGCCGAATAAAGTAATAAAAATGTATGAGAGATGAAAAGGCTTCTGATTTGTGAAACATAAAATCACTGCTGTGAATTAGAATAGTTTATGGAGTTAAAACTACATTTTTCTATGTAGTTTGAAGTACTACTAACTCGCATTGGGTAGAGAGCTTATGGGCATGCATGCAGGTTTTATTTAAATATTTATGTCTATTTACCTTTTACCCTTATTAATATAATGATAACACTTTTTATCAAGGGTAAGATTTCAGTTTTGATTTTTTCTTATCAAAATGAATAACTTCTCTGTTAATAGGCCTCTTCAAACACTCTAATTAAACTACTAATAACATTTAGAGAACAGTTTTATATAAATAATCTTTCTTCACAGGCCTCATTATTTAGCCACTATACAAAGTGATGTGCATTATTAAGCATGAAAACACTATCCAACTGTTGGCATTATTTTCAAACTCTAAAAAGTAACTTAAATGCAGGTTATGACAATGTGTCTCATTTCTTGAATAGTTATTGCATTTCTATGCATGTTGCTCCTGCATTAGGTTTGTCATATTCTAGAAATAAAGAAAAGAAGTTACTACTTAATACTTTTCCTGAAGTGGGTGGAGTGGGTCAAAAAGTCTGTCTACTCCAGTGAAATCATCCATTTAAGGTCCCATGTCAATATCAATTTGTCTAACCTTTGAAGAGTTAAGAATAAAATATTTAAATATGCAGAAAACAAAATATACTCATTCCCTTTTTGGCTTTTATTTCTAGTATTTACAAATACATGAAAAGCTTCATATTCTTTTCCCAACTTGTAATTTGATTAAAGTTATTGTAACTGTACAATGAGTAATCATCTTTTAAATATCATGGTTTTAGAAATTATTATGTATAGTTAATTCAAGTCTATACATTCAGGTCTTGAAAGAATCAGAGATCTGTGTAAAATGTTATTTTGAAGTCAGTCACTCCCTTATTTAATATCCATGTAGTCAGTCTCTCCCCCTCTCCCCAGCTCTCCTTTAAAAATTTATTTATTTATGCATACGAGAGCTGAGGCACAGACCACAGTGGCAGGAGGTGAGAAGATTCACCAGAGACAGAGTGGGGAGCAGAACAGGCAGATGGACTGAAACACACTGCTGAGGGGAGCAGCATGCGTGACAGGAGAGGTCTCTTGTGCCATGTGGGTCCCCTCCCTGGCCAGGGATTGAACTAGAGCTACTGTTGCCATGGATGCATCACAGTGTGGTAGCGCCCAACCAGCTGTACCACAAGGGTGGCCCTGTAGTCCTTTTTTTTTAAGAATGCCTTTGTACATTTCATGGTGGACAGTGATTAATTCACTATTTCAAAATTTAAAATTTCAGGAATGAATTTTTTTATGTACTGTTTATTCATGATTATGAACATAAAGCATGCACTCTAAAAAATAATAATAATAAAAGACCTCCCTGTTGGCGCAGCGGGTTGAGCGCTGCACTGCTCCCCTCAGCAGTGTATTTCACTTCATCTGCCTGTTCTCTCTGGTGAATCCTCTCACCTCTGGCGACTCTGACCTGTACCCCAGTTCTTTTATGCATAAATAAATACATCTTTAAACAAATAAAAGCTTTGCAAAATAGGAAGAACCATTAATCAAATAAAATTATGTGAATCACTTAGTAATAACCACCAGTAAATTGTTATATATGCATCCATCTTTGTATGTAACATGTAATACACTACATGTTACATACATGTTAAATAGAGATACAATTACATTACATACACACAGTATTGTGTGTTTATTATTTGTATGTATTTGCATGCAAACATATACAAAGAATTCATAATATAAAAGATGATTTTATAATCTATTTTCTCTTATGGGAATTAGGGATAAGAAATATGACTTAATTCTTATGGATAGGTAGACAACAATGCCATTTGTTTAACTTTTAACTTTTTTAAAAAGTATTCTTTCCATATAAATACAGTAACCAAACACTACAGAGAAATAATTACCTTCAAATAAGTCTATTCAGTCTGTTCTCTGACTTTACCCTTTCTTGCTGTTCATACACACTGTTCACATGAGAACCTTCCTTATTTCTTCCTTTTGCTTGAAATACCACAAGGCCATGTCTACTGTTTTGTTATGTCACAGTCAATATTTATGATTGCGAGCACATGATAGATAAGTGCTTAATAATTAATACAATATTTTATATCTTTCTGGGGTGAGGCGCATGTCTTATCCAGATAGGAAGTCTTCAACGACATTTCTTATCAATCTCATGTGCGTTTAATACATGAAATATTCATTTCAGTCCCTCTGTAGCCTTGTAGAATATCTCAGGATACCCTTAAGAGAATTATAAGAAAATCTTCTTTTTAGAAAATTCTGCATTTTGTGGGGTGGAGGATGGTGAGACCTATAAATCTCTGTAAATTATAGATTCCCAAATAGTAAATAATGCAGGATCTTCTATCATGCAAAGCGGAGTGGTACATCTGTCAAATCAATGAACTACATTAACACATGACTATTTGTCAAAGTCTGTGATTTGCCTTAGAGTTTTCTCTTGGTGTTGCACACTATGAGTTTGGAAGACACATAAGGACATGGCTACCATACAGTATCATATACACTAGTTTCAGTGCCTTATGACCTCACTTTCTGATGTATCCAAGAAGAGTTCTGATTTTTCAGTTTTTTTAGACTTGTGCTTATAGATGAAGCTCCTTCCATGCCAGACAAATGTTGGAAGATCAAAGTGTTTACTTGGAATATTCCATATTAAAAGTAGATGACATGTTTTATAAAACAACTAATTTCTGGTAGGATATGAGTAGCTCAATGTTGGTTGCTTTTAATTAAACAAGAACAGCAACAACAAACCTTAGATATTTGCTTACCTTTCAAAACCTTTGGATGGAGAGTGGTTCTTTTTTAATTTTGGGGAAAAATGATGTTTTGATAACAGTCTCTCAATAGGATAAGTGACAAAATTTGTCTTTTAAAAATAAATAGCAAGAAAACCAAACTTTACAATTAAAAGTGTATCATTTTTATCCAAGCACTTAACAAACTCAGTTTTGCTAATGTGTCTTGATTACTTACATTCCTTATAGTCTTCTTATAAACACTGGTTATCTTCCACATCAATCTCTTTTTATGTGATTCATTGTTTGCTTCATTTACCTTTGTAGGCTAGCACTAACAGAAAATGACATATATTAAAGAAATGTTATAATTTTTAGTTTTTTTTTTTTTTTTTTTTTTTTTTTTGCAGGGTAACTATATGT